>ML799269.1:177241-205378 GCA_009831015.1 Picea engelmannii
CAAATGCGAAGTGATAAAGAATTGTAAGTCTTGGAATAAGATGGTTCTATAAAAGCCATAAAATGCACCTTCTTAGTGATTATGTAATTACTAGAGTGGTAAGATGGATGGTATTTCTACAGGGACCTATGTGGGAGAATTTGCAGACAATGATAGGTGATATGTTAGAGGAAGAAAGTAGATTCATTAGTATTGATAAATTTATTTTATCCAAAGCAAAGCAAGCTACAAGACAAAGAAAATACATTAATACTTTGAAGATGATTTTTTTCCTAAAGGGTAATGTACATATACTTGGTTTTGCTAAGTTTTCTCAAAAGTATTGCAAACAACCACATAGCCATATCAAAACAACATAATTTTTTAATAAAATTATATATATATATATATATATATATCTTTCATTCAGGTAGAGTAAAAATTACAATCATTAGGTGCAGTTAAGCACTTGTCCAAAAATATCATTCCAAAGGGAAGTAAGAACTACCAAAAACTTGTGCTAAACCGGAGCTCAAAAAGAGTCATAGAGTTGCCACCTCCAAAAATTTACTCTCACCTACAAAATGTCTATCAACATAACCAAAACTTTAGCTTTTACATATTTAACCATACAAAATTGTTTAGAATACATCAAGGGTATACTATGCTAAAATAACATCTTGACCATCAAGAAATTTAGAAAGAACATAGTGATTTTCCAGTAGTGCCATTCCTTCTTTCGATAGTTTGTCTGCAACTTGATTCTTCTCTTTGTAAACTTGGACAAACCTAATATCCTAGAAAGTGTCAGAGAATATTTTCAACTAATATGCTATAGCCTGCAAACCAATATCCTGAATTTGTACATATCCACACATCCATTGTATCACCAGTAAGGAATCACCATATACCTATAGGATTTTTGTCCCCCTATTTAGGGAAAATTTTATCAGATAATAAAGGGAGATTATTTCTCCTAGATTGTTAGTCCCACATCCCAAGTTTTCTTTGAAATTAACGTAGTGAGATTCAACTAGAAAGTAAGAAAATTCAATGCCAATAGTCCTATTTTTCCCTTGGTAGGCTCCATCAAAATGACCCCAAGGTATAGAGTTGTCCACCTATGAGCTACAAACACTCCTAGGAACCATTTGATTATGAGTCTATTTTTAAAATGGAACAAGTCCTATCACCTATGTCAAGACCTTAAAAGTAGGGATTTGGGAATCCTCAAATAGGGAGGCATTTCTTGTTAGCCAAATTCCCCACAGAGTTAGATAAGGCACTGCTTGGAGGCATTTCAAATCCCTCTGTGAAAACCAAGTTTGAAATTAGACTTCAATATTAGCCCCATTTCACAAATGACCAAGACCAAGTGACCCTTCTATCTCTCCCCAAACCATTTTGGAATAAGGGGAAAACAAGAAGAGAAGAGAATTTGTTTCCTTCTGGTAGTTGCATAAGGGGTACCTGTTAAGACCCACCTTCCCTCTTTTTTGTAGATGATCCCAAATTAGGACTTTGTCTGATAGAGATAACCACATGAGCAACTTTTCTTTTGTTGGTGCCTTTACCTTCCACAATGGTTTCCACCACCAATGGACATCCCCATCACCACCAAACAAAGCTTGATACCCCAGCTTAATTGTATAATAACATCATTGTTTATTAAATCCCCAGATTAGTTCATCATTGTTTTTACAAAGTTAGATATGATCCCTATGTAACTAAAAAACAAATAACTCCAAAAGTCTTACAAAATCTCCCTCTATACCAAGATCAATCGAGCTCATCTAGCCTTGTCTCCACAAAGAGGTTTCCTTGGGTTTATTAATCAGATTCAAGTTTGATCTTCCAGCCTCTCTTAAGAGGTTAACCATGTCTTCAGGAAGGAGAATATATATATTGAAACCCATAAAAATATCTACCCCAATCCTTACATATGTTCCATTGCCCACACACTAGGCCAAATGAGGCCCAATTATAGGAAAATATAGAGATAGTGTCTTCCATTGATTCAACACGTTCTGGATGGGTTTGTTCTCTTTCCTTATCTGGCCAATCCAAGTATTTGGTGATATATACTTCTAGTGTAGGATCCTATTTCAATTTTTTTCCTTTGTAAGTACACCCCAAAGAGAATTTGCAACCAAAGAAAGACCAAAAGTATGAATATTATTTAGTCTCCACCCCAAGATATTTTGGACTAGTCAACCTTTACCATCTACCCTAGTGGGTTCCCCTTACACCATTGTTATCGTACCACAGGAAATTGAAGCATAATTTATGAATTTTCTTCAGTATACCTTTTGGGATGTGTGAAAGTGTATGCCAAAAAACTGCTATGGCCTCAAGAATTAACTTAACAAGAACCAAATGTCCCCCTCTTGAAAGCCATTGGTTACACCAGAGACTAATTCTTTTCTCAATTTTGGACACTAGCCACCACCAGTCAACCTCCCCATAGTAGTTGGGTATTAAATTAAAACCTAGGTAATTGAAGCCATCATTCAAGTCCTGATGTTGAAATGGAAAGGTCTTTCGAATTACGCACCTTGAATCTCAAATAGAGTTGAAGTGAGCAAATATGTCTTGGTTTCATTCACTTCCATATTGGTGGCCTTGTTGTATAAATGAAGTAACTCTGGAACTGGTAAACCTTCTTTGCCAACCCAAAATGAAATATAAAAAAAAAAATCATCCATGAAGAGAAATTGTGTCAGTGCTTCACTCCCAATTCGAACTCCTTAAATAGCCCTCACCCTTCTTTCCTCCAATAAGGATGTGCTAAAACCTTCTACTACTATAAGGAATAGGTACAGTGAAAGTAGGCATCCTTTCTTAATTCCTCATGAAATCTTGACGAATTTGGAAGTTGCCTCGTTGATTAGGACTACAAAGAAGGGAGTAGTTACGCAACACATGATCCACCTAACAATTGACAAGGAGAAACCAACATGTAATAGAAACAACCAAATATACATCCATGAAACCTTGTTGAAATACTTTGATAAGTCCAATTTTATTACAACTACATGTATACGAGAGAGTTTTATAATGTGTAATCCCTCTTGGGTTGTCCCTATGGCCTCGTGTATTTTTCTTCCATGGAGGAAACCAAAATTTTCAACAAAGATATATTCCAAAAGGATAGGATTCAATATGGATGTAATTACTTTTTCTATTATCTTATACAAGAAATTACATAAAGAAATTGGGGAAATCCATCAGAAGACTTCGAACGTTCCTTTTTTGGAATCAAGGCAATGAAAGTTGCATTCAAACGAGGCCATTATTTCTAAGGTTCTTACCTCATCCACCACGCTCAACAAATATTCACCTATCAAATCAAAGAACATTATATAAAATTTGATCGTCCACCCATCTGGTCCAGGACTCTTAATCTTCTTAAAGGTCTGTAATATAGTGCTCAGCTCCTACTTAGATATCAAACTAAACAATTCCTCGTTAAGTTTGCCATTAATCATTCTCGGGAAGAAGGAAATTATTTTTGGGATCTCATCTAGATTCACCCTCTAAGGTTTTTTATACATCCCTTCAAAATGTTGAAATCCTAGTTTCGACAGACCTTTAAAACCTTTGATGCAAGTTCTCCCCTGGTTTTTCAGCTCCCAAATGATATTAACATTCCTATGATGATTTTTAAAGAAATGAAAAAACTCGGTGTTGTCGTCTCCCAGTTCAATCCAGGTGGATCTACTCTTCATCCTCCATTCTACTTCATTATCCAATAATAACTTGGTCTTTTGTACCTCAAGATATCTAAGTCTTAAGACCTGATCCTCTCTAGAATTACTATCACCTACATTTGTTGCCACCTCCTCTAATTATCTTTCCACTTCAACCAACTTTTGGTCATGAGACAAGTAACTCTCCCCTACCCAAGTTGTGAATTCACCCATCTGAGTTCTAGTCATTTGCGCCTTATGGATTACTGAATAGGATTTCTTAGTAGGGTTTTCACTAGGGTTTTCCATAATGTACTCGGTATGATACAAAGGCTTACAAAAGTAAAATAGGTGGACACTTGGCTTGCTTGAAGTGGGATTTCCCACCCAGTATGTTGTGGGTTGATGAAAGGAGTCCCATTGACAAACTGAGTCATGAAGCCATAACCTACCTACTTGTAGAAAGTGAGTATGTTTTCTTTTTACAAATGAAGACTGATTGAAGAGAAACAACATCAGTCATATCGTGAATAAGACAAAAACTGATATATATGAGGAAGTGGTCGCTAGTTACTTCTGATCTCCTTGACATATATGAGAGCCATAATGAAATATTACCTAACTAAAATATTTGAGGAAGGATCAAATGTTTTCTAGTGCTCCTTGACAAACTGGGTAAAGTCATCTTCTTTCAACCACCCTGGGTTGAATTCGAGAGGATTACCAATCCTGGACTTATCATGTTCAAGATCAAGTAAAATAGGGAAATTTTATGAGCACCTGTTCGAGTCTATCCAAGAAAATTACCTTGGTACTTGTTGCAAAACTTAGTTATGAACAACAAATATGTCCAATCTTTTAAACACCCCTTCATTTCCAGTCCTATTGTTACTCCAAGTGGGGTTGAGTTTGAGAGGAGTCACATCAATTATACCACCATATTCTAGATGATTTGCAAAGTAATCAAAGAGACAATCTACTCTCACAGTTTATCCCCATACTTCCCTTCTATTCAGTGTGAAATTAAAATCGCCCCCCAAGATTGGGTTTTCAGACTTAAAAAATTGAAAATTGAGAACTCTATCCTAGTATTGCTACCTTTCATCATATGGCCCATAGACATTGGCCACAATAAAGGCTAGCCCCAAAAAATTTCTAAACACTTCTATACATAAACCCTACAAGAAAACAAAGTGGTTCGTCAATGAAATAGTTTGGTTCCACCCTATAATCAGACCCCTGGAGAGTCCATTTGAGTCAATATCTAGGAAATCCTAGTCTCCTAGAACGTTCATCAAATCAACAATCATAGAATCCCCCTTCCCCATGCTTTCTTGTAACATCACAATATCAAGCTATTTAATCTCCACTAGCCTCTCCAGGGAAAATTTCTTGGCTTGTCCCCTGAACCCATGAATATTCACTAAGAGAAGCTTTATGGAAGAATCATATAAGGGACTTGGCCTTCTCTAAGGACCTTGGTGATGAGTTTTTTTCTTCCTTGGATAATCTCCGAAATGGATTTTTCCTTAGACCTTTTAATATTATAATTCCCACCCACTAATGAAGGTCCCAAGTTTTCATTGAGTCATCCCATAAATCCCTAGATTGACTATGGAAAGAAGAGGAGGGCACCTTACAAGGAGACAACTAACAATATCCTTCTACTTTGGAAAGTGAGGAGGAAGAATTAGACACATTTCCTATCCTCGACAAACAACCAATGAAAGAAGGGTCCAAGTCCCTTGAGAGGTCCATCAACCGCACGGGGATAACACTAGTTGAGGGAAGGGAAGGGGGATTCGAAAGAGAAGTGGTAAAAAAATATTTTCCTCTTTCCTTCCTATCTAAATCCGACCAAGAATCCAATTATCTACCCTTCCCAGAACCTTCCCAAGTAAAAGAAGAAGGGTGAAATCGAGATCGATTAATATTACCTAGAGAAATATCTTTCTCCATTTCAAGTCCATTGGCCTTCAAAGGACCTTGGTCATAAGTTGTAGTGTGATAAGCATCCACCTCCAACCATCTGTCCTCTCCCCCAGAAGCTTAGCAGTAAATGGGCATTCTTCTTTCAATAAGAAAAAATTGATACGTTCCTAATTAAAATTTTCCCAGGTGTATATGGGGGTACCTTAGCCTAGCATCCTTCTAGTCGAGTTCCACCAAATCCAAAACCCAAATAAAATAAATTTATCTATTGAAAAAATAGGTGTTGAATCAAAAGGAACATCTCCACCCAAAACCCTATAGATTCCCTCCTTTTTGCACCATGCATTCCTTACCAGAGGCTTATCACTATCTCTGTGGAAATGGTTGAGGCCATGACAATGTACACACTAGAATGAAATGTTTTGATAATCCAATACCTAAGTATGTCTCTTTCCATATTAGACTAAGTCAAGGGATTCAAAGAGTCCTTTACTCATGTCTATATCTACCAGAACCCTCACAAATGAATGGAAAGTTGAGGACATAAACTTGTCATCCACCAAGATACTCTTCCCCAACACATATCCAATTTCGATAGTGGTGAGCTCAAACCAATATTCCATAAGTACATTCGAAAATTTGATCTACACATGAGTACTCCCCCAAAATCTATTCCAAGGATAAAAAAGCGGAGTCCGTGGTTTTGGAGAGAGCATTGTGTTGTCCAAAAACTAATAATCCTTAAATATGGAATTGGTATCTTTGATTGATAGAAATATGAACCCTAACTAGCCTTGAGATAACACATTAAAATTTGGCCTGTATTTGAGAGCTAGAAACCAAAACTCCATCACCCAGCTCCTAATATTTTCCACACCAATTATTCGACTCAAAAAATTTCCAATGAGAGTTTTGCTCGATTGATCCAATATTTGGTTTATTCTAATCCCTTCTCCTATGATGTAATACCCTTGTTTTCCCCAGCTTTTAAATACAATTATATTTGGATAAAATACTTTGGACAAACCTGTCATGAGAATTTTGGAAAAGACAATGAACCTTGTTATTAAAGGTATTGTGTGTGTGTATATATATATTCTATTATTAAATAAAAATGGAAAATTGTGGCATAACTGTTGAAAGGAGGTGGCTAGTATGGATCATGATGCATGAGAGGGGATGGTAAGGGGAGCCAGTGATAGTTGAGATGACCCTGGCAGACTAGTACGCTATTGGATGTAAATTTCTCAGACCCAGAACAATATTCTAACATAGGAAAGTTAATTATCATCCAAGCTAGTAGTTGGGAAGTCTTCCTCAAGAATAAATGAGGAGATGGGAAAAGTACCCATATGGAAACTACCTGATCTAACCCACGAAATCTGACTAGAAAAGGAAAGTAAAATCAGGAAAATCGTGGGCAGAGAAGGAGGGATGCACATGAATGGGTCAGGAGACCACTCCAGAAAAAGCAGAGTGTGTGAGGCTCTCTGGTCTTGAGGAGAACTGAGAAATATATGTTTTTCTAGGGAGTGCTTGGGTAGTGATTTCTAATTGAGTTGATAAACAGAGATGCAATGATTGAGTGAGAAGTCACAGTAACCTCCCTAGCTTGGTGGATAGAAAATTGATCTTCCAGGGGCCTATGGGGAAAAGGAGAGTAACCTTTGTCCCTTGTTGTAGCTAAGAAAAAATGAAAACTTCATCTATCTCATGGTATCATGATCTAGATAGGGGGTGGCCAGTTGAGGAATACTCAAAGAGAAAACTATGCTTATGGTTGGGTGGAAAAAAACACCCCTTTCAACAGTTGCCAACTAATTTCAAACTTCATATAAGTGTGACTATGAGCTTCATATCGTCTTGATTGTTTTGTTGTAATATGTATCTTCTTGAGT
Source organism: Picea engelmannii (assembly GCA_009831015.1). Taxonomy (NCBI): domain Eukaryota; kingdom Viridiplantae; phylum Streptophyta; class Pinopsida; order Pinales; family Pinaceae; genus Picea; species Picea engelmannii. The sequence goes on from ML799269.1 coordinate 184,740, forward strand.
TAGATAATGGAAACATATATTATATTTTTTGAATTGTAGAATGTGTGGCTCTCGTGGCCTAATGGCTTGAGAAATTTGAAGTAAAGTGTGAGTATCATATTTTGTAGATGGTGTTTACCTACCTCTGTTTAGGAAAGGAAAACTGCTAGTACTGGGATTTTAACTGAATTTGGGGACATAATACTTTGGCCCCTGTGTTGTTTGGAAAATCCTCAAGGGATTTCCCATGGACCAAATCCGCAGATATAGAGTTAGGACAGACCCTACGGGACTACTCTAGTCCTATTGATCCTTCGAAATTACCTTTTCTTGATTGTGGAACTCAAACTCTGTAGACGAGGGGTGCTTCCTTCAAACTACTTTCCCAAGTGACTGCAGGTTCAAGTTCATGGCCTTAACCAAATCTTAGATAATATTTAAGAGTGTATCCCTCGGGGCTTGCCATGATACCATATGACCAGGACCCTAGAACCCTGCACTACACCAAAAGGGAGCTAAGCCTTCTAAGCTTCGGGACTTTAGAGGTTCGGAGTTCCAAGATGTTGAAACCTCACAACATTCAAATCATGCTGAAGGTAACCTGTATAAATGGTAACCAGACAGTTTCACCAGAAACCGACGGTCTCTTACCCGTTATTGTGGGATCCATCATGTTGTTAAAATATGACCAAATTTTCAGCCACGAAGTGACACGAGCCATAGATCTAAGGACCTTCGAGATATTTCCTGAACGTTGGATATACGTTATGGTCAAATTCAGAATTTACCTACTATGGGTATGAAAAGGTGTTAGAAAGTCAAAATCCCTAAATGAAAAAATCGCGAAGTAATGTGGGTCATAGATCCAAGGATCCTTTGGGACCCTTCTTGACCATTATATCAAGCATAGTGGAAGGATAGGGTAAGTGGTACCATCAAACAACAACAAGAAATCATCCTTTATTTATGACCTATCTAATAGGTAAATCTTCAGGACTTAAATGGGTTAAGACCTATAAGGGACGTTAAGTCGACAAAGTCCCTGTTATCCCCATTTTGTGGATAACTAAGGAGATGATGTCTCAGGGCCCTTAGGTTGCATATATGGATTTCTGAGAGACTACATGACCAACAGTACCCTTTGCATAGATGGAAAACCCACTCACCACCACAGATGGTCACAGGTTTACAGATGGCATCCACCACACCAGTTGGCTTCCAGAAGGCAGTGGGCCTTGCTCCATGAGGTACAAGTCAGTATTATGGTGAGCATAATTTCAATAGCTAAGCCATTTGATTATGTTGTATCTTAGATTTCTATAGATTTCATGATATGTGCTTGGACGTTATGCCTTTTTCCCTACTTCACCTTGGTGGTTGACATTGTGCCCTAGTAAGTGGTCTTATTTGGGAATGGGTTTTCTACTGAGAAATACATTAATAATCCATCATGCCATTCCCAACCATACTTAACATTTTCCATCATTATTCCCCTTTGTTTCCTTGTCTCTTGGGATTTTGGGGTGTATTGTCCCAAGAAGGGGTTGTCCCTCATTCTATGGGAGGAAGGGGATAAAGGCCCAGAGGGGTTGGTGTTGGGTAAGAGATAAAATACACATATGAACCTTCCAAATACTTCGCCCAAGGATCACCCAAGAAAGAAATAAAACACTTATATTCGAATAAACGGGGACCCATAATATAACAAATAAATGCATGAAAGGTAGATTGAAGGATAGGAGGTCTCATCATGAGCTGGCCTATCACATCTATGGATATCTAGTGGTATGACATTTTCATTATCTAGTCACCAAACCAAGGCAGTGACTCTCAGTTGCATGGCTGAGAGAAAGGGGGTGTAACACCATGTTTCCCCCAGTTTGTAAATATAACTAGACTGGCCAAGGACTATGGAAAACTCATAAGTATGAACATGTGATGTAAATGGACCTACAGAAAGAGGTCAATGAATGTGAGTAACATTTTAAATTTATTGCAGGACTGCTGATGAGGGGATGTGCAGAAAAGAGACGACGATGGCGGTGGAAGGCACCTGAAAAGGTGGCATTAACTTCCACCGAGAATTAAATACCACATTTGGACTCCACTGGCCCGGAGAACCAAAAGTAGCTTGCTGGCCCTGAAATTCAATACCTCACAGGCTGGTAGGCGGATGGCTTGATGAGGGATGGGAGGGTGAACCGCCCATCCGTAGAGTCATCAGGCCTGATCGACACGAGGGTAATTGTGCCACATGCAACCTCGCGAGAGGATAAGGCGTATGGCAGGGACGATTGAAAGGGTAGACGCGAGGGGAACTCTGGAATTTTTTACGCAAAGTAAGTGATAGCAGAGAAGAAGGATTGCAACCTTCGCCCCTGGTCACTGGAAGACAGAGAGATGCAGTATCAGAGCATCGTGGTCTCAGCTCGGGGGTGGCTAGTGGTAAATTCGTTGGGATTCGTTGAGCCTACGGTTGGGTGGATATGAGCACCCCTCTCAGTAGTTGCACCCACTTCTGGTGTTATATTATTATAAGTGTTTCATATATATATATATATATATATATATATATATATATATATATATATATATATATATTNGGTGTAAATATACATATATGCTTATAGAACTAAGAAATTGTAAATGATTTCAGTATTAGGATGTTGATGCAGTGTTTGATAAAAATGAATAGATATATGCTTATAATAGAGGAAACTAGGCATGATTCATGTTGCTAAAAGGATTTGATTATGCGTGAGAGGAACCGAGTCAGACTTCCAGTCCCTCTTCGGGAATTTGTTTCCCTTTGTCAGTTTCTAGGAATGCCTGGGTTTGATCTCTTCACAGAGATTCCCTTCGTAGAAAGACTTACCAAGAACCGGGAAAAAGGACTTGGGTGTGCAAGCCTCAGCAACCCTGTATGAAGAGGAGTGACCCTCTTAAAAATCTTGAAGTAGCAGTGTAAGGATAAGTATTGATCAATAGATGAGATCCTGCCGGAGAACCTGCGGTCATTCACGACCATTAAATCGAAGGAATGAATGAGGGTGTTAATTGCCTTAACCCCTTTTTCCTCCATCTTTGTGGATAGTGAGGAAATCTGAATCATAGACCCCTGACTCCATGAGAGCATCTGGACCGTTGATTTGTCCACGTCCAAAGAGCAGTGGGAAAGGGCGCGGCATCAGGACCGATCTGATCTGTCAGATCTTAGCCAGGACACTCGACGGTCATTAGATCTATAGGGAGATAAACGTGGGTTAAGCCCTCGTGAATAGGACCTCGCTAGCTCGGGGCTCGCAGGGTAGAAGTCCAAAAGTTGGATGCTTTAGGTCGCGAGTGGCGAGGCTATGAGAGGATCTGAGCCGTCCATCCGAGGAGGACAGGTGGAAGAGATCCAGGGATCTCGTGAGCTCGGGGCTCGCGGGGTAGAAGTCCAAAAGTTGGACGCTTTAGGCCATGAGTGGCTAGGCTACGAGAGGATCTGAGCCTTCCATCCGAGGAGGACAAGTGGCAGAGATCCAGGGATCTCGTGAGCTCAGGGATTGTGGGGTATAAGTCCAAAAGTTGGACTCTTTAGGTCACGAGTGGTGAGGCTACGAGAGGATCTGAACCATCCATCCGAGGAGGACACATGGCAGAGATCCAGGGATCTCACTACCTCAGAGGTTCTCAAGGAAATAGCCCAAAGTTTGGATGTCCTAAGTCACGAATTGGTGAGGTGGTGAGAGGTTGTGAGTCATCCATCTGGGAGTACAGGTGGCAAAGATCGAGAGATCTCGTGAACTCAGGAGTTCGCAGGGTGAGAGCCCAAGTATTGGGTATTCCAAGTCACGAGGACGCGAGAAGCGAGAAGGTAATAATCGTTGGATCCGGATCGCGGGAAGACCGTTGGATCCGCACGTGGGATGATGTATCGGAGCCTCACGAGAAAAGGCCCAGGAATTTGGCCACGGGAATCACGAGGTTGCGAGTAGCAAAATCCCTCAGGGAAAAGTCAGCGAGTTGACTGACCATCGGGTCTCGGGGATCCGAGAACCCAGTGTTCAACCTTTGAACTCACGAAATCACGAGTTCTGATTCCTTGATAAATCAAGGGAGGGGGAATCGCGCGAGAGAATTGTGGAAGAAGATTTCCCGATAGGGAAATAGAAGAACCTTGGAGTTCTTCGGGCGAGAAGAAGAAGACCCTGTGAGTGGACGTACCCATGGTTGGCGTGCCTGCGTCCGGTGGGATGTAAGACCACGATTATGTACAGGGAATCAGGTAGGTAAATAGAAGACCTATGATTCGGGGGTTGGCATTTTACTGCTACAAGCTCTAGGGAGTCTCATTATTGAGAAAACAACGAATTTTTTTTATTTATGGTAGTGGGTGTGTTACAAATTGGTATCAGAGCATGGTTACAACACTCGGCTTGACTGGACTCACGCATGAGTCACGCATAAACCTCATTCCAAACACTCCTATGAGGAGTGAACCCCTGACTTAACTATCTTACCCAAGATTAAGAACCTGAAAATGAAAACCCGACTGTGTGTTCATGTGAAAGAGTTATGAATTTATGCGCCATTTATAAAAATGAATTTAACTTTTAACTAATATTCATTGTTTGTCTTTTCACTCAAGCGGATGATCAACCGCGGGAACCTACAAACACGGAGAATGGTGACTCACCAAGAGGTGGGAGAAGGCTCCCACAATAGAGATGAAGAGTCAGACAAAAGAAGAGCAATAGGAACCCCTCCAGGCCTAGCTGAGACTGTGAGGAGTCTCATGGTCGAATTGCAAAGCTGCAAGGTCGATAATGAAAGGATGATGAAAGAACAAGAAAAGCAAACCAAAATTAATCCAGTTCTACTACAGAGCTTGTCCAACCTACAGTGAAAAATGCAGCATGAACCTAAGATGCAGAATCGTGGTCGTGTCAGTGGCCACACTGAGAGAAGCACATCCAGAAAGGTCCACCCCAGAGGTAAAGGACCAGTTCCAAACGATTCCACTAAGAAGGAAGCTGGCGATTCAGAAGGCTCTTCTAGCAGTAGGACCAGTTCCTATTCCAAAAAGAAATAGAAGAAACAAAAGACTTCTAAGAGTCATAAATTTGAGGAATTCAAAAAGGCCAAACCTCCCTCCTTCGATGGAAAGATAAAGAAGGGAGAGGAAGCTGAGGCTTGGCTACTTGGACTGAAGAAATATTTCAGAGTCCATGATTTCTCAAAGAACCTGAAGGCCTGAGTGGCCACTTTCAATCTGAACGGGAAGGCTTCCATCTAGTGGGAAGACCTTAAGAATATGAAATGGGTCCGCGAGGAGGACCTGTCTTGGAAACGGTTCGAGAAGTACTTCCGGAAGAAGTATTTGTCGGAAAGGTATTTTGATGAGAAGGTTAAAGAGTTTTATGAACTCAAACTGGGAAAACTTACTATGGAGGACTATGTCAACAAATTCCTTGACTTACTAAGATATGTACCCTACATCAAAGAAGAGAAGGCGAAGGCCCAACACTTCATCAATGGGCTACCCAAAGAATACCGGAACCGAATCGAATTCGACGAGCCAAAGACCTTAGAAGACACTATAAGGAAGGCAACATATTGTCATGAACAATATGGACATTGGGCAGAGTCTCGTGGAAACTGGAAACATAAGAGTGGTTCGAGATTTCAGAAAAAGGGAAATAAATCCTCGGGATTGATAAACTACAAGAAGAACCACAAAATGAACTTTCCAACCCGGAGTGTACTCCAGCAGAACTTTCCCTCGGTGGATGGAAATAAAACTCCTGGACCTATACCAGTAAAGACTGATAACCTAAAAAGGAAACCTTTGGAATGTTGGGATTGCGGAGGAGAGCATCTCCGGAGAGACTGTCCACTTCGACAACAGAACAGTCGGAAAATTTATAACATGTAGGAAGCTACCACGGTCAATGATGTGGCAAGGAGTGTGCCACAGATCTATGCAGCCTTGGATAATAACCAAGCTAACCACCAAGCTTCAGTGGTGGAAATAGAAGGTATGATCTTCAACCATCTGGTATCTATTTTGATTGACCCTGGTTCAAATTTGAGTTATATAGCCCCTAAAGTTGTTGATAAGTGTAAACTACAGCCACATAATCAAACCAAGCCATGGTTGGTATAGTTAGCCACTGGTACCAAAAGAAAGGTGGTAGAGGCCATACCAGCCTGCCAGCTAATGTTGGGTAAATTCCCCACCCAAGAAACCCTTAATGTATTACCCCTAGGATCATATGATCTGTTGATTGGTATGGACTGGCTGGCCACCCATGAAGCCAAATTGGACTGTTACCATAAAACTTTGGAATGTGTGAGCATAGAAGGAAAAAGGCTAACCCTTCAAGGGATCCAAAAACCGGTCTCGGTGAGACAAATCTCATCCCTACAAATGAGAAAGTATTGCCCAAAGGGATGTTCCCTATATGCAATACAAGTGTTGGAAACAATCGAAGGTGCTAAACCAAGCTCCGATGATCACCCTATTCTAAGAGAGTACAGAGATGTATTTCTGGAAGAGGTACCGGGTCTACCTCCAAGAAGAGACATTGACTTCTCGATAGAACTCACACCAGGAGCGGTGTCGATGTCTAGAACACCCTACCGAATGAGCACACCTGAGTTAGTTGAACTCAAATTGCAATTAAAAGAAATAATGGATAAGGGTTATATTTGACCCAGCATGTCCCCATGGGGAGAACCCGTACTGTTTGTGAAAAAGAAGGATGGGACCCTTAGATTATGTATAGACTATAGATATCTTAATAAAGTAACCATAAAGAACAAGTACCCGTTGCTTAGGATCGACGATCTATTCGATCAGTTGGGAGGTGCATCTGTTTTCTCAAAGATTGACCTGAGGTTGGGATACCATCAAGTCCAAATTAAGGGCAAAGACATCCATAAAACCGCTTTCCGGACAAGGTATGGTCATTATGAGTTTGTGGTAGTACCATTTGGGTTAACCAATGCCCCTGCTACTTTCATGTGCTTAATGAACAATGTACTCGGTAAATTTCTAGATAAATTTGTACTAGTTTTTATTGATGATATCTTAATCTACTCTAAGAGTAGATAAGAACATGAAGAACATCTTAGACTTGTGCTGCAAGTGCTAAGAGAGCATCAGCTCTATGCTAAATTCAGCAAGTGTGACTTCTTTCAGAAGCAAATACACTACTTGGGACATGTTCTGTTCAAGGAAGGGGTAGCAGTAGATCCTGACAAGATTAGGTCTATCATGGAATGGGCTACCCCAAAGGATGTCTTAGACATTAGATCCTTTATGGGATTGGCGAGATACTATAGGATATTCATAAAAGATTTCTCCAAGATTGGTTGTCCAATCACTGCCCTTCAGAAGAAGGGAACAAAATTTCTATGGACACAACAATGTGAAGAAATATTTCAAACCTTGAAACACCTACTAACCCATGCACCCGTATTGAAAATCACTGACCCAGAAGCTGACTTCCTCGTGTGCACAGATGCCTGTAAAGAAGGGCTCGGACGAGTCCTCATGCAGGAAGGAAAGGTGATCTGCTATGAATCCCGAAAATTGAATGAACATGAGGTCAACTATGTTACTCATGATCTAGAATTAGCTGCCATTGTGCATGCCTTAAAAATGTGGAGGCATTACCTCCTGGGAAGGAAATTTGTGCTTATGACAGATCATTGTGGATTGCGGTATTTGTTTGATCAACCCAAGCTCAATGCTAGACAAGCTAGATGGATGGTCCTCCTTAGCGAATTTGACTTTGAAATCAAACACATTAAAGGGAAGGAGAATAGGGTGGTCGATGCCCTTAGCAGAAGCATGAGAACAATTCACCTGGTAGCGGTGAGTACCTGTGAGACAGATGTCAAGGACAGAATCAAAAAGGAATAAGAAACCGATCCCCTCGTTCGAAATGTGACCCTATACCTACAACAAGAACCCACTGGGGAAAAATACGAAGGCTATCAGATGACCGACGGAGGTCTGCTCACTTATAGAGAGAGACTGTACATTCCCAATTGTGACGACTTGAAGAGGTTCATCATGAATGAACTACATAAAAGACCCTACACTGGTCACCTAGGATACCAGAAAATGATTACTGCCACCCGAAAACAATTTTACTGGTCAGGATTGAAGAAGGACATAGCCAAATATTTGGCCCAATGCATAGAATGCCAATAGGTTAAAGTAGAACATCGACACCCAGCAGGACTACTACACCCTTTACCCATCCCAGAATGGAAATGGGAAACCATCTCCATGGATTTTATCACTGGATTACCAACTTTGACCAAACAGAATGACGCCATTATGATGGTGGTGGATAAACTGAGCAAGTCTGCTCATTTCATCCCTGTCAAATCGACCTGCAAGGCGATAGATATCGCACAGGTATTCTTGAAAGAGGTATTCAAACTACATGGTATGCCGAAAGAGATAATATTTGACAGAGACACAAAATTCACTTCCAAATTCTGGAAATCACTGATGGCGGGTTTGGAGACCAAGTTGTTGTTTAGCATTGCCTATCACCCGCAAACCGATGGACAGACAGAAAGAGTAAATCAGATATTAGAAGATATGTTAAGGATGCATGTGATGCATCAACCTAGGAAATGGGAAGACTACCTTCCATTGGTAGAATTCGCCTACAACAACGGCTATCAAGCATACTAAAAGATGAGTCCATTCGAGTTCCTCTATGGTAGACAGTGTAATACTCCGGTCAGCTGGAGTAATCCTGTAAATAGGATTTATTTTGGACCTGATATGTTGAAAGAAATGGAACAGAAAGTAGCTCAGATAAAACAAAATCTGAAGATCGCTCAGAACCGACAGAAAAGTTATGCTGATCAAAAGAGAACTCCAAGAGAGTTCAAGATAGGAGACCATGTATATCTCAGAATTAAGCCCAGAAGGAGTTCCCTAAAAATGGGATCTTGTGCCAAATTGGCACCTTAGTATTGTGGACCCTTTGAGGTTCTAGACAGAGTGGGACCTGTAGCCTATCGGCTAGCACTTCCTCCCACAGTAAAAGCACATAATGTTTTCCATGTTTCATTATTGAAGAAATATGTACATGATGCTTATCATATAATTGACTGGTTTGTGATCCAGGTGGAACCGGAGGGAGAATTTCTACCAGAACCCCAATGCATATTGGACAGAAAGGAAACCCAGCTCCAGAACAGAACCATTGCACATGTCAAGGTGCAATGGAAACATTTTGGCCCAGATGAGGCTACATGGGAAATGGAGGATGCCATGAGACAGGAATATCTGATTTTGTTTACTCCTGTACATGTAATTCATGTTAGTAGCTAAGAACATCGAGTACGATGTTCCTTTTTAAGGGGGAGGGAATTGTAACACCCTGTTTCCCCCAGTTTGTAAATATAACTAGACTGGCCGAGGACTATGGAAAACTCATAAGTATGAACATGTGATGTAAATGGACCTACAGAAAGAGGTCAATGAATGTGAGTAACATTCTGAATTTATTGCAGGACTGCTGATGAGGGGATGTGCAGAAAAGAGACCACGATGGTGATGGAAGGCACCTGAAAAGGTGGCATTAACTTCCACCGAGAATTAAATATCGTATTTGGACTCCACTGGCCCGGAGAACCAAAAGCGGCTCGCTGGCCCTGAAATTCAATACCTCGCAGGTTGGTAGGCGGATGGCTTGATGACGGATGGGAGGGTGAACCGCCCATCTGTAGAGCCGTCAGGCCTAATCGGTGCGAGGGTAATCGTGCCACATGCAACCTTGCGAGAGGATAAGGCGTATGGCAGGGACGATTGAAAGGGCAGATGAGAGGGGAACTCTGGCAGTTTTTATGCAGAGTGAGTGATAGCAGAGAGGAAGGATTGCAACCTTCACCCCTGATCACTGGTAGACAGAGAGACGCAGTCTCGAAGCATTGTGGTCTCAGCTCGGGGGTGGCTAGTGGTAAATCCGTTGGGAGTCGATGAGCCTATGGTTGGGTGGATATGATCACCCCTCTCAGTAATTGCACCCACTTCTGGTGTTATATTCTGATAAGTGTTTCATATATATATATATTGCATCTTGAAATTAGACTGGTGTAAATATACATATATGCTTAGAGAACTGAGAAATTGTAAATGATTTCAGTATTAGGATGTTGATGCAGTGTTTGATAAAAATGAATAGATATATGCTTATAATAGAGGAAACTAGGCATGATTCATGTTGGTAAATGGATTTGATTATGCGTGAGCGGAACCGAGTCAGACTTCCAGTCCCTCTTCGGGAATTTGTTTCCCTTTTTCTGTTTCTAGGAATGCTTGGGTTTGATCTCTTCATAGAGATTCCCTTCGTAGAAAGACTTACCAAGAACCGGGAAAAAGGACTTGGGTGTGCAAGCTTGAGCAACCCTGTATGAAGAGGAGTGACCCTCTTCAAAATCCCGAAGTAGCAGCGTAAGGATAAGTATTGATCAACGGATGAGATCCTGCCGGGGAACCTGCAGTCATTCATGACCGTTAAATCAAAGGAACGAATGAGGGCATTAATTGCCTTAACCCCTTTTTCCTCTATCATCATGGATAGTGAGGAAATCTGAATTGTAGACCCCCGGATCCATGAGAGCATCTGGACCGTTGGTTTGTCCATGTCCAAAGAGCAGTGGGAAAGGGCCCGGCATCGGGACCGATCTGATCCGTCAGATCTTAGCCAGGACACTCGATAGTCATTAGATCTATAGGGAGATAAACAAGGGTTAAGCCCTCATGAATAGGACCTCGCTAGCTCGGGGCTCACGAGGTAGAAGTCCAAAAGTTGGAAAATTTAGGTCGCGAGTGGCGAGGCTACAAGAGGATCTGAGCCATCCATCTGAGGAGGACATGTGGCAGAGATCCAGGGATCTCGTGAGCTCAGGGCTCGCGGGGTAGAAGTCCAAAAGTTGGATGCTTTAGGCCGTGAGTGGTGAGGCTACGAGAGGATCTGATCCATCCATACAAGGAGGATAGGTGGTAGAGATCCAGGGATCTCGTGATCTTGGGGCTCACAGGGTAGAAGTCCAAAAGTTGGACGCTTTAGGTCGCGAGTGGCGAGGCTACGAGAGGATCTGAAAAGTCCATCCGAGGAGGACAAGTGGTAGAGATCCATGGATCTCTCTACCTCAGAGGTTTGCAAGGAAAGAGCCCAAAGTTTGGATGTCCTAAGTCGCAAAGCGACGAGGTGGTGAGAGGCTATGAGTCGTCCATCTGGGAGGACAAGTGGCAGAGATCGAGAGATCTCGCGAACTCGGGAGTTCACAGGGTGAGAGCCCAAGTATTCGGTATTCCAAGTCATGAGGACGCGAGAAGTGAGAAGGTAATAACCGTTGGATCCGGATCACAGGAAGACCGTTGGATCCGCATGTGGGATCATGTATCGGAGCCTCACGAGAAAAGGCTCAAGAATTTGGCCACGGGAATCACGAGGTTGCGAGTAGCGAAATCCCTCGGGGAAAAGTCAGCGAGTTGACTGACCATCGGGTCCCAAGGATCCGAGAACCCAGTGTTCAACCTTTGAACTCGCGAAGTCACGAGTTCTGATTCCTCGATAAATCAAGGGAGGGGGAATCGCGCGAGAGAACTATGGGAGTAGATTTCCCGATAGGGAAATAGAAGAACCTTGGAGTTCTTCGGGCGAGAAGAAGAAGACCCTGTGAGTGGACGTACCCGTGGTTGGCGCGTCTGCGTCCGGTGGGACGTAAGACCATGGTTATGTACAGGGAATCGAGTAGGTAAATAGAATACCTGTGATTTGGGGGTTGGCATTTTACTGCTACAAGCTCTAGGGAGTCTCATTATTGAGAAAACAACGAAATTTTTTTATTTATGGTAGTGGGTGTGTTACAGGGGGTCTCATCACAAGCCAACCTTCTCATTTTCATTAGGCATTTGTGGGTGACATTTCCACCATCTGGTCACCACACTAGGGTAGTGACCTTCAACCTCTCATTGTGCTAAATAAAATATAAAGAAGTAAAGATAAAGTGAAAATGATGGGCTTGGAAAAAGTTCATTGCGGACGAAGGTACCACACACCCTCTACAAAGGCACCCATGAATGAGACACTACGACCCCTAGTATGTCATGAGCCCTATTCTCATTGAGTCTTGACCCCATCCACATCATAGGCTCTACATGCATTAGAGAGGGACCTCTTGGAGGCTCTCCTTGACCTAGGAAAAGATCTACCCAATAGGACACCTCGTCAACCCTCCCATACTTAAGCTTGACAAGTCGCATAGTGTCTTTGAGCTGTTAATTGTTTGATATAGTAATATTTGATGCACATGCTTAGATGGATTATTTATTGATTGGATCCTCTTATCATGATGTTATGACTAGATATCCTTGGAGGGCGTGTTCATTTTTCTTTGCAGGACCTAGTTGGTGGATAGTTTTGGGAGAACAATCCTAGCTTGGGCTTCCATGGGGCTACAATCCCATAGTTTGGATGCCAAGGGCCCACATACCACAAGAGAGAGAGATGAACTAGACGGCCTTGATGATGACTTGGATGAACTAGCCCACCCATTGCTTGCCAAACAATTTTCCCAGAAGGGGAAAAATGTCCCACTTTTGAGCATGACATCATGATATTGGGGGCTAGGGCTTGGTGGTGAGCTGCCACTCATTTTCACTTGGGCATTTTGAGGACAAGAGGGTTTTCACCATGATGAGATCGCTTAGATGCTTGACACATGGCCTTGGGAGGCCCTTCCATGCTTCTCCAACACCAATGACCTCCAAAGTGGCAAAATTTCCCCTAAAGCAATGACGTCATCCTAGATTAGGGTTTAATTTGTGCAAAAGATGAAATTTTAAGTGAATTTTTTAATATTATTGTGTTAGGGGGGAAAGATTAGGGTTGTTGATGCCTAATATTGTGTTTTACTCCTTATTTTTTGGACAAGCCATGTTGGCTAATTTTTGTATAAATAGAGATCATAAGATCTCATTTTGAATCATAACTCTCCTCTTGTGAGAGGATTTAGTCTGAAATTTTTCAGCCTCCTTAGCTCTTTTAGCTCTTGTGCACTTGTATTATGGCTGATTTTATGAATGGTTGATGGAGGAAGGCCTAGCACTAGCTTTGGATGATGCTTTCTAGCTCTTGTGGTGAATTGTCTTAGCATTTCTCTTGATATTGGTATGGTTTTTACTCTCTTGCTATCATTTATTTCAAGTCAAGTTGTTTTATGCTACGAGTTAGGTGGGAAGTATAAGAGAATACACAACCATTGTTGGCCTTTGACCAAGTTTTTGGAGATACTTGGTCATGTTTGACCAATTTTTGGGACTTCGACAACCTATCGACGATGGAACGCCAGATGAAGCAGAGATTGCGGAATGTCGGCCCACTTTTGGGTCCTTTTTGGGTTTCTGGGATAATGTAACGGGAATGGGATGTTGGCCCATGGGATTTGCCCATGTTTAGGCCTATTTTGTATGTATAAATTGGTAATCTAGGCGATGTAAGTAAGAGAGTACATCTATGTGATGGTAAATATGTCTATGTGCAAGTGATCTATGTGATTGAGTAGGCTCTGTGAATACTGTTGAACTTGCAGTGTTAAGTGTCAGTGTTTGTAAGAGACTGGGTGCTCAGATACTCGAGGAAGGAGGATCTAGCGAGGTGCGCAGATATCCTGTCCTATGCGAAGTAGGGTTTTGGTGGCTTTGTGCTTGTAACCTATTTAACCGAAGATAATAAAGAAGAAGAGTTGGTGTACGTAGCCCCAGGGTGGGGGTGAACCACGTAAATACTATGTGTTATGCTTTGTTCTTCGACTTGATGTGTTTATCCCTTCTTATGCTAAGTGCTTGGACATGTTTAGATATATCTGCTTATGCTTTGTGCTTATTAGACATGTATGAATGTGCTTAGTGATGATCTACCATATCTGATATGTTTTACTATGGCTAAATGTTGAAATACCTTAGACCTAAGTGAATGATGCGATGATCTTTGCTATCTGTGAAGTAGAGTAATGGTTGAATATTGATAATCTATCAGTGCTAAGTGCTCTGTAAACAATATAATCACAGATATGTGTCTCAACTAAGGTTGCAGACACTTGAGTCCTGCAACCACCCCTTCCTCTACCTCGGGTGAGACTTCATCTACTTCATAGGTTTTGCCGAAAGGGTCGGTAGTTAGGGCTTTGTTGGTGAGCTCTTGAGCATTGAACCCTGGGTCTTCCCCTATGCCAACAAATGTTTCTATTGTCGGGACCTGAAACTATGATTGCTGGGAACTAAGAAAGAGGAAGCTCTGTGTGTAGAGCTGCTCCCTAGTGCATAGTATTCTAATTGATCTGTAAAGATTTGTGATAAAGAAAGAAGGTTAGATCTGAGAGAAAGAAGCCCGATCTGAAGAGAGAAGGCCAGATCTGAAAGAAAGAAGGTCGTATCTGTAAAAAAGATGTAGGATCTGAAAGCTTTGTTCTCCAAGAAAGGTAAAAGTGAGAAGTTCTGATTGAAAAAGGTAAGATCTGTAAGCTTTGTGCTCTAATAATGGTAAAAATAGTGAAAAGTATTAGATCTAAAAGCTTTGTGCTCTGAAAAAGTAAGATAAGTGGAAATTTTTGTTTCTAGAGTATGGATCTAGGTATATCTGATAGGTTTTGTCCTAGTCTGAAATCTAGGGTGCCAATAGAAGAAAGAAGGTTTGATATGATTAGATCTAATAAGAATAATTAAAGATGTGTTATACCTATGCATAGAAATTATGTTTGGACTAACAAATGGATGCAGGATCCTAGAAATAATTTGTTGCAGTTAACTCCTATGATCCTAGTGTGCAGTATAAAGGGATTTGGGGATCATTTAAAAGAAAGAGAGGATTGACCCTCTATTACAGTTGTAGAAGACCAAGACATCTTGCTAAGGAATTCCCTGGAAGAAGACCTAGTTGTCTTTGTTGTAAGGCTATGGACCATGAAGTGTTGGATTGCCCTAGAATGGCCGCTAAGCTTGAAGGAATGAATCTGAATCAAGAAAAACCTAAGGCAGATCCAGAAAAGGCAGAAACCCAACAAGAATCGGAGAAAGTATTGATACAAATGAAAGAGACCCTGAATGACCACTGACATGTCAGATTATCAGGGATTTTCAAAGAAAAAAAATGCATTGAAGCAAGAATAGGGGACTTCGACATGGACTGTGTTCTTGATGAAGAGACACAAGTGAATATTATGCTAGAAAGAACTTGGAAAGCTATAGGAAGGCCTATTATGATCCCTTTTGTAGGAGGAATAAGTTTATTCAGAGGAAAGCTAGTAAACCTATGTGGAAGGCTCGCCCGGATACCTATGACTGTCAATGGAACTTCGACAAAGGAACATTTTGATATTATCAAATGTATTGAAGATAACGCCCCATTTACCATGTTACTAGGGAAACCTTGGATTGAAGAGATCAAGAAAGACAAAAAGAAGAAGAAGAATCCTCGGAACATAATAAACAAGAGTTAAAAGATTTCATGACTAGAAAGATCGCTCAATCGATTAAAGAACAGGAGAACAGATCAAAGCAATTTGACCCTAGAGACTCCAATGTCGAAGCTGCAAGACCACTAGAATACCCTCAAAAGACTAAAGTACTTACTCCAGAAGCATAAGAGATGTTAACCCTGGAGTATTCTCAACAACGCGTAGTAACTATATCTAAAGAAGATAAGAATCAGAATGGAAAGAAGAATACTGAGATGAATCTCACTGGAAAGAAGGCTAGGAAGCTAAGTAAGAAGACGACTAAGATTGAAAAATTACAGAAGGTTTCAGAGAGAGCCTCGCAAAAGGAAAAATTGCAGAATTTGAGCTTCGCCGAGATATCAGAACAATGACATAGGTCACTTCGTCATGGCTAAGCAATATAGTCGTTGGGGACGATATAGCCGTTTGAATGATGCTCCGAATGACTAGAAAAGCATTTATGGCTCGCCACCTGACCATTGGACCATGCCATAACAGACAGAACAAGAGTTAATGAAGCCTCATACCCGTCACAAGCAATCTATTGTTGAGTTTCCTATTTATCCCGTCGTGCCATGCACAAAGAACACTTTTTCCAAATCAAGAATTTGAGCTCACAAACTTGGTTGAGATTGTCCAGTGATCATTACGCCCTTACTTTCCATCTTATTTTCGTGTCTACATTACTTCGTGAACCCAATATTATTAACCCCGAGCACATATGTCCAAGGATCTTAGCGCACTTGAAGAATCTATGAAAGAAGTACTCGTTGATCTTAGGAGTGAGAAATTCATGTCAGAAAGAAGGATGTCTGTAGGTGTGCAAGCATCATTGACAGGAGGAGTCCAAGCTTCTCCATCGACTGTTTGTAGAGTAGGAATTTCTAGAATCATGATAGAGACGAGAATGAAGCATAGAGAAGATCTCGCGAATACTAAGTTGATTCCAAGCATCTTACCTGCATATATACCTCCTCTGAGCGGCGCGGTGAATAGAGATAGCGTGCCTAGAGATTTTGACTATGCCTTGGTCACTGCATACCTCCCGAAAGGGATACACATAGTTCGCACAGAACATGATAAGATAGAAGCATTGAAGTTTAGTGACTTCAACCTTGGAGACCGTAAAGCTTACAGTGTGCTCGTCCCGCATAAGTATCTGACCAAGACGAAAGGCAAGAATTCAAAGATTACCCCCAGGCTTGGACCCATAACCTCGCGCATATACCCTGCTTAATTTTCTGAAGATCCCACACTTCGAACGACATCAAGAAGTGAACACATGTGTTAATTTGTTGTTATCTTGTTACCATGGAGGATATTTATGGCTGAACCGACATATCACAGTGGATCTGACCTTGATCCATCGGATCACTGGGTTGAGCATGCAAGGCCCTGACCCACATGAATTTTACCCTGGAAAGGCCATAGACCGAGCCTTAGAACAGAAGATAAAAGAGACTTATGTTGATGTCGAGAAGGGCACACGCAGCTACAAATTAGCCTCTATTCAGAACGACGCAATATGCCTTGCCTGTCAACTGATCGTAGGAAAGTTAGTTCGCAAGAACTGACCAACCCAAGTCACTGGATTCATAGTAGACCTTGCAGGAAAGTGCGTGGAGGGCCTACAGATGAATTGCGCGCAGTACTTGGTAAACCAGTTGGAGCTTGACTTCAGAGAAGCCCAGGACCAAGGATATGAGTTCCAGTTCATTTGGATCCTGATCCTGATTGCTTTCATTGCATGGGAGATGCCCGAACGTGCAACCTTCCCGGACATCGAGCCATTTGAATTGTTGGCCTCGAAGTTCAGTACTTCGTGGTACTTGAACGATATGAATAAACAATGGCAATCAAATGTCATGTTTCATTCATATTATAATCAGTTGAAAGTAGTTATCCAGCCTACACCATGCATCACTCCAAACACCCTCTACAAGTTTCGTCCCCTGATGAAGTTCAGCATAGACAGACACTTTCTCTACATCACAATGCACACTGATGAGCACAAGCAGTAGTTACAGTCCTATTATAGATTAAAAGAATAAGATCTGGAGGAGATCACAAAGGAATGGTCAGTGGACCTCCTTGTTCCAGTTGACCCTATGGAGATATCTGATGTAGATAGTCCAGAAACTGCACAGGATATACCCAGACCTAGCATGTGATAGAATATCAGTGAAGTGCAAGACTTAAGCAGTGCCTCAGTGAAGATTGCTTCCATCATGCTAAAGCAATAGGGTGATGGTGAAGAGTTAGAAGAAGTCGAACAGAAGCGCAAAGACGAAGTAGATATTTTGAAGAAGAAGAAGGGTTCACCTCAGAAACCTTCTTCCCAGAAGAAGTCCAAAGCTCCTGTGACTAAGTTGCAGACCACACTAACCCCAGACGACTTCAACTTCATCGTCACAGCTCTGAATGATGTTGCAATGGAGATAGTAGAGAAGCAAGAGACTAAACAAGAGGATATGTACAGTTGGATAGAGATAGAGCTCCAAGGAGTGCATCAGGCACTTCAGTTGAAGCGCGCAATCTCCACTGTGCCCCTGTCAGTTGAAACACCAGAAGTAGGAGATGAGCCAACTCAACTCCACCAAATAACGGGTTCAGTCGAGGCTCGACTTCGAAAAGAAAAATATGAAGCAGAGAAAGCCACTTAGGCTTTGACACAAGTACAGGGAGTACTTATATAACAACAAAGTGACAAGAAAAGAGTGCTCTCCAAGA
Source organism: Picea engelmannii (assembly GCA_009831015.1). Taxonomy (NCBI): domain Eukaryota; kingdom Viridiplantae; phylum Streptophyta; class Pinopsida; order Pinales; family Pinaceae; genus Picea; species Picea engelmannii. Next base: position 202,974 of record ML799269.1, read on the forward strand.
AAAGTTGAATGATGAGAAAGCATAGCTACAACAAGGAAAGGAACAGTTGTTGGTGGAACAACTGGAAGTAAAGGAAGTGGTCAACAGTGCAATTTTCTCTGTGACAGTCATTGAGGTAAATACCAAAGAAAGAATCCCACAACATGTGGCACAACTCGCAGAAGTGATATAGAAGCTCCAGTAGTGCATTGCAGATCTAGAGCTTCATGTAGTACCTAAGACCCCATAGGATATCAAAGACCAAAGAGAAATAATTTCCCACAGCACAGTCGACAGACTGAAATTTCTTGCCTTGGAGTGCAAGCAGTTGAGTAGCCGTAGCGCCAAGACATATGAGAACCTCACCGAGAACCCAAGGTTATATAATTAGAGTCGCATCTCCCAAAAGTGAAGTATGAAGCTGAAAATCTACAGACACAGCTGAAATCCCTGTCACCCATAGAAAGAATGAAGTGATCTCATGAGCAGTGCATGACCCAATAGCAGATCCATACGATCCATATCAAAGTGATGGAAGTGACTCAATGACTTCAACCGGTGCAATATAAGGCATGTTAGCTGTACACAAAGGTTGAAAGTTGAGGAGCAGAGTTAGAACAGGTTGTGAGCATAGCAGAACAATGCCTAGAGGGACCCATAAATGATGCACTCATCCAAGATTTTTCGAGCAAGAGGTCATAGCACAACAACAAGTCGAATCAGCTCGAACCAAGCTCGAGGCATTCGAGGCAGAACTAATCATACCAGAGTGACTCGGAATGAGTCACATGTGAGTGTTGGGGGCCTGTTGGCCCTTGACCAAGTTTTGTGATATACTTGGTCATGTTTGACCACTTTTTGAGACTTTGACAACTTGTCGAAGATGGAATGCTAGACGAAGCAGAGATTGTGGAATCTCGACCCACTTTTGGGTCCTTTTTGGGTTTTTTGGGATAATGTAACGAGAATGGGATGCCGGCCCATGGGCTTTGTCCATGTTTAGGCCTATTTTGTATGTATAAATAGGTAAGAGAGGCAATGTAAGTAAGAGAGTACATCTATGTGATGGTAAATATTGGTATGTGCAAGTGATCTATGTGATTGAGTAGGCTCTGTGCATATTGTTGAACTTGTAGTGTTAAGTGTGAGTGTTTGTTAGAGACTGTGTGCTCATATACTTGGGGAAGGAGGATCTAGCGAGGTGCACATATCTCCTGTCCTATGCATAGTATGGTTTTGGTGGCTTTGTGCTTGTAACCTATTTAACTAAAGACAATAAAGAAGAAGAGTTGGTGGACGTAGCCCCAGGGTGGGGGTGAACCACGTAAATATTGTGTGTTATTCTTTGTGCTTCGACTTGATGTGTTTATCCCTTCTTCTGCTAAGTGCTTGGACATGTTTAGATAGATATTCTTATGCTTTGTGCTTTGTGCTTATTAGACATGTATGAATGTGCTTAGTGTTGATCTACCAGATCTGATCTATTTTACTATGGCTAAACATTGAAATACCTTAGACCTAAGTGAATGCTACGATGCTCTGTGTTATCTACGAAGTAGAGTAATGGTTGAATATTTATAATCTATTGGTGCTAAGTGCTCTGCAAACAATATAATCACATATATGTGTCCCATCTAAGGTTTCAGACACTTGAGTCTTGCAACCACCCTTGCCTCTACCTCAGGTGAGACTTCATCTTCTTTGCAGGTGTTGTCGAAAGGGCCACTAGTTAGGGATTTTTTGGTGCACTCTTGAGCATTGAACCCTGGGTCTTCCCCTATGCCAACAACCACCATATTCTCTATCATTTTTTCTTGCTTCATCTCATTAATTAAGGGTTTCCTAAGAGAAGTATAAGGGCATACACCCTCTTAGCTTAAACCCTATCTTAGAGAAACTTGCCTTGGGAAGTAAAAGGGCTTACACCCCCAAGGAGGTAGCTTCTCTAAGCTCCTTATGAATCCATTAACCCAATAGTAAAGGCACTCATCATACACTTTTTTGCATTGGAGATATAAAATTATTGCATTGGGAAACATAAATTTTGGTCATTTTTACTTCTTGCAAAGTGACTTGTTTTCCTTGTGCCTTGGGCACCTCATAGCCACTAGGGCATCCCCATATAGGGGCTACTTATTGCTGATGTTAAAAAATTTCATCTTCATCCATTAGGGCTGTGTTGACGGGCGAAACAGTCCATCCGTCAACTGGGAGAGTGGAACTGGTCCGGGGTTGTCTAAATAACCCAAGCCATTTGGAATGGACCACCCTGACGAGTTTAATGGCTCCGTTGGCCGCTCTAAGGTCTCCTAAGAAAACCAAAGAGAAAAGTTGATCTGAGCTAAGAGATCTAAACTAAGGAAACTAGAAACTAATAAAACAAATAAAGAAACTAATAAACTAAACTTATAAACTATGCTAACTAT
>ML799269.1:217904-277890 GCA_009831015.1 Picea engelmannii
CATAGGTTTATATAGGTTTTTTCACAAGGTAAAACATCCTTGTGAATAATAGTAAACAGTTTTACACAATCTGGGAATAATCCCAAAACTCTCCTAAACTAAGAAAATGAAATACAAGTAGAAATCCTTGAGATATCCTCTAATTGTTCAATCATTCAATTGCAAATTTGAATTGACCTGTAATAGACAACAAAAGTCAAGTTAGAATAATGTTTTATTAGAAAAATAAATTAAAAAAATGACTTAACAAACTCAGCTACAGAATCACCTGATTCTGTAGCTGATCTAAAATAGTAAACACGACCAGATATACAATTAAATCGAATCCAATCATCTTTTAATAAATTACAAATGATTCAAAAATAATCCTTTTAGATCAAACCAAATCAAACAAAATACAATCGGGATAGAGTAGGAATGCTCTGTTTCCCAATCGATGTAAAATCGAATCAAATCTTAACAAGATTGTTCCAAGAATGAAATCAATGATAAACCAAATCGCATGAAATACAAACCATAATTATCGATTAGCATAGGATTCATATCATTGCCAATATAGAAATCCATTACGATTTCACGCATCACTGTATCCATAAAATCCAACCACAGTTGCCATTCACTGTGTTCCAAATAATTCACAGGTAAATTTGTAACTGTAATTGACTAATTATAATCACAATAGCAGATAGAGATCACTCAATTAAACGCACGATGTAGGAATTACTTCCAAGGTAATCTGATCATCTCCACAAATATCGACTTAACAGTCTTCATGTTTGATCATCTTGTAGTCGACAGACAGGGTTTTGATAGAGTCAATCCAACCAGGCATATAACTAAATTTAATTATAGACACAAATCGAAAGATTTGATACGATCAACCCATCCCTATAATCTCAATCGGATAATACATTTGCTACTATCGACATACAGTTCATAGCGTAACAACTATTATTGTTATCCATTCGAAATTTGATTATGTAACAAACGATATATGAATTGGTCCCAACAAAGAAAATATAATCAGCATAGTTAACCAATTTTCCCATCGTATTCATCCAAGATACAACCAAATCGAACATAGATTTCGTTTGTATTTCAAGAATAGAAAAGATAACAAATAACAGCATATTCAAATCAAATCATGGTCAATCAAACTAAATCTAATCTCAACCAATCCAGAAATCAATAACCAAAACTTATGCATGACAAAGCAAGTCAACAATGCATGCAGAGCTTATGATCACGCCATATAAAAGAGTGAAAATTATACCATTACAGTTTGTTGAGACTTATGTCAACTTTGAATTGATAATTTCAGTGGCAGACTCGACATTTTTGAACAGGATCGAACCCATGGTTCGTTGTTTCTTATCATTGGGTTGTTCTCTTGCATTCCGACCAGTGAGCGTTGCCACTTGGTTTTCCAAATCGCGAATTTTGGATTGCAATTTTGGGACATCCGAGTAGTATCTTTCTAACCACAGTCCACATTGGTCGCAACGTGGTGCAACAGTCTGAACGAAAGGGGTTTTTGATGATTCCCCGAGGGTTTCACGAGGTGGTTTGACACCAGGCAAATAAGGGTTATCCCGCAGACAAGGAGACAAGTTATCAACGAAATCACAAGGAGGTTTGTCACAGAAACCCTCTTCAGCGAGAAAACGTTCAATGCTTGAATCAGAGTCCTCGCTGATCACGATAGGCTCTGTTTTGGAAAGAGGCTTAGATTTATTTCTCTCCATGCGAGAGATCAACCTTGCATTCTTCTTGCTTCCAGTATTAGCACCATCCTTCGCTCTAGTCCTTGTGGTTGTAGGATTAGCAACTTCGGTCTGTTTAGTCACAGCCATAGATGAATGCGTAGGTGACTCGTGCTTAGGTTTGGGTAGTAAAACACTATAGGGTAAAGGGGTAGGCTTGCTCTCGGTTACCATAGGCTTATCGACCTGTGGTGGGTTTGACACAACAAAGCCATTACGGCTAAGGAAATTATCCCAAGAATCACGACGTAACCCCAGCTCATACACCAAACACATTTTAATCAACCCTACATGGAAGAGGCTAGTATCAGCCTGGCTGCGTTTATAATGCTTGGCCATCTTAAACAAGCTTCGGTGCAGATAGTGAGGCAAACTCAGTTCGAATCCCATAAAAATCATTAATAACCGCAAGTGAAACAGGAAAACAAACCCGTACCTGCCTTCACAAGTTACGAATTGTTTGATAATCATTAGGAGATCATACCAGCGGGGTTTCAACATCTTCACAGGCAAACCTCTATCTCATGAGCTGACTGTGCGAGACCGAAATAACAACATCCATGGGACATTGTCAACCTTGTAGCTTTTCGACCATTTTTGTCCCTTGACGGGTGGGCTAGTTGCCAAACTGAGAAACTGTTCGGTGACTTCAAGATGGACATCTCCAACTTTGGCTCGGAAGCCATCAAATGACAGAGCAAATTGTCGAGCCACAAGTAGGTTATAACCATCGAACTTCCTAATAAATGGAAGCCAACCAAACTCTTCTAAATCGCCATGCACAGCATCAAATGTCAACAGTGCTTGACACCCATTGGGCTCGATTTTCACAACAGGGGCCATGGCTTCTGTATGTGGTAGGGTGCGAGCTAAACGAAACTATGCACAGAGATAAAATGAGAGGGTTTGATAGTTTCATTGCTCGATGAGACCGGAAATAACTCCATGCATGCGAAGGTGGTGGGATTACCACCGCCTTGCATTGTATTAATTGTTGAGTACAGTGTTGTTATAATCATAATCACCCAAACCATATGTATCGTCCAGCAAAATGGTGAATCATCACACCAACGTGCCACTTATCCGAATCTGAACCAACACGACAGGTGATAATCAAGCGCCAAGTGTTAAGTTTAATCATCATGAAGTCCAACGACCTGTCGTATGAATTCAATGTTTCAAACCAATGTTAATCAACATATCAATACATAGTTTGAAACCATTKYTCRTCCAATGMAATATCAATTTTCCAAACAATACACCAAGCATCGATTTAAATTAAAACCCCAAAAGATTTCATCAACGCGCCCTCAAACCATTGCTATTCGACCTTRTAAACTTGYCAATATATTYGTTGCATRTTCAAAGTTCTTAGAACAATGTAATCAAGAATTCCTCATACAATAAACGAGTCATGAGCCCTTAGCAATAAGAATAAAAACATATAAGACCAAATCCATTATAACCTTTATAAAATCAGAATAAGACCAGTAAATCTTCATGCTTACAGGATTAACATTCAAACAAATCAAATGCGCAATCAAGGTAAGGACACGAGTTTGAAACATCTTTTCCAGTCATGTGATCGACCAATGGTCAAGTGTCTTTTGTAAAAATCAAATAAAAGACGACTACAGTCCAAAAGATAAGAAAGGTATTTTCACACTTTCAGTTGTGAAAATTTAATCGAAATCAAAATGTAATTGTCGCAAATGAAACAAATGTCTAGTAGCACAATGTGACAATGCTTTGTCGTAATCAGACAAAGGGTGTAGGCAGCTTTTTTGTGAGCGATCAAAAAAAAATTGAGTTGGCTTCCAACAGGCTGTAGAAACCCTAACTTACTTACTTTAATAACTCTTTATTCAACCATTGGTTTTTGCTCAAAGTTTGCACACTTACTCTACTTGTCCCAATGCAATTTTGAGCAAAGTTTGAGGGGATTTCGGTGGTTGATTTTATTTCTGTAATACATTTAGTGTTACATCCATAAGGCTGATATAATTTTCTATAGACAAATATTTACAACGACCTTATCTTTTGTGCTATAATTTTGTCTTTTCATCTTGAGTTTAGCTAGTCTTTCTCTTGTATTTTCTACTTGATATTTAGCACTTATTGAGCAGCTTCTATTATCATTTATTTGTTGATATATACTGTTATCTACTCCTGAAAATTAGGTACAACAAGCTTAACTTGTTGATCCAACTGACATATATTGTTGCAAAGTGTCTTTTCTTGTGTCTTGGGCATGTACACTCATCTGGAAAAGCACTATACCTATGAGGCAACCATTTCTTGACTTACAAGGCATCTCTCCCTACATTTCATTCCATTTAGACTTGAAATCTAGGGGATTCATTTACATTTACCTCCATATTCATCTTAATCCCCCTAGGGTCACCGGGATCACCTCCCTAGAGTGACCTAGTCACCCTTGAAGTGCAGGACCTACATCAAGGTGACATTGGGTGTAGTATTCCCAAGTTGTAGCACCTTTTCCTTGGTTGGGTCAGGATTTTCCCAACCTAAAATTTGCACTATAACATTTTGGTGTCGTTCTCAGGGAATATTTTTAATCTTCTTTGTACCCTAACGACACTTTGGTAAGTTATCCCAAAGCCTTTCCCTAAGCTTACTTGGTGAATCCACCCAAGGTAATTTCCCTTTCCACCCTCCTTGATGAGCTCATATTTAAGCTAATCTGGTGACTCCACCTTCCCAGAACCCACTTTTCCCTTATCCTTTTCCATCCTTTGGTGAGCCTTGAACTCATCTGGTGACACCATTGAGGTATTACCCTAAGTAATGGAACCATGGCCTCATGGGACTTACCATGGGAATTCTATAATGTGTATCCTTCTCTTGATGTTTAGAATGCCCCTGGCTATCCGAATCATTGTCCAATGGAATGGAGATCAAATTGACCTAAATTTGACGGTGATCCAGCTCTAGTAGTCACCCATGTGGATAATTATATGAAGTATGTTTCAATCTTAGATGTGATACATGAGGATGTGCTAATGAAAATTTTTATATCTTCATTGGAATCAAGTCAAAAGAATTGGCTCGCACACCTATGTGATCTGAAGAGTATCCCTTCTTCTACAAAACTCATTGAATAATTTCTCAGGAATTATCGACCATCTACTCATAGTTTGGAAGATGCTTTTCAAGATCTCAAACAAATTCTTTGTAGAGAATGTTTTTCGATCAAAGATGAGACAATATATGAAGAAGTGCTTGAAGAACATACTCATGAAAAAAATCTTGATGAAGAAAATCTAGACAAGACATTTGATGAAGAAGAAGTGCTCATATCTACCATTCCATTTGATGAAGACATCTAGGCCTTTGTTCCCCCCACACATCAAGAAGTGAACATGATAAGTGATAATCCTTTTGAAGATGTTGATGATGCCTTATTCTATGGCTTTGGAAGCGATGAGTTGTTAGAGGAACCCATGGATGCAACATATCCTTCTGAAAATGGGCACATGAAGCACTCTACATTAAGAATCAAACCTCATGTGATGAAGAGGAGTTGGAGGAGCATGACCATGAAGAGAAAAAAGAATCTTGATAAAGAGAAACATGTTGAGGCATCATTTTCTTTTCTCCTTCTTGATGAGAATGAGGTCGTTCAAACTTGTCTTCCTCCTGCACAAAAAGATGAAGAAATTATTAGCCTCAATGATATAGATGATCTTGTGTATGACCCCTCTGACATGGTTGATATACACATTGATGATTTCATAAACGTTGGGAGACGTAGATGCAATGTAAGTTGCTTCAATATTGATAGAGATCCCATTTATGACATTGAAGGTAGCTTCAACCAGAGGGGGTTGATTTTTCATCATCAGAGGAGTGGTCCTCATACATATATGATTTAGATGTTTGGTGTCCTAGTGATGATATGGTTATAGATTTGTTCCTCCCCTTCGAGGATGACTTGTCACAACATACTCAGAGTGATCTTCAGTCATCCTTTGGTGCATACCCTTTTGAGGATGAAGATTTGTTTTATGAGGACTTCCAACCATTGTCCTCATATTTTGAGGAATACCAGGATGTGGCCACCTCAAAGAAGTCAGAGGTTCATTCTTCAAAGCAAGATTACTTTCGTCTTGGAGATTTCAATGGATACTCACAGGGGAAGAGGCGATGTTTTTCTACACCTGAGATTGTTCCTTACCTCTTTCCCTCTTATCCAAAGTACCATGCAATATTATTTCAATCTCTCATTTCCTCTTATCCCTCGACAAGAAGTGAGTCTTTATGTGTGGATAAAGATGAGCCTTCGTCTACATATGGTAGCCTCATTCAGATATGGATTGATTAGTCTTGTGGCTACACTTTCATGCAAGATGATCGAGCTGATGGTTTCTCCTTATAGTAGGATTTCCTCCCTCCCACCCATATTCATGAGATTTATTCCATGATCGATTATATGTGTGTTTATACTCAATATTATTATGTGCTTGACTTATCTTTGTTGTTTTATATGATTAAGCACAGAGGGCGATACTTTGATGAGATGATCAAATGGTTGCACTGGTTGTATGAATTCACCTGACATCATCTAGCACGTGATATTTAGGGCCCCAAGGCCCCAGGTAAGTAGGTAAGTAATTTTGATTCCCTGCATTTGCATCTTGATTCCTCATACTAGTTTAGATTCATTTTATTTTCATTCTACTCTACGTGCATATTGATTTCATGCTTACTTTAGAATTTATTAAAAAAATGTCAAAATTTTCTTTTTTCTAGCTTGGTTTGTTTTGATTATAATCATATGAGAACAAGGATGAGTAGGCCATCCTACACCTGACAGTTTCATGTTACTTGCAGGCACAAGTCTACCAGGAAATGTTGCGGTTCTCATGCACTCTACGATGAGCACATGCCCCCAAGTAGGAGCCAGATGTTATTCCCATTTTGTGGATAACTAAGGAGATGATGTATCAAGGTCCTCAGGTTGCAGATATGGAGTGTTGAGAGACTACATGACCAAAAATACCCTTTTCATAGATGGAAAACCCACTCACCACCACAGATGGTCACATGTGTCATCTCTCTATAATTTCCTTGACTAGGGGAGGAAATAGGTATGAGAGTAACCTTAAAACCAACTTGGGGCTAGAAGTTAGCCCTTCCAACTAGAGAGGGATCTCTCTCTTCAAATTATTAACTAAAATGGTTAATTTGGTTTGAATCGAAGGCTAGATCTCTACGATAAATGAATTTATGGGATTGGTGGAAATATGAACGTAAAGTACAATTGGGCTATGGAGTCACTAAAATCAAAGTCAATAAAACTTGTTGGATACTCAGTAAATTTGAGGAAATACTGAACAAAGAAAAGATAGAAAGTATTATTTTAATCCAAATAGATATATCTGTAGATAGCAGATTACAAAGAAAACAATAATCCTTCAAGGCATCTAACAAGGATCAATCTCAAAGAAATTATAGTTCAAATACAATTCGAACTACATGAAACAAAGCATCTAATAAAGATGAGTTCTGATACATATAATTCACATCAACATAGAGAAGAAAAATTGCAAAATCAAATATAAGACATGAAAACGAAGAAATCACATGCATAAAATACCACAATCACATGTATCTCTATGGTCAAAACTCAAGGACTTCTGATCCAACAATTTTCATAAACGACAAAGAAAAATTATAATATGTTCAATATTATTCCCTTAAACACTTTCCAACCCCTTGGTTTTCATGGCTTCTTGAATATATACAAAATCATATGCCTATAGTTTCGAATTCGGATTCAATCATGATCCTAAAATCGGTGCTAATAATTGCACATAATCAACATGAAATCTTTAACGGCCTACCAAAAAAGAAGGATTCGACCGGATTCATTTAATTTAAACCGTAAAAAATTTGATATGGCAATAAATAAAACCAAAAATATGTGATTTTCACTTCTGATGTTTTTTGTAGATGATTTGGCACATTGTCAAAACATTCATGCTGAGTTGGAGGTATTCTTAGTAATTCTGTCACTATTACGCAGTAAGTCTACTACGTGACGCAAGAAAAATATAACAGAGTTTGTGCAACAACGGGTGATCATATTTGCACAGCAAAGTCGCTATGTTACTTTATGCAATCTTTTCAAAATGAGAAAATAACAAAAATTTGTCAATTCGATTTCCAGTAGTTCAGTTCTCTGTTGCTTCGGCCAACAAATCAAGTTTTCCCTTCTTTTAATCTCCACTTGCTACACTGGAATTTCCTCTTGATGTTGCAACTTCTTAGTAGAGGACCTTGTTAAGGGTGCATAAGTATGAGGAATATCCTTTACCTTTGGATTCTATTCTATTATTTTCCCTTTATTCTGTGTTTTAGAACCAACTGAAATTGATGGTACTGACCATTTTTCTATTATAGAAAAATATTTCTTGAAAACATTTTCTAGAGACTTCTTCTTCAATTCTCTATTTTCATGTTGTAACTGCGCTATGACAAAGTAAGCCTTCTTCAAATTTTCCTACAACTCGATAATTGAAGTATCTTTGTCATCAGAGAGAATTGGTTGTATGAATTTTTCTGGAGTCTCACTGGTTTCCTGCGTTGTATGTACAACATGAATTTTCTTTGTTGCAGATTTGGTGCACGGCTGACTAGGAGCTTCAATCACTTCTAGAGAGAACTGGAGTTTCTTTCCTTTCTTCTTAGCCTGCTGACTTGCTGCAGGTTCTTCAGTTTCTCCTCCCCTTTTCTGAACAGAGCTCTCAGGGATTGATGTTTCAGTTCTTTTTATTGATGAAGGTGTATTTCTACATCTTTGTGGGATGCTTAGGGGATCTACTGCTATGCCCAATGAATTTAGAAAAGACTCCCAGTCTTGATTTTTATGTCTCGGCTCCTCTAATACCAACAGTTTGATCAAAGAAAAATGAAAAAGGATAGCATCTCTTTTCTCTTTCCTCAGTTTTATGTTGTCATCCATCTTTTCAATACTTCTGAAGAGATAATATGGTAGATTCAAAGGCTTATTACCGATGAAATGAATTAAGAGCCCGATGTGATATTGGTGAACCTTGTTAAATCTCCCTTCACATGTAAAAAACCTCTATATAACCCTCAACAAATCATTGTGACTTTTCAATAAAGATGCTCTGGGTATGGTAGCGCCAAATATAGAATTTCTAAATCCAGGCTTCATAAAATCATGATAGTGAGACAGATCTAACTGCATACTTTTGAGAAACTTTTCTCCATGGGAAAAAATTTATGTTGCAACTGCAACGCTATCTTCAGAAACTTGCAACTAGAGGTTGCTCACTTTATTCTTAGCGCCATCTAAATTCTCTGCAAACTCCCTTGCCAACTATCTATTGTACCTGTGGAGTTTTTCAAAAAACCTGATGAAACCCACTTGTTCAAAGGATTCTTTGATTGTTGGGTCTGTGTTTATCAAATTTAAACCCTATGGCTCAAACCTCATGATTTCCCCGCTTCTTACATTCTTTCATTTTCGTTCGGGAGTTTTCATGATGATGATATATGTCAACCTTGTGTGAACTGCAGGTGTGAAAAAATATATTGTAATGACCTTTGCGCCGCGAAATGGGCACAATAACCTTTGCACAGTGAACTAGAGAAATATCCTCTATGCAGCAAATGAAAATAGTGACCTCTGCACGGTGCACAACAACATATAGCAACAAAAAACTCTGTACAACAACGAACAATAGCAGGAAACTTGGCACATAAACACTTGGTGAGGAGGTTTCTAAGTCATAGATGAAGAGAAACAATCTCTTGATGCTTTCTTTACCTGGAGGGAGGATACATTTGAGAGATAACTTCAATTAAATCATGATTATTTCTATCATACCTTGTCATTCTCCACACGCAGCATAAGGGTGTCATGAAACAACTTGCGATGTGCAATGATTTTATTGATGATGCTATATGTCCTTGATAGAATCAATATCATGAAATCATTATAACTCTTACAAGACTAACTCTAACTATTTTGAAATGACATCATGATTCTTCATAATGACCCTTTAGTGACACACCAACCCACATCTAGGCACAAGAGAAAAAACATTAGTTACATGGTTAAAAAGAAATACCTTTCCCATGACAAACCAACTATGACTCACGATTTAGGAAACAACTCATATAATGTTCTTATCTAACCCAAGACATGAATTTATACCATAATTTTATTCAAAACCTAACAACCTATTTATAGGACACTACATGAAACAAGTTTACAAATGGCATCCACCACACCAATTGGCTTCCCGAAGGAAGTGGGCCTTGCTCCATGAGGTACAAGTCAGTATTATGGTGAGAATCATTTCAATACCTATGCCATTTGATTATGTTGTATCTTAAATTACTCTAGATTTAATTATATGTGCTTGGACATTATGCCTTTTTCCCTGCTTCACCTTGGTGGTTGACATTGTGCCCTAGTAAGTGGTCTTCTTTGGGAATGGGTTTGCTACAGGGAAATCCCTTAATAAGCCATCGTGCCATTCCCAACCATACTTTGCATTTTCCATCATTATTCCCCTTCATTTCCTTCTCTCTTGGGATTTTGGGGTGTATTGATGCAAGAAGGAGTTGTCCCTCATTATATGGGAAGAAGGGGCTAAAGGCCCAAAGGATTTGGTGTTGGGTAAAAGATAAAAGTTACATATGAACCTTTCAGATGATTTGCCCAGATATCACCCAAGAAAGAAATAAAATTCTTATATGTGAATAAAAGGGGACCCATAATATAACAAATAAATGCATGAAAGGTAGATTGAAGGATGGGAGGCCTTATCATGAGCCGTCCTATCACATCCATGGATATCTAGTGGTATGACATTGTCATTATCTGGTCACCAAACTGGGGCAGTGACTCTCAGTTGCATGGCTTAGAGAAATGGGGTCTCATCATGAGACAAACTTCTCATTTCCATTAGGAATTTGTGGGTGACATTGCCACCATCTGGTCACTACACCACGACATTGACCTTCAACCTCTCCTTGTACTAAAGAAAATATAAAGAAAGAAAGATAAAAGGAAAATGGTGGGCTTGGAAAAAATGCATTGTGGATGAAGGTACCACACACCCTCTACAAAGGAACCCATGAATGAGACACTACGAACCTGTTGAGCAGTCAACACACCCTAAAAGTCTACATCAAATTTCACTTTTTGGGTACCACTTGATCTCGTGTGAATGTCTAATTTGATATTAATATGAAAATGTTGCCTTTTCTCGTATTCTGTTTTTCAATTAAGTCTTTCAAAGTTGCTCAGGAAAGAGAAAATCATCATGAATTAACAAAGACTAACATTTGATTAAAAAAATGACAACCGAAATTTTTCCTCGATGCGCTAAAGGAATTTGGCATCGGGAAAGATTAGAGATAAAAAAAAAAATTCTGAGAGGACCAAAATAGTCGAGCCCCAACCTCCATCGGCATCGACAGATGATAGTCTTAATTATGAGACATGCGGTACTCAATAATGTCGTCGATGACCAACCCTTGTTAGCATCAGGAAGTTTTGAAGAGAATAAGTGTCACGTGAGTGAAGGAAGGATATCACTAATCATCGATTGCCGAAATGTTTTTGGCATCGGGAGTTTCGAAGGACGAAAAAACCCCGAAGAAAATACACGTTGATTTTTGAACTATCAATTCCCGATACTCACCGTTGTCGATAGTCATCATATCTAGCTCAATTTAGCGATATCGACATAAACGAAGTCCTGAGCGTAACCCTTACCCATGAGCTGAGTTCTAGGTTTTCTTTTAATAAGCCCCAAGTTAGTAACGCCGCGTCGACATCATTTGGCATCAGAAGTTTCAGAAGGAAAATATCAATGAACTTACAAAATAACTTAGGACAACGGTAATTATAAAATCACATAATTACGAGAATCTTGAATAAGAACATGATAGATTTACGCGCAAAGAAGAAACCCGATGCTTTCAACTACTATGACTAGAATCATTCAGGCAAAACATTTTTGAAATTTCATATTAAGGTTTCCGTCGGGCTTAGGTTACATACAGTAAACACTACCAACACCTTGTCCAACCGACCCAGTTACATCGAGAATGTGAAAAGTCTCACACCAAACACGAAAAATTATCAAAACATACGCTACTTCTGAGAATACAAAGCAAGGGTCCGCCCATCATGTATCTCCTGCACACATACCTTCTCCCAGACTTCTTTGTGTGCCTTGCAATGATCTTATGTTCTCCTCCTCCATCATCCTCTACATTTCGCGCAGCTGCACAATTGTATCTTGTGCTTCCCGAAGCTGCCTCTTGAGCCAATTTGTGCTTCCTTCACAACCTAGTGGTGTTTATACCTCCTAGTTTTGCGCCTCTAGTTGTCCCTACAATTCTCTATTTTCTTGATAAAGTTAGGCAATGGAAAGTTGTGCTTGCTCCAGCAGCTGATTGGGTTTTTCAATGTTAGAACTCAATACCCCTATCCTTGGCATTCAGCTCCCGCTTCCTCGACTAGTAGTCCTCACAGGCTCTAGCTAGGTAGCATGCATCATGAACTCCTCAGCGGTCGAGTGTAAACTCAACTCAGTCAATATGTGGCTTCCTCCTCCTACTTCCTTATTTTTTTGGGGCCTTCCCCTCCTCCGTGGTGTCGCATTTTGAGAGGGCGTGGCCTCCAACCTATGTCCTTTAGATGGAATTTTCTCCACTTCAACCTCTTCTTGAGGCTCTGACATCGTTTTGGAGTAGAGGTAAGGACCTCCTTTTGAAATCTTGGAGACACTAGATGACAATAAGAAAGAGTTCCAAACATGTTGGGGTTCGGACCTGGTGCTCCGACTGACTCACGCACCCCTTCTCGTGTTTTGAGGGAATCCCATGGAGCGACAACGTGTGTGTGCTTAGACATCCAAGACTGGAGGAAGGGCCATGACATAGGGTCTGATAGAATTGGACTCACAATACCAGTCCCTACTTGTATACAAACTCGTCCAATGCGTAGAACCCGCACAAAACATCTAAGATTTATAGCAGAGCAAAGCAACGAGACGGAACGTGCCAAGGAATAAACATACATTATGATGGGATGTTTTTAAGAATTAAAGTGTCATGTTTGCACAAAGCATATGATCCAGGATGTGTGAAATGTAGCCGATAAGAGTTGCAGAGAATATATAGTACAATCATTTCCAATCTCTTTAATCTTCCTAGCCTCCACTATTGGCGAATGATGGTTGACACACTTGGTGATATGACCTTTGGGGTAAAAACTTGCCTCGACCTGGGGAATTTAACAACTTCCTTTATTGCGGCATCTAACCTTTTGGGAGTTGACACACACTTTCGACACACATTCATCTCTGGCATCCTTTCTAAACCCCAAGGGGAAATTGGCCTCTAGAATGTCTTCAACGCTCATATCTCGTGTACCTTATCTTCCACGCTATGGCACACGGATGTAACTCATCCAAACTGAAGGGGAGTGGTAGCACGGACAGAGATGCTACAGGTCATTCAAAAATGCTACTGGGATCACGTAAGTATTTAACAATCAAGAATAGCAATCTCTACAGGTACGCATCAGTTATATTTTTTCTCTAACATCTTCCTATGTTTTTCCTGATAAGTAATTTCTAAACGATGTCAATCCCAATTGCAGGAAAGTTTTCTCTAACTACCAAACAAACTTCACTCTGTAGCCTCGCCAAGGAACCCAAAGGAAACATTGGGGTAAGATCAACGAAGTAGTGAAGGATATTGGACTCCCCGATTTCGGCACCCCCGACAACTTTCTCGACCTGTGCGACATAGTCAAGTCACATGCCAAGAAAGATTCATTGTGGTCCAAAGAGCTTGTGAATATGACCGACGCGGTACTAGGGAAAGTGCAATGATTTATGGGCCATCCAATTAGAGCTTGAACTGTGCTGCATCAGTTAAACTCCAGTCTGGTGAAGTACCAGACGCATGTGATGGACATCAGAGAGATACATGTGGCTCCGATGGAGCAGCACAGGCTCCCATGGGCTCAAACCTATGACGAAATTTTTATCAGTTGTTCTGAGTATGAGAAAATTCATCCTTTCAGAGAACTATCTTGAGTTGACTGTTAAAGAAATTGTTAGAAGATTATGCCACGTGGTGTATTTTCCTTTGCTTAAACTGCACTTAGCCGTTGTTTTTAGTTGAATTTTAGATTATAAATAAAGACATCGACCAATTAGTTGAGGGTCAATGGTTTTTGCAAGAACTCTTTCTTTCTGGTTGTTAAGAATTATTTTGAATTTGCTTTGAACTGAGAAGTCCTTATGGACCAAAGACAAGTTATTTTCATCAACTGCATGTGTGATTGGACGTGGAGAATAACTATTTCCTATCCTATTTCATGAATGATGTTGTAATGAGTAAGAGCAATTAATTTTTTTGTCAAGTTATCTGGTGCAATGTTTTTTTGTTCTTTTCTTTAATGATGAATATGAATCCTTGTGTTATTATGGGATGAAACATTCTGGTAGATGAATTATTTTTCTTGCCATTATCTCATTTCAAATGTGTTTTCTTTCTGGTAGTTAGTATCTCAGACAGAAATTGGATGCTCACATGTTTAATGTATTAGTACTAGGCCCGTGGTATAAAATTATCATCTTCATGCTTGAGCAACAAGTTATCCCAAGTTCGACCTCTTCCCCTTAGTTAAGCTTAATTCCATTTTTGTTTCCAAGTTGGTTTATACTGGCTTACATCTCATATCAGTCCCACCCAAGATACAATATACAAAAGAGAATAGTCCAAATTAAAGGAAGAGCCTTCACAAGAAAATGTAAAGGCCATCGATAATTTGGCCGAATCGCAAGATCTGGAGAACCATTCCACTATTAAATGCTGCAAATTATAATTGGGCCTCGGTGGCGGGTTTGGTTCCTACTGTTGAGTCAAGGGATTTACGACCCATAAACATAATTGGCACTAGAAGGAGGGCCTGAGAATGAATGGCTGGATATATATTCTACATAGTATTTTAAACAACCTATAGATTCAAAACAACCCACATGCATGGCTAGTCATTCCCAAGACTTCCCACACATGTTGAGTACTCCTAGAACAAGTAACTCACTCTAGCCTGAGGAAGAACCTTTTCACCCTGAAATACCTTATGCTCTTCCTCACGAGGAAGTAAATCAATTCAGAAGAATCACAAGAGCCTACGCCCAGTAGATTGATGCATTGTCCTTAGCTCCCATACTCCCTAGAAGAAAACAACAAAGAAGACCAATGATTAGTACTCCCGATGAGGTTTTTGTACACTCAGTAGAAGACTTAATAGATTTCTTGATTACTGAAATCCAACCTCTTGATTTGATACCCAAAACGCCAGCCGACGACGTCTCTGAACCAAATGATTTTTCAAAAGAAGAGGAGTTTAACTCAGAGTCTGAAGATATGGAAGGCAACAACGACCATAATGATGAAAGGGGGAAACCGCCTTTGAGCAATCAACCCTGGTTATCTAGAGATTCTTTGGCCCTCCCAGGACCAGTTCATAACCTTCCTCATCATCCAAAGAAGTTGCTACCAAAGTTCAATCCTGAAACCTTTGGATTGCCTGAAGATCATATCGAGAAATTTATACTAGTAATCAGGCTTATGAACATCTAACATGAAGACATAGTATGCAGACTTTTCCCCTATAATTTTGAAAATTTGGCTTCCACGTGGTATTTCAACTTGCCGATAGGATCTATAACTAGTTGGACAAAGTTCTAGAAAGCTTTTCTAGACAAATTTGTCAAAGAAACTAATACAAGAGCTCAAATGGTCAAGTTGTTCACCACCACCATGACTTCGAAAGAAAGGGTCAAAGACTTCAACCAAAGATTCACGAATAGCTTGAATAAGTTCTAGCCCAAAGCTAAGACAACTCAGGAATTGCAAATTGAAGTTTATGCTAACACTCTCCCAGCTTCCATTTCCATGTTCGTAAAAAGGGCTGTTAAACGAACCCTAGCTGAGAATTTCAAAGAAGACAAAATTATAGAATTATAGATGAAAGGGTGTAAAGAAGGCCAGGTTTCATTGGTTAAGAAAGAAGCTCAACCTCCCCTCAGGAGAGGACTCCTTTTGACTAGACCGCCAGGGAAACAAGAAGAACAAACTCCCAACAAAGGTAATGGAGACATAGAATATCTACAATGCATGGTTAAGAAACTATCAAATGAGATCATAGACATGAAGATAAATGTAGGGGAAGGGAGCCAAGGCCAGAGGCCCTACACACCTTTCTTTAAAAGGAACCTACCGTTTGAGGTGATTGAACCTCCCCCAGCCAACTTAAATATTGATCTAGGGAATGTGGCATCTGATTCTTTCTGTACTTATCACCAGGAAAACCACTCTAAAAGAGACTGCCCTCAGTGGGTGCACTCCATGAATTTGATGTCCAATCGGTTTCTAGACGAAGTCTCCCTGACCAAATGATCGAGCAGTTCAGTTATAAATATTTCTGATCAAGAAGAGGTTGATACACCACAGTATACAACCATGATGATATGGGATCTCTACCTAATCATGCCTCCTGATGACCTGTTTGAGTCTCAAGAACCCCTCATCGAGGTATCGGTGGTGCAGGAACGCATTAAAGGTCCACCTATCTAAAAGACATCACGACTACCCAAACTTTGAGAGATAAGACATCCCCTGATCCCCTGAAAACACCTTTTTCTCCCAGTAGGAAACCTATAAGCATCCATACCCAAGAATCCCCCAAACTTGATTACAACGTAGTTGAAGATTTGAAGAATTTAAGGGAGAACATATCAGTCATGGAAGTGTGCAAGATCCCTCAATAGAAAGACTTCTTGCTACAAGATTTGAACTCAGTAGAAGACCCTAAGACTGGTAACTACCAGGAAAGGAATATAGCTCCCACAAACCCAGTAAATAGACAAACTGTGAATACTTGTTTGGAAGATAAGAAAGGGAAGCCTTTTGTCCAACCTTCCTCTTAACGTTCGAAGTTTTCAACAAGAATATCCATAATTGTTTGGTAGATTCAGAAGCATATTCCAATGTTATGCCCTTGTCAATATGCAGAAAATTAAATGTCATTCCTCTACAAAGCGACAAACACGTGATACAGCTAGACAAGACCCAGGTCAAATTCATGGGGGAACTCAGGTATGTAATGATCATAATAGTGACACATCCTAAATTTGTGCAAGTGATTGACATCGTCATGGAAGAAATCCTAGAGGCCTATGGGTTATTACTAAGTTGAGATTGGTATGAGAAGTTAAATGGGTACTTTAGCACAGACTGGGAACACCTTTGGATACCACTGAAGGGATACAATAATATGATCAGAATCGATAGGGAGAGATATCTGAAACATACAGCCACTGGTCTAGAAACCCTAAATGAACCCTCATCTACAGATTTCTCTGTGCTGGGAAATTATTCCTATGATTCCCACTTCAGAAACTTTTCTCCTCTCTTATCCGATGTCCCCCTCTCTTAAAACTTTGAAATGGTCTTTCAAGAGAAATATCCAATACCAACAAAAGACACCCTCTTCTACCAAGACCCTGCGTTAGAAACTACAAAACATGAGATAGGAGAGCTAGAAAGTAATAAGGAAGGAGAAAAGGGCTATTGTCTTTCACAAATTTGGACCATATACTTTGATGGATATAAATCGTAGGAAGGATCAAGGGCAAGGTGCATCCTCATTGATCCAAAAGGTAAACATTATTTCATGTCCTATAGACTAGAATTCAAATGCACCAATAACACCGCTGAGTATGAAGCTCTAGTACAGGGGTTAAAGAAATCCATAGCCTTGAACGTCAAAGAATTGAAAGTTTTCGAGGAATCTAAGATTGTCATTAGAAAAGTAATTAATAATATACATTGCAATTCCCCGCACCTAAAGAACTATCAACATGAAGTGCATAGGTTAATGGAGCATTTTGAAGCTTTCAATATCACTGTGATTCCCAGAGCAAAGAGCATCCTTGCTAATTCCCTGGCCACAGCTGCTTCGAGGCTGTCACCTATGGAAGACTATGAAGCCTCTCATTTCACTATGGAACTACTCTACAAACCATCAGTGCCTAACAATATCTCTAATTGGAAGGTCTTTGAAGGACATGAGCAGATCATAAACTTCTTGACTAACCAAGACAATTTCAAATATGTAGCCATCAACGATGAGGTATTCTAGGAACAAGAGATCAAAAATGATCCTTGAATAGGCCAGCCTCTTGATAGACCAAAATTTCACACCATCCTAAAAGGGATAGCTAATCTAGAAAATATGTTTGACCTCAAAGAACTCTTTAGGGGGCATAAGAACGCAAAGACCGACAACTCTTGTCCCCTGCATGAAATTATAAATCTCGGAACCCCGGAGAATCCAAAGAATGAAAATCTTGGAAAAAACATATCTAAAGAGGAAAGAAATTCTTATCTCAAACTGTTCAGACAATATGAATATGTATTCTCATGGTCCTACCGAGACCTAAAAACCTACGACACCTATATTATTCAACACACTATACCATTAAAACCTGAGGTGAAACCTTTCCAAAAAAAGCTCTGAAAGTATCACCCATCCATGGAACCTCTCATGTATCAGGAATTAAAGAAACTTTTAGATGCCAAGATCATTTTCCAGATCAGGCATTTCGCATGGGTAGCAAATCTGGTTCCTGTGAGGAAAAAGTTTGGAGAAATCCACTTATGCGTAGATTTTATAAATATCAACAGAGCTTCAGAAAAGGACAATTACCCAGTCCCGCCAATGGAACAACTCCTACAGACCGTGTCTGGCTCAGATATTTTCTCCCTACTAGATAGTTTCTCAAGTTACAACCAAGCCTTGTTTTCGGAGGAAGATCGTTTAAAAACTACCTTCTGAGCCAAGTGGGGAACCTTCGCTTATAAACGCATGACTTTTGGGCTAATCAACGTAGGAGAAACCTTCCAAAGGGCCATGGACATAGTATTTCAGGGACTAATCAACAAGTGTGTGGTAGTGTATCTAGATGACGTAACTGTGTATTCAAAGAACAGAGAAGAACACATCCAACACTTAACTCAAATTTTTGAAAGGTGTAGGAAATATAGTATATCCTTAAATCCAAATAAAACCATTTTTGGCATCGAGGAAGGTAATATATTAGGTCATATTATATCCCAAGGTATTCACATAGACCTGGAAAAGATTAGAGCCATAGCTCAACTCTCGTTACCCCATAACAAGAAAGCTATGTAATCATTTTTCGGGCAGATAAATTTTGTGAGTAAATTCACTCCCGATTTCACAGAAATCATCAAACCCTTACAAAAGATGTTTTGCAAAGATACTGAATTTAAGTGGGATGATGAACTAAAGGATTCTTTCAGCAATATTATAATTTCCATATCTCGGGCCCCTGTGCTACAAAGTCTTGATTTCAATATGGACTTCTTCCTCTATAGTTTCACCTCCGACCAGTCGTTAGCCGCAGTATTGACTCAGAAGGATGATAACAACAATGAATCTTTGGTGTTGTTCATGAGCACTAATATCCAAGAAGCTGAGATTAACTATCCCGCTATTGACAAACAGGCATATGCAGTTTACAAGGCAGTAAAACACTTCAGGTCTTACATCCTCAAGAACCACACCAAAGTGATTGTGCCTCACCCTATAGTTTGATCCTTGTTTACTCAGAAAGCTATGGGGGAAAGAAGAGGGAATTGGATGGAAGTAGTCAAAGAATTTAATCTAAATACAAGACCTGCCAAACTTGTTAAGGGGCAAGGTTTGTGCAAACTCACAACTGAAGCCCAGGACCAAGCAAATGAAGATTCTGGATGGGAGAATGAAATGGAATTATGGTGTGGTGAAGCTTCATACATTTCCCCAGGGCATGAGTCTTGGTATAAGAATCTGACCTACCTCCTACACCATGGGGCCTACCCAGAAAATATCAACCCTAGGGAAAGGAGATCTCTCAGGTTAAAATCTGCACAATATCGCCTCATAAATTCGATACTCTTCCAAATTAATTATGATGGAGTAATATTAAGATGTCTTGAACGTGAATATGAAGACAAAGTACTAAAGGAACTCCATGATGGCCCTGTCGGTGGACATTTCGCAAGAAACACCACCGCTCATAATATATTGAGAGATAGTTACTATTGGCCCACCTTGTTCAAAGATGCCCATACCTATGCCAGAAACTGTAAAACTTTCCAAGTAAGCATCGGGAGGGAGAAGAGAGGGGCAATCCCACTCCAGCCAGTAATTGTCTCTAGGCCTTTTGATCAATGGGGGTTAGATATCATATGAGAAATCACGCCAAGCTCTTCAAAACAACACAAGTACATTCTGACTGCCACTGATTACTTCACAAAATGGGCAGAGGTTATCCCTTTGACTCATGTAAATGAAAAAGTAGTGATCCAATTCATAGAGAAACAACTAATCACAAAGTTTGGTGTCCCTTCTGTCCTAGTTTTTGACAATGCAACTTATTTCTCTTCAACCCGACTGACGGAGTTTTCTTTGGACAAAGGAATCATAATTAAGTACTTTGCAAATTATTACCCACAAGGAAATGGGGTGGTAGAATCGACCAATAAGAACCTAGTAAGGATACTAAAGAAGATGGTTGTGAATAACCAAAGGAATTGGCATAATATACTCCATAACGCTTTATGGGCCGATAGGGTCACACCCAAAGAATCCATAGGAAATTCCCCGTACTTCCTAGTTTACAAACAGGAAGTTATTCTCCCAAATGGGATTTATCTTCCATCTCTTCAACTAGCCCAAGATTCCAACGGGGATCCCTCCTCGGTCATACAACAGAGAATTGATACTCCGCTCATGCTAGAAGAAGAGAGAGAAAAGGCTAAGTCAAAATTCATAACTCACCAACAGGTGGTGAAAAGATGGTTTGACAAGCATAAGGCCAAAGAGAAGGACTTCAAAGTAGGGGACCTAGTCCTGAGGTGGGACAGAGAAAATGAACCAAAAGGGAAGCATTATAAGTTTTAGAATCTGTGGCTTGGACCTTTCCAGGTGGCTGAGAAGATTTGGAAAGGCACTTATCAATTGCAGAATCTGAGGGGGGAACCTAATGCCCTCCTAGTGAATGGCCAAGCCCTAAAACAATTTTTTCAATAATTAAATTTTTTTTAAAAACAAACATATGTGTGTGTGTGTGTGTGTGTGTGTTTATGTTTTGTTTGAGTGTTTTCATAATCGCGTAATAATTTTTGTTTCAATTTTCTTTAGAATTTTTTATTTTTTTTAGCGCTTTTGAAAGGTATGTTTAGCAAAACAATGGTTGACCTTAAGTCATGCGACATAGCAAACTCTACTCCAAACTCATCACTCACGTACAAAATGAGAAGCATCAAGGAGCTTGTGGTTACTTTGATGGGTCATCTATCTAACCTGTGTAAATGAACAACTTCATAGAAATGTCAGAAGTTTCTGCTTGGTGGTTTGGTAAGACCTTAAGGGAAAGAAGGAAAGATGGAAAGAACTACATGAA
The DNA here is from genome assembly GCA_009831015.1 of Picea engelmannii. Taxonomy (NCBI): domain Eukaryota; kingdom Viridiplantae; phylum Streptophyta; class Pinopsida; order Pinales; family Pinaceae; genus Picea; species Picea engelmannii. Next base: position 239,236 of record ML799269.1, read on the forward strand.
CCCAGAATACAAAGCTAGCAAAGGATCCACCTTAACCATCTCACCTTGTAAAATAAACAGACATCATCCTCGACCACTCACTCAGGGCATCATGCTAAAATAAAATTGTGTTGGGTTGTCATTTTGTCATCATTTTCCTTACCAAAAGGACCTGTTTTGAATCAAGAAACCTCATTTCTCACCTGTATTCATCACATACATCAACCTAACTATACCTCTAATGTGCCTAGAAATTGTTCAAGTTTTGACTATTACAGTTAAGCTCCTGCCACTTGGATCAAATCTGGTTACACATCATATTTCCAGCTACACCTTCATCGATTATCATATGTCCATCTATTCTGATGGGATTTGTGGATATGGATGATAAAGAACACAGGCTTGAGCTGGTTGCGAACCTACAAATCCATCCTCAACCACTTCCGAATAAACATGGATGATCAAGCTAAAAATAGAAGACAACATGGATGAGTTAATGCTTAGTGCATATCTAGAACGAATGCCTTGTCCTCATGCACTTTGTGTCATGAGGACAAGGCTTTGAAATCTTCATCTTTTATTTCATCAAATCCTTTCGATCTGAATAACTATGACATGTAACAGTTTGTTGAAAACCATTTTCTAAAAAGAGGGAGATTTATGTTTATCATGTAATTAATGCTCATATTATAGAAGCCAGTTTGGCGCTTTGAAGAGGGGGGAATGGAGGAGGATGATAGGAAGTATTAGGCTGATAGACATTTCATTTTTTTGGTTGATAGATAGTCTTTTTCTTCCAGGATTATAAACTCAGATAGACCAGAAATGCCTGCATTATTTTATAAAGATACACATTTCCATAATTCAGTTCTGTCTGAATGTTGTGAGATGAATTAGTTAATTCGGTCATTGTTGAAGGCAAGAAGGGCCCCTTGTCTCAACATATGTTTTTATTTTGTAGCTTGAAGTTCTGAATAACCATTATCTATTTTTCTTATAGTTTGAAGTTATATTGCAATTGCATAGTTTGGATAATGAATATTTTTTAGGAAGCCTCGGTTAGAACAGAGCAATATCAGATTTACTTTCGAATGCTTTATGAAATGCATGGGTTACACAAATAGCTACAAGTACTTTATAGAAGGTTAGTTTACTTTAAAGAATGGTGTGATTGAAAGACAGGGTATTATAGATTTGCAGTTAAAAAGGGTTGAACGACATGTTAGTAGAGATTTACAGTTGAGATTAAGCCAGAGTAGTTGGTAGAATGAATATTGAAAGCTAGTAGAGTTACAAATTGATGTTCTTTCATTTGAACTGAAGATAAGGTTGAGAGACTAGAAGAATGATCACTATATTATTGTTATGGATTTACACCTGTAAAGTATCTTGATAAGGAATAAGAGAAAGAAAGTGAGTTTTGGAAAGGAGAGAAGATATAAATGCAAATCATCATTTATCAGAGCTACTAATTATCAAGATTGTAGAAATGATGGATATAGTGAATTCAGAAGTGTCAAGTGATGTCTATTAAGTGATCATAGTCCTTCTTTAAGTTATTCAAGATAGAATCAATCTATCTTCTATGCATGAGTGAAGATTGTTTTCTTTGAAGTGTGTACTTAGATAGACCCTTGCTGCTATTTAAAGATTGAAGTAGTGATCACAGTTTTGAATGTTGGCTAGTGGAATTAAACTTGAATAAAATAGATAGTAGAAGAAACCAATCCTACACATATGGTGTCAGTGCCTCAAAGTCTACCTCCCCGGGTTGACATTTTATGAAGGCTATATATAGTGATATATATTTAGCTCAACATTTTGGCATTGTTGTTGGGGAGGTACTAAAAAGGATTGGAGAATGAGTATGTTGTGTTTGTTGAAGACCAAGGGGGAGGAGGAGTTGTAATATGGGAGGTAAGAACCTACGCATCTACTATAGTAGGTTCCTCCGAAGCCTTGCCAAGAAGTTAGATTTTAGCAAGTGTTTTCTCAAAAATAAGCAGGGTTAGATTTCATTCAACAAGCAAGGGAGTTTTTCATTACAACAGTGTGAGAATTGTGTTCTTAATTCAATTCAGAGGTATTTTCAGTAAGACATGTTAGATTTTATTCCAGCAGTATCTCTTGGCAAAACAGTGTGCTCTTGATTAAAAAGAAAAAGAAAGAGGAGAATATGCTTTTAAATTCTTTCATAGAATTGTCCACCTCACAGTTCTTGGGGAATCCCTGCTTACTTGAAGAAGAATTCAAAGATTTTGTGGAGGAAGAACAAGGTTTGGAACCTGAAATCGAAGAATTTCTTGCATGCTTGGTTCCTTAGGCACCCAAGAAAAGCAGGCCCCAAATTATGAAGATCTACAAGGGACAAAAGGAGAAGAGGTGCAAGACAATTATATCGAGAGAGATTATATAGAATATTGGTTTCAATCTATTGTCAGACCAAAATATGATTTTGTTCTCCAGCTCTTTATGATGATGGATCAAGGTAAATTGCTACCCCTTCATGTCTATACAATTACTCAGGTGCCTTTTCCTCATAAGGACATGGATGCAATTTTTATTATGCTACATACCTGGTTTCACTGGAAGTTTTCTTATACCTAAAGGGAGGAAGTTCTAAGGTAGGGTAGGTAGGGAATAAACTCTGCACATAGTAGATAGTTTTCAAGTGCAGTATTCCATTTCAATAAAAGGGTGTGAGTAATTTAGGTAGAGATATTTGAATGGAAGTGGATCAGAGTATTCAAAATATGGGGAATCTATATTATAGGAGAAGGAACAATTCAATAAGAGTTTGTATGTATTCCCATTTTTATTACTGTAAGCTACCTTGTCAATTTCAGAGCAGAAAAAGAATAAATATCTGAAGCATTTTTAAACAAAGTTCACTCTTCTAAGATATTATCATAATTGGACAAGGTATCAGCAATTCAAAGATCTACTTTTGACCAGCTTCTTACAGTCAAGTATTCAGCCTGGATATCTCTAGAAGATTGCATTATTTCTGGGTTTTGTTGTTTCATCATCAGTCATCGGCTTGAGAAGGGAAGGAGAAATGAGTGAGAAGGAAAATGGGATGTAAAGGAGTAAATCGGTATGAGCCTGTCTCTTTGGAAGAACTTGAGCAGATGCCATAATACAATGTGTGTTTCTCAATGTTTCGTAACACAGTTTGGCTAGCATTCTTTGCCAAATTTCAAGGGTACGATGACACAGTTGCTTTAAAAGTTGCCTTAGGATTTGATGGGAAGGTAGCCCGAATTGGGGATATTGTAATAAGAGTAAATGAGAGAACCATTTCTCATGACACCAGGTTACCAATTCATGGTGAAAGGTGGTTCAAAAATCGACCCTGTGATTGCAGAAAGTTTGATCGTTTTCTCCAAAGCAAGCATGAAGAAATTGACTGGGAAGTCCCAAGTACCAACACAGAAAACATGAGGTTCTTTGAATAGCTTAGCCACAACAGCAGCACAGATGGATTGACAGAATTTATGGCACCATTTTGAGCTCTCTTTTTGAAGAAGAATAGTTTGCATAGGGACAAGCAAATACTTTGGCATTGGGGAATGTTGGGCTGTCATTTTTTCATCATTTTCCTTACCAAAAGGACCTGTTTTGAATCAAGACACCTCATTTATCACTTGTATTAATCACATACATCAACCAAACTATACCTCTAATGTGCCTAGCAAGTGTTCAATTTTGACTATTACAGATAAGCTCCTGCCATCTGGATCAAATTTGGTTACACATCATAGTTCCAGCTACACCTTCATCGATTCTCATATGTCCAGTTGTTTTGATGGGATTCATGGATATGGATGATAAAGAACATAGGCTTGAGATGGTTGTGGACCTACAATGCATCCTCAACCACTTCCAAATAAACATGGATGATCAAGATAAAAATAGAAGACAACATGGCCGAGTTAATGCTTAGCGCATCTCTAGAATGAATGCCTTGTCCTCATGCACTTCATGTCATGAGGACAAGGCTTTGAAATCTTCATATTTTATTTGATCAAATCCTTTCGATCTGAATAGCTGTGACACGTAACAGTTTGTTGAAAACCATTTTCTAAAAAGAGGGAGATTTATGTTTATCATGTAATTAATGCTCATATTATAGAAGCCATTCTGGTGCTTTGAAGAGGGGGGAATGGAGGAGGATGATAGGAAGTATTAGGTTGATAGACATTTCATTTTTTTTGCTGAAGATAGTCTTTTTCTTCCAAGATTATAAACTCAGATAGACCAAAAATGCCTACATTATTTTATAAAGATATACATTTCCAAAATTCAGTCCTGTCTGAATGTTGTGTGATGAATTAGTTAATTCAGTCATTGTTGAAGGCAAGAAGGGCCCCTTGTCTCAGCATATGTTTTTATTCTGTAGCTTGAAGTTCTGAATAACCATTAGCTATTTTTCTTACAGTTTGAAGTTATATAGCAATTGCATAGTTTGGATAATGAATATTTTTTAGGAAGCCTCAATTAGAATAGAGCAATATCAGATTTACTTTCGAATGCTTTATGAAATGCATGGGTTACACATATAGCTACAAGTACTTTACAGAAGGTTAGTTTACTTTAAAGAATGGTGTGATTGAAAGACATGGTATTATAGATTTGCAGTTAAAAAGGGTTGAATGACATGTTAGTAGAGATTTACATTTGAGATCAAACCAGAGTAGTTGGTAGAATGAATATTGAAAGCTAGCAGAGTTACAAATTGATTTTATTTCATTTGAACTGAAGATGAGGTTGAGAGACTGAAAGAATGATCACTATATTATTGTTATGGATTTACACCTGTAAAGTATCTTGATAAGGAATAAGAGAAATAAAGTGGTTTTTGGAAAGGAGAGAAGATATAAATGCAAATCATCATTTATCAGAGCTACTAATTATCAAGATTGTAGAAATGTTGGACATAATGAATTCAGAAGTGTCAAGTGATGTCTATTAAGTGATCATAGTCCTGCTTTAAGTTATTCAAGATAGAATCAATCTGTCTTCTATGAATGAGTGAAGATTTGTTTTGTTTTAAGTGTGTACTTAGATAGACCCTTGCTACTGTTTAAAGATTGAAGTAGTGATCACAGTTTTGAATGTTGGCTAGTGGAATTAAACTTGAATAAAATAGATAGTATAAGAAACCAATCCTACACATATGGTGTCAGTGCCTCAAATTCTACCTCCCCGGGCTGACATTTTATGAAGGCTATATATAGTGATATATATTTATCTCAACAAATTGATATTATCAAAAGAGTGAACAGTAGGAGAGGGTATGCAGATATCTTCGTCAAGGCTATAAATGCTCGTTGGCAGCAGAGCAAGGTCTGTGATTTCGGGGTGACTTCGTCGAGGCTATGGATGCTCGTTGGCAGTGGAGTGACACCAAAGAAAGTGTGTAGAGGTAAATAAAGGCTTCACGCCAGTGAATTCTTTACTAAACTTTTGTAAAAAAGGGCATGAGTCAGGGTTACAGGAAACGAAGGAGGAATAAAGGTTAAAACCCCACGGGCAAACCCAGAAGCATCAACCAAAGAATTTCAAAATGAAAGGGTAGAAGAGGCTCGGATTCAAAACCAGTTAAGTGCTCCACCTGATTCTGTATCAACCGAGCCTTGAGGAAGGAACAAAGATTATGATTTCACCCAGTGAATCGCCATTTGTTGAGCACTCAACACACCCTAAAATGCTACGTCAAATTTCACTTTTTGGGTACCACTTGATCTCTTGTGAATGTCTAATTCAATCTTAGTATGAAAATGTTTCCTTTTCTCATCTTCTGTTTTTGATTTTAAGTCTTTCAAAGTTGCTCGGGCAAGTGAAAATCATCATGAATTAACAAAGACTAACAAATTATTAAAAAAGTGACAACCAAAATTTTTCCCTGATGCGCTAAAGGAATTCGACATCAGGAAATATTAGAGATGACAAATTTCACCTCAGAGGAAAAAAATAGCCAATCCCCAACCTCCATCAATGTCGGTAGATGACAATCTTAATTACGCAACAATCACTACGCAAGAATGTCGTCAATGACCGACCCTCGTCAGTGTCGAGAATTTTTTAAGAGAGTAAGCGTTGCATGAGTAAAGGAAGGACATCACTGATCATCGACTGTCGAAATGTTTTTGACATCGAAAGTTTCGAAGGATGATAAACCCCAAAGAAACTACGCATTGATTTTTGAACTGTCGATTCCCGATACTCACCAGCATCGATAGTCGCAATATCTAGCTCAATTTAGTGTGATCGACGTAAATGAAGTCTTGAGCGTAACCCTTACCCATGAGTTGAGTTCTAGGTTTTCTTTTAATAAGCCCCAAGTTAGTAATGCCACGTTGATATCATTCGGCATCGAAAGCTTCTAAAGGAAAATATCAATGAACTTACAAAATAACTCAGGACAACGGTAATTATAAAATCACATAATTACAAGAAGCTTGAATAAGAACACAGTAGATTTACGTGCAAAGACAAAACACGATGCTTTCAACTGCTACGACTAGAATCTGTTCAAGAAAAACATTTTCTAAATTTCATATTAAGGTTCCCATCGGGCTTAGGTTACATACAGTAAACACTACCAACACCTTGGCCAACCGACCTAGTTACATTGAGAATGTGAAAATTCTCACAACAAATAGGGAAAATTATCAAAACATACGTTACTTCTGAGAATACAAAGGACGGGTCTACCCATCATGTATCTCCTGCACATAGACCTTCTCCCAGACTTCTCTATGCTCCTTGCAATGATCTTATGTTCTCCTCCTCCATCATCCACTACATTTCGTGCAGCTACACAATCGTATCTTGTGCTTCCTGAAGCTGCCTCTTGAGCCAATTTATGCTTCCTTCGCAACCTGGTGGTGTTGATACCTCCTAGTTCTGCGTCGCCAGTTGTCTCTACAATTCTCTATTTTCTTGATAAAGTTCATCTATGGCAAGTTGTGCCTGCTCCAGCTGTTGATTGGGGTTTTCAACGTTAGAACTTGATACCTCTGTCCTTCGCATTCGGCTCCTGCTTCCTCGATTGGTAGTCCCAACAGGATATAGCCAAGTAGCATGCATCATGAACTCCTCAGTGGCTGAGTGTGCACTCAGCTCAGTTAAGATGTGGCTTCCTCCTCCTACTTCCTTATTTTTTGGGGGCCTTCCCATCCTCTGTGGTGTCGGATTTTGAGAGGGCGTGGCCTCCAACCTATGTTCTTCAGACAAAATTTTCTCCACTTGAGGCTCTGACATCGTTTCAGAGCATAGGTAAGGACCTCCTTTTAAAATCTTTAAGACACTCGATGACAATAAGAAAAAGTCCCAGGCATGTTGGGGTTCAGATCTGGTGCTTTGGCTGTCTTGCGCACCCTGTCTCGTGTTTTGAGGGGATCCCATGGAGTGACCAAATGTGCATTCTTAGACATCCGTGACTGGATGAAGGGCCATGACACAGGGTCTGATAGAATTGGACTCGCAAGACCAGTCCCTACTTGTATACAAACTCGGCCAATGCATAGAACCCACACAGAACATCTAAGATTTATAGCAGAGCAGAGAAGCGAGATAGAACGTGCCAAGGAATACTCATACATTATGACGGAATGTTTTGAAGAATTAATGCATCATGTCTACATGACGGATATGATCCAGGACGTGTGAAACGTAACCAATAAGAGTTGCAAAGAATATATGGTACAATAATTTCCAATCTCTTTAATCTTCCCATCCTCCACTATTGGTGAATGATGGTTGACACACTTAGTGAAATGACCTCTGGGGTAACAACTTGCCTCGAATTGGGGCATTTAACGAATTCCTTTATTGTGGCATCCGACCTTTTGGGAGTTGACACACACTTTCGGCACACATTCAGTTTTGTCATCCTTTCCAAACCCCAAGGGGAAATCAGCCTCAGGAATGGCTTCAACGCTTGTATCTGTCGTACATGATCTTCCATGCTATGGTGCGCAGATGTAACTCATCCAAACTGAAGGGGAGAGGCGGCGCGGACATAAACTCTACAGGTCATTCAAGAAAGCTAGTAGGATCACGTAAGTATTTAACAATCGGGACTAGCAAGCTCTACAAGTACACATCAGTTAGATTTTTTCGCTTACATCTTCCTATGTTTTTCCTGATAAGTAATTTCTAAATGATGTCAATCCCGATTGCAGAAAATTTCTCTCGAACTACAGAAAAAAGTTCGCTTCATAACCTTGCCAAGGAACCCGAAGGAAACATTGGGGTAAGATCAACGAAGCAGTGAAGGATATTGAACTCCACGATTTCGGCACCCCGACAACTTTTTCAAATTGTGCGACATAGTCAAGTCGCATGCCAAGCAAGATTCATTGTGGGATGAAGATCTCGTGAAGATGACCGACACAGTACCAGGGAAAGTGCAACGATTTATGGACCATCCGATTACAGCTCGAACTGTGCTACATCAGTTAAACTCCAGTCTGGCGAAGTATCAGACGCATGCGATGGACATCAGAGGGATATATGCAGATCTGATGGAGTAGCACAGGTTCCCAAGGGCTCAAACCTACGACTAATTATTTATCAGTTGGTCCGAGTATGAGAAAATTCATCCTTTCAAAGAACTATCTTGAGTTGACTATTAAAGAAACTGTTAGAAGATGATGCAACGTGGTGTATTTTTATTTGCTTAAACTGCACTTAGATGTTTTTTTTAGTTGAACTTTAGATTATAAATAAAGACATCAACCAATTAGTTGAGGGTCGATGGTTGTTGTAAGAACTCTTTCTTTCTAGTTGTTAAGAATTATTTTGAAGCTACTTTGAATTGAGAAGTCCTTCTAGACCAAAGACAAGTTATTTTCATCAACTGCATGTGTGATTGGACATGGAGAAGAACTATTTCTTATCATGTTTCATGAATGATGTTGTAATGAGTAAGAGCAATTAATTATGTTGTCAATTTATCCAGTGCAATGTTTTGTTGTTCTTTTCTTTAATGATGAAGATGAATCGTTGTGTTATTATGGGATGAAAGGTTTTGGTAAATGAATTATTTTGCTTGCCATTATCTCATTTCATATGTGTTTTCTTTCTGCTAGTTAGTATCTCAGACATCAATTTGATGCTCACATGGTTAATGTATTAATACTAGGTCCGTGTTATAAAATTGTCGTCTGCATGCTTGAGCAGTGGGTTATCCCAAGTTCAACCTCTTCCCCTTAGTTAAGCTTAATTCCATTTTTGTTTCCAAGTTGGTTTATACCGTCTTACATCTCATATCGGTCCCACCCAAGAGAAAATATACAAAAGAGAATAGTCCAAACTGAAGGAAGAGCCTTCACAATTAAACGTAAATCCCATCGATAATTTGGCCAGATTGCAAGATCTGGAGAACCATTCCACTATTAAACATTGCAGAGTATAATTGGGCCTCGGTGGTGGGTTTAGTCCCTACTGTTGAGTCAAGGGATTTAAGACCCATCAACAGACCCCTAGTATGTCATGATCCCTATGCCCATTGATTCTTGACCCCATCCACCTCATACACTCTACATGGCTTAGAGAGGGACCTCTTGGAGGCTCTCCTTGACTTAGGGTAAGATCTACCCAATAGGACACCTCATCAACCCTCCCGTACTTAACCTTGACAAGTCGCATAGTGTCTTTGAGCTATTAATTGTTTGATATAGTAATATTTGATGCACATTCTTAGATGGATTATTTATTGATTGGATCCACTTATCATGATGTTATGACTTGAGATCCTTGGAGGGCATGTCCATTTGTCTTTGCAGGACCTAGCTGGTGGACAGTTTTGGGAGAACAAGCCTAGCTTGGGCTTCCATGGGGCTACAAGCCCACAAGTTGGATGTTAGGGGCCCACATACCAGATGAGAGAGAGATGACTTGGAAGGTGTTGATGATGACTTGGATGACCTATCACCCATTTCTTTCCAAACGATTTGTCCATAAGGGGAAGAACGTCCCACTTTTGAGCATGATGTCATGATATTAGGGGACAGGGCTTGGTGGTGATGTTCCACTCATTTTCACTTGGATATTTTGAGGAGAAGAGAGTTATCACCATGATGATATCACCTAGATGCTTCATACATGGCCTTGGGAGGCCCTTCCATGCTTCTCCAACACCAATGACCTTCCATGATATCGCCTAGATGCTTCATACATGGCCTTGGGAGGCCCTTATATGCTTCTCCAACACCAATGACCTCCTCAAAGTGGAAAAACGTCCCCAAAAGGGGTGACGTCATCCTAGATTAGGGTTTAATTTGTGCAAAAGATGAAATTTTAAGTGAACTTTTTAATATTATTGTGTTAGGGGGGAAATATTAGGGTTTTTGACACCTAATCTTGTGTTTTACTCCTTATTTTGTGGGCAAGCCATGTTGGCTAATTTTTGTATAAATAGATATCATAAGATCTCATTTTGAATCATAATTCTCCCCTCATGAGAGGCTTTAGTCTAAAATTTCTAGCCTCCTTAGCTCTTTTATCTCTTGTTCACTTGTCTTATGGTTGATTTTATGAATGGTTGATGGAGGAAGGCCTAGCGCTAGCTTTGGATGATGCTTTCTAGCTCTTGTGGTGAATTGTCTTAGCATTTCTCTTGATATTGGTATGGTTTTTACTCTCTTGTTATCATTTATTTCAATTCAAGTTGTTTTATGCTAGGAGCTAGGTGGGAAGTAGAAGGAAATACACCCCCACCATAGTATTCACCATTTTTTCTTTCTTCATCTCATTAATTAAGGGTTTGCTAAGAGAAGTATAAGGGCATACACCCCCTTAGCTTAAACCCTAGCTTAGAGAAACTTGCCTTGGGAAGTAAAAGGGATGACCCCCAAGGAAGTAGCTTTTCTAAGATCCTTGTGACTCCATTAACGCAACAGTAAATTCACTATTCATACTCATTTTTGCATTGGAGATACTAAATTATTGCATTGGGAAATATGAATTTCGGTCATTTTTACTTCCTGCAAAGTGGATTGTTTTCCTTGTGCCTTGGGTACCTCACAACCACTAGGGCATCCCCATATAGGGGATAATTATTTATACTGTTACAAAATTTCATCTTCAGCCATTAGGGTTGTATAAACCCTAACTTACTTACTTTAATAACTATTTATTCAACCATTGGTTTTTGCTCAAAGTTTGCACACTTACTCTACTTGTCCTAGTGCAATTTTGGGAAAAGTTTGAGGGGATTTCAGTGGATGATTTTATTGCTGTAATACATTGAATTTTACAGCCATAAGACTGATATAATTTGTTGCAGACAATTTTTTACAACATCCTTATATTTTGTGCTATAATTTTGGCTTTTCATCTTGAGTTTAGCTAGTCTTTCTCTTGTATTTTCTACTTGATATCTAGTACTTATTGAGCATCTTCTAGTATCAGTTATTTGTTGATATATATTTTTATCTATTTCTGAAAATTAGGGACAAATATTAACTTGTTGATCCAACTAACATATACTATTGCAAAGTGTCTTTTCTTGTGGCTCGAGCAAGTACACTCATCCGGAAAAGCACTATACCTATGGGGCAACCATTTCTTGAATTTCAAGGTATCTCTCCCTACCCTTCATTCAATTTAGAATTGACCTCTAGGGGATTCATTTTCATTTCCCTCCATATCCATCTCAATCCCCCTAGGGTCACCGGGATCACCTCCCTCGAGTGACCTAGTCACCCTTGAAGTGTGGGACCTACATCGAGGTGAAATTGGGTGTAGGATTCCCAAGTTGTAGCACTTGTTCCTTGGTTGGGTTGGGATTTTCCCAACCTAAAAGTTGCGCTATAACAGTCCCGAAGTGTGAAATCCCATCAACCTTCAAATCGAGGGAAGGAATTAAGAGACATTTTGGACCGTTGATTGAGGGTCTGTTGGGAACCTTTCTCGACCGTTTGATTTACTAGTGGAAGGATATTGTAAACACTTATGTGAAGTCTTACTTTGGGAAATGTAAGCTACAAGGGGTAAGAATATCCTGAATGTGGGAGTACGTGGTGAGGAACTTTGCAACTATGATAATTCGAGGCTTTGAGAGATTTGACATGTTGGTGCACAGGCCAAACGCCGAAGCGTCAAAGGTTGGAGTACGTGGTGGGAGTTCTAGAACTTTGAAACTCCGGGACTTCGGAACTCCGGGAAAAAATCAAGGATGTAGGAAGGTGGTTTAAACATCGAAGCACCAAAGTGTTGAAGCACTGAATTTTCCCATGTTGAAGTGTCTGACCCTCATTAGAGGAGGCCACATATGCTATGGTGATGTGACATGACTAGATGGTTCCACGTGGCGTCATGGGATTTGTCACGAGTTAAGTGTGGGACCCTTCTTGTCATGTTTAAGATATGTGTTAAGTAAGGATGAATCTTAGCCGTCAGATTCAAGGGTGGATATAATCTCTATCATAGATTTCTAGAGTGGAAATATTCCTTCGAACTTTTGAACTTCGAGGAAGTTTGTATACCTGTATGAGAATATCGAAGGGGTCAAAGGCATGTTACCCACGAAGAGTAGAGAGATATCCCATGTAACTACCCCTCTTATGGCCATGTCATCGCTAGAGGATGACAATCGAGGTCATGTCAGTGCCATATAGGATGGTACAAATGAGGTGGAGCCATGTGGGTTCCACGTGGCCTTTGACCAACGATACCCCGAGAAGTTCAGGGGGGCATAAATTTCAACTTAGAACTCAGTTTTAGATGATCTTATAGTTGTTGGAAATCTCTTAGAGAGAAGAAGGAAATGGTGCCCTTATTCGAGGAACTTAGAGAAGTTGTAGGAAGGAGAAAAATTTATACCCCATCCCTTAAAAGGGTACTTAATGGGTTGGGTGTGTGATAGACTAGTATCAAAGAAGGAAACAACACTTGGCCTCCTTAGGATCATGAAAGAGCGGAACAAACTTTAATACAAAACCTTAAAGGGAAGAGCACTCTACCCTACCCACATGTAAGAGCTTACTTAATTTTTACTACTGAAAAGAGTGAGACCTCTCGTTGTTTACATGTTCTGAAACTAAAATACATATTGTTGTTATATGTGGAATCTTGAAGCTAATTTTACTTGTGTTGTTCATAAAATTTGAGGATAGTTGACTAACATAAAATGTTGTTATCAACACTTAAATAGTCAGTGGACAACAAGGAAAACTACAACGTAAATAATGGTGACACACCATGAGTGGGGGGGAACCTTCCACAATAGAGAAGAAGATTATGTTGAGAGGAGGGTGGTGGAAACCCCTCCATATTTTGCTAAAAATGTAAGAAGCCTTATGGAAGAATTACAAAGCTTTAAAGAAGACAATGAGAGACTCATGAGAGAAGAAGAAAAGAAAACTGAAATAAATGAAGTCACGTTCCAAAGCCTATCATACATACAAAGGAAACTGCAACATGGACCGATGGCCAGTAATGTGGATAGAACTAATACTAAGAGAACCCAAATTCCACCTGAGATACAAAAGAATGGACCTGAAAATGGAAACACGAGAAGAAGCACATCAAAGAAGGCCCAACATGGATCCAAGAGGCATGTTGACGTCCGTGATTCAAATGAAAAATCTTCTAGTGAGGGCATTGACAACTCCAAGGAATTGTCTAGCAATGAGACTAGTTTACATTCTCAGAAGAGAATAAAGAGGAGGAAACATTCCAGAATCCATGACCCTGAAGAGTTTAAGAAATCCAAACCACCCACTTTTGATGGAGAGATTAATAAGGGGGAAGAAGTAGAAGCTTTTCTACTTGGCCTAGAGAAGTACTTTAGAGTCCATGACTACTATGAGAACTTAAAGGCCCAAATAGACATCTTTAAATTGAATGAAAAGGCCTCCATCTAGTGGGAGGACATTAGAAATCTGAAAGGAATTCATGATAAGAAGTTTTCATGGAAACAATTTGAAAAGTATTTTAAGAAAAAGTACCTATCTGAAAGGTACTATGATGAAAGGACTAAGAATTTCAATGAACTCAAACTTGGACAGATCACCATTGATGAATACATTAAAAAATTCCTCAAGTTGTTGAAGTATGTGCCTTACATCAAGGATGAAAAGGTGAAGGTGAAACAATTCCTTAGCAGGGTGCCTCAATCCTTTCGAGACATAATTGAGTTTGATGAACCCAAGACTCTAGAAGACGCCATTAGGAAGGCAAGGTATTGCTATGAGCAATTCAAGCATAGGGAAGAACCTCATAAGGATTGGAAAAAGGAAAGAAAATTTGGATTTAAGAAGAAGGGGTTTAAACCTTTAAGGTTTAGGAACCATGGGAAAGGCTCTAAGATGAGCCTTCCTAATAAAAGTGTGTATCAGTAGAATTTTCCATCTCCAAGTGGAAATAAACCATTTAAATCAATCCTAGGAAATATTGACGATAAAAGGAGAAAACCGTTGAAATGTTGTGGATGTGGAGAAGAACATGTGTTGAAAGACTGCCCCCATAGGAAGCAATACAATAGGAGCGTCTACAACATCTGTGAAGCTACCACAGTCAATGGTGTGGCTAGGAGCATGCCATAAATTTATGCATCCCTAGATGATCTAAAAGCTGATCACCAAGCTTCAGTGGTGGAGATGGAAGGTATGATTTCCAACCATCTAGTTTCCATTTTAATTGAGCATGGTTCTAATCTGAGTTATGTTTCCCCTCAAACTGTTGATAAATGTAAATTGTAGCAAGTAAAACATGCTAAATCATGGTTGGTATGACTAGCCACTTGAACAAAAATAAAAGTGATAGAGGTCATACCAGAATGCCAAGTCATTTTGAATGGATTGTCCACCCAATCAACCCTAAACATGCTCCCTTTAGGATCTTATGACCTATTGATTGGCATGGATTGGTTGGCTGCCAAAAAATCCAAGTTGGACTGTTATAATAAAACATTGGAGTGTGAAGATGAGGAGGGGAGGAAAAGAACCATACATGGAATTCAAAATCCAGTCTCAGTGAGGCAGAGATTATCCCTTCAAGTGAAGAAGTATTGCAAAAACGGATGTCCTTTGTATGAAATACAAGTGTTGAACTCTGTTGAGGAAAATAAACCAAGCCTAGAGGACCATCCTATATTAAGAGAGTGTAAATATGTGTTTCCAGAAGAGATACCAGGTCTAACTCCATGAAGAGATATTGACTTCTCAATAGAACTTGTACCTGGAGTTGTGCCAATGTCTAGAGAACCCTATAAAATGTTTACACCAGAGCTAGTTGAGCTCAAACTACAACTGAAGGAGATGTTGGAAAAGGGTTAAATCAAGCCTAATGTGTCCCCTTGAGGAGCACCAACCTTGTTTTTGAAAAAGAAGTATGGCACACTTAGATTGTGCATAGGCTATTGACAACTCAACAAGATGACCATTAAGAATAAGTACCCATTGTCGATAATTGATGACCCGTTTGACCAGTTGATGGGTGCTACAATATTTTCTATGATTGATTTAAGGTCAGGGGATTGTCAAGTCTGAATTAAAGATGAAGAAATCCATAAAACAACCTTTAGAACAAAATATGGGCACTATGAATTTGTGGTGGTTCCTATTACCCCCAAACCTAGGGGTAACTAAGGATATCATGTCTCGAGGCCCATGGGTCCTAGACATGGAGTTCTGAGAGCTAGACAACTTGAGCATGGCCCGAGAGGGCCCCTTTTTTCCACAACATAGCCCACATGCCATCGACATCAATATCCATCACACTGGCCTGGTCCTAAAATGGAAATGAGTCTTACTCCATGAGGTAATAAGTCTGTGTATCATGGTATGTATCGCTCCGATTTTTAAAACATTTAAACATGTTGCATTGAATATTTCTGGATTTCATAACATTTTCTTAACTTTATGCTCTTTTCCTTATTCAAACCTGGGAGGGTCACATGGTTCCCTAGTAAATTGGTTTCCCTTTAGGATAGGTTGTTACCTAATGGATCTATGAAGATTCATCACCCGTTCTATCCATACTTACCATTTTCCATATTTATCCCCTCCATCTATTCACATTTTTGGGCATTGGGGAAGGCTCCACTTGGAAAGGGTTGTACCTTAACTCATGGGAAGAAGGGGCTAAAGGCCTAGGGGGAAATGTAGCTGGAAATAGTGAAGATGTGAATTTAAACCTTCAAGATGCTTTGCCCAAGGATTCCCAAGAAAGAACTAAAATGATTCTCAGTAATAAAAGGGCACCCACATATGAACAAAACACTCAAGTCATTTTTTGGTGGATAGGAGGTCTCACCATGAGCTGGCCTATCATGACCATGAACATGTAGCGGTATGACACTACCACCCAACCGGTCACCAAGCCAGGGTAGTGGCTCTTGGTTGCATGGTCAAGAGAAAGGGGCTTTCATAACGAGCCAACCTTCTTATTTCCTTGAAATGTTTGTTGGTGACACTACCACTAGCTAGTCACCAAGCCAAGGTAGTGGCCATCAACTCTTTCCTTGCAACATGAAGAAAGAAAGCTAAAATAAGAAAGACAAGATAAAAAGAATAAATGGAAATCAGTGGGATTGGAAACATTTGCATCCATGATAAGGTGCATATGACCCTCAACAAAGGCACCCATAGGTGAGTGTTACATTTCCCTACTATCACATGCACCCCATGCCCAAATATTTTCCCCTCACCACCTCATACACTTACATGATTTGGATCAAGATTCACTTGGGAAACAACCTTGACTTAAGGGAGACTGGCCCAATAGGACACCCTAAGACCATTCCAAACCCTAGACTTGTCAAGTGGCATAATGTTTTGAGCATTTGTTTGGGTTTAGGGGGGTTTAATGCACATGTTTGGGTGTTTTAATTATTAGACATGATTTACGTATCATG
The DNA here is from genome assembly GCA_009831015.1 of Picea engelmannii. Lineage (NCBI taxonomy): Eukaryota > Viridiplantae > Streptophyta > Pinopsida > Pinales > Pinaceae > Picea > Picea engelmannii. Next base: position 256,088 of record ML799269.1, read on the forward strand.
ATGCATGTGACTTATGGACCCTTGGAGAGCGTACTTATTGTCTTTCCAGGACCTTTCCCAGTGAACATGTACATGGAGAGATGACTATCTCGAACCTTCATGAGGGATCAAAGCCATTTTTATGGATGTTGAGACACAAACCATGGGGTAGGATGAAGATGAAGGGATTCTGTCAAGACAAAGAAGGAAGTTTCCTTTGGAGGAACTTTGGTGGAACTAGACCCAAGAGGTTGTGCCTTTCCCACATAAACACTGGCCTTTGGAGGCCTTGGAAGTCACCCATGCAGCCCTGCACGTTTCTACATGTAGTGGTTGTCACCTTGGGGGTAATCTTGACGTTATTGGCACATGTGGGCAGGTTTTTGGCCTTGGAGGCCCAACGTTTCACTCCCTGAGCCCAACGTTCCATGATAGAGGTCCAACGTCACCCTAGAAGGGAATAACACCACCCTTAAGAGGTTATTCAGATGAAAATTGATTTTATTTTGTCAGAAATTAATTTTTGTAACAAATTGGCAAGGTCGACCCAGTAGTTTTGAATTTAAATTAATTTTGGGCCTAATTTTGGTATAAATAAACAAAAGGTACATTCATTTTTTATTATAAATCTCACTTGGGAGAGTGGAGGTCTGAAATTTTCACCCTACTAAGGATTATTGGCTGAAATAATGAGGGCGCTACTCTTTTAAGGCTTTTTTTTGGCACTTGGACAAATTTTATGAAGTTTTGTGGCAATCTTGCATGGTTTTGCATGATTATTGTTGGTGCAAGTAAGTAGATTTTTACTTTTTCATTACAAATGGTTATGGTAATGGTTTTATTTCTCATACAAGATTATGAAATTGCATGTTTTAATTAATTCTTGAAGTAAGAAACTTAAAGTGCTAACTTTCTTGCTTTTCGTTTGCCTAGATTTATTGAATTGATCTAGTAACTAGTGAAACCCTAGGGCCCTAAAGTGCTAGCTCTCTAGAGGTTTATACTTAGTTATTGTGCAAAGTACTTTCATCCATAAAAAACCAAGAAGAAGGACGTGTCAGGGCCTAGAAGTGCCTACACCCTAGCTTCCTCACTTCTTGAGGTCAAACCTAGGAGGACTTAAGGTGTTACTCCTTCTAGGTCTTTCTTCCTCTTGGATTATGTGTAAAATCACTTGTTATCAGCCTTGAAGGAAGCCACATACTTGAATCCACTACCCTTAGAAAGGGGTTAGTCAAACCTCACTATTTTACAAGTATCTTCAAACTCAAACTATAAATTGTTTCCTACTTAATGACCCTATTAAATTTAACCAGTTAACTCACCTAGCTTAGATATACTAACAAAAACTTAATTATTGTTGATAATTCATTGTTAAAACCATTATTTCCAGTCTATCTCAGCCTACCGGCCACCTTAGAATAGCCCAGAATTTTTACAAGGAAAGTTACTATCAGTATATGCTCAAGTGTTTGTTCAATTGCCTTAGAAAAGTACATTTATGAAGCTTGTTTACTACTGTCATTATTTCTATTTTATGGCTTTTACATTTAACTTTGAAAACATGTTTGAATCCAATTGTTGGTTGATTTATTTAGATAACTCACATAAGATGAAGTATTAGCATTGATGCTTTAAATGCTTGTTCACATTGTCTGCACAAGTGCGTTCTTGTTGATACAAATTGCAGTTGTTATCATTTACTTATCGCTATCATCTACTTGTCATTTGTTGTTGTTACACATGAAATTTGCACACCTAGGTACCTTTCCCTATGTGTCATAAAGTGTCATATAAGTGTCTCATACACCTTGACACCATGGAATAACCTATGTCACAATCCCTAGTCAATGTGGAGGAGGGATATATTACATGAAGGCCAAAATACCAAGTACACATGAATTATTATTAATACTCATGGAAAAGAAATTGATTAAGTGTGAGAATCAAGTGCACATGAATTATTATTAATATTCATGGAAAAGAAAGTAATTAAGTGTGAGAATCCACCTCACATTTGGTTTCCTATTTTTTAGGGAAGGTGGAGGATCTCATGGATGGTTGAAATATTTCCTCCTTAAAATCCTTGAGAGATATTTCCTCCCCAAAATCCTTAAGATATATTTTCTCCCTAAATATCTTAGAGATCCCTTTCTTAGTGGATCTGATGAGAGATCCTCTCCATGGTGGTTAAGCCTCCAAATCCTATATAATGAGGTATTTCCATGGAGGAGGGAGAATAGAGGAGTTTAGAGACACCAAACTTATGATATCATGAGAAGTGAGGGGAAAGTATTGTGAAGCATCTAACTTATGATCTCATGAGGAAGATGTCATTTGGAACATTAGCATTCTGTGTGTGTACTGTTTAAGCAAGGGTTTGGACAAGGAGAGCTTGATGAAGTTGTTGCACTCACATCTATGGTTGTAAGTATTCTTCATTATTGTTCTCATTAATACAATCAATTCTTGGCATGTTTCTTTCAAACTTGTACTTGTTACATATAAGTTTGTCTATAGTAGATGGATCTATGTTTGAGTTAATCTTAGTAGAGTAGGAAGTCTTATGTACTTTTGTTTGTCTTGCAGGACCTAACAAGGAGCTCAAGATCGAAGCTCATCCTGGACCTTGCAAGGACAAACGACATTCATAAGGTACATACCTTATTCCTTCTCTTTTCTTCATCAGCTTGATTAGATCTAAAAGGATGCTAGTGTCCATGTTAAGCACCTTCTGTCTTAGAGTTAAGGGTCTAGCTCTCAAGAGGAAATATACATGTCCGCAAGGAGATTTTCCTACAACAGAAATTAGCGACTCCACTAGGGATGAAATCTGATTTGTGTTTCCTTTCCTAGATATTGTTTTGGCCCTTTGCCCACTCATTTGATCTTCTCAATTGAATTTGGTATTCTTAGAATGGTTTGATTGCCTCTTTGTGTCATCATGATCACCCTGATTAGTTGAATTTTCTTGAATTTTTGAATTTCTGGGAACTTTTCTGAGTTGTTGAAGCAGAGTGCTCCTCTGCCTATGTTATCAGAGTGCCAACACTCCCTTCTAGTCTTACACAAAGTGTTATAACACTTTAGTGCCCCTTACACCAGAGTGCTCCCCCTTTTTGTGAAAAATCCTCTAGTTTTTCAATTTGTTGGGTTCAGTTTCTTCTTTTTACATTTGCTCAGGGTCTCATACTTTCATTCCATCTTGGTATTAGCCTTCAATACCCTGTTTTCTAAGGATTCATCCTATTTTGTTTGGATTTTTTGACATTTTTCATTACTTTGCAATTTGTCCTTCACGATTTGGAGGCAATTTGTCATTTTCTTCTCGTTTGTCGAAATGAGTGAAAACTTTGTAAGGGGTTTTGATAGTCTTTTCTACTTTTCTTTCTGATCTTTGAGTCATCTTGTCCAAGATATTTCTCCTTCCTTTTGAGTTTTTGGCTTTCTATTTCTTGTTTGATCACAACAAGGGTGTCTTTTGGTTTATGTGAAGTTTGCTTCCAGATTGCTTAAATCTCACAACTCCTGAAGTTCGATTAGCATAGGAAGATTTACATCTACTGGTTATCAGTCACATATAAACATTTTAGCATTTCACTTGGATTCCTTATTGAGGAATATTGCATGAGGTCATTTCATCTTGGTGTTTGACAGTGAAAGGAAAATCCTTCTCCTTCCCTTAATTAGACATTCATTGAAAGAAAAGACTGCTTATCATTTCCTATGCATGTTTTGGGAACTGAGTCATAATATCATCAATATTCACTCTCATACACCTCCAAGTAAACAAAAGCCACTAAAATCAATGCTTAACTAAAATTTATCCAACTTTTTACATCTTTGTTAGCAAACCTACATTAGTTTAAGGTGTAGGGCTTTGGAATAGGTTGAAAGGATAACTTTCCAAAGCTATCAAACAAACTTAGTATCTTGCGGTAGGGAGAGTGAAATCCAATTGTCGTATAGGATTTCTGGGATCCCCCTCTCATAAAGGGGTTACGCACGAGATTGCATGAGGGAAAGCTACGGAGATTATCCCTTGGTGGTTTGACTAATTGTAGTAGTCGGATTGTTTTATGGGGGTCACATGAAGGTATACCCACAATGTTGAGTGGAAGCCTTTCAAGTTGATTTCGAGTTAGATACCCTTCCCTTACGTTCAGACTGAACTGTCAACTGTACCCTCCCAAAGGCTGACTGTGAATTGGTGACCTTAGTAGCCATAATATTTAGGGTCCCACACAAGGTGATGGTGAAGGGAAGTCTCACTATACCTGGACCATATGTTGGTCAAACTCACTCAGGCTCCTTGGAGGGTAAATCCACAATTACTGAATGAAAGTTTGCACCAAGGAGTAAGTCCATTAAGCAGGTCACCAACGTAACTGATCCACTCGCTCTACCCCTGCCTCTTCCTATTTTGATCTCACGACGTTAGATTTCATCACCAACTAGTGGTTTCAATCTGGGAAGGTTTTGTTTGATTGTTTGCTTCACAGATTCATAGTGTGTGTTGGCTGTGTTACTTAGTAGACCTTAGGTCGAGTTAGTGTTAATGGCATCGAATCTCAAGAGTACCAATGGAGGAACCCCTTGTCCCGAGGAACCTTACACCTTTCCTTCTTTTGGAAACTTTGGTCCTCCATATATTGCCACACTGAGTCTTCTAGGACTCATCATCGGATTACCAGATTGGTTGTTCCCCACTCTGGTGATCTCGAATCCTCCTAATGTTTCAACTACACCTAATACTTTAGATGTCAGTGCACCACCCACACATCAGCCTCATGTTGACTTTTTCCCTTCTTCACCCATTAAGTCTCCTTCCCTTTCTCCTTCTTTGCCTAGTGAAAGCTTTAAAGCAAGTAGCCAGGTTGATCAGAATAAGAAGAAATGGAAAGAGAAGAAGAAGAAGAGCTCGAAAACGACCAAGGTCCCAACAACATTAGATGTTGGCTCTAAGCAACCAGTTACTGTTAATAGTACTGGGAGTGTTGATGAGGTCAACAAGATTAAAATGAAGAATTCGAAACCCAAATTCCCTTGCAATCTTTGTAAGGGTGACCATTTTTTGAGGGATTTCCCTGTTATTCCCAAGATCTTAGAAATGTGGTCCTCCACGTCATCGACCTTTGTCAGTCATGCTGATGATACCCTGTCAACTAGTGATGTTAATATTGGTAAGAAGAAGAAAACTGTCAAGTTCCCTTGCATGTTATGTAAAGGTGATCATTACTCTCACCTTTGTCCTCATATGGATGAGGCTTCTTCTCTTTTGGAAAAAATTCAACTTCCAAAAGGTTATCATAAGATTTCCCCCGACCCATCGTTAGTTGATGTACTGGTCAATCCGGTTCCATCCCCAGTTAGTCCGCTTGATCATGTGGTCAATCTATTTCAACCTTGATTGAACCACAAACCCACGTAGCTGATCCAGTTCTGTCATCGATCAACCCCACTCTTCATCAAAAGAGTGTAACCTAAGTGGTCGATCTGTTTTCATCCTCGGTCGATCCCACTCTCTCATTAGAGGGTGACACCAAAGTGGTCGATCCGGTTCCGTCATCGGTCGATCCCACTCCTCCCTTGATGAGTGCCAAAGTGACTGATTCAGTCCCTTCCTTGGTCAGTCCCACCCTTCATCCAAAGAGTGCCAAAGTGGTTGCTCTAGTTACATCATCAGTCAATCCCACTCTTCCTTTGAAGAGTGCCAAAGTGGTCGATCCAAGTCCACCATTGGTCGATCCAAGTCCATCATTGGTCCATCCTACTCTCCCTCTAGAGAGTAAACCCGATACTACCCATGTTTTTCTCATTGATACAGAATCTACCGTGCCGAGGGGCATTCCTCCTTCTCCTATGAAACCCCCTCCAAGTAATGAGGCCATCCTTTTTTATTGGGGTGTGCTAACTGGACCTCGTCTTCCCTCTCACATTCCTTTCCAGATTACAGTACATGTTTGTGGTCGGGACGTTCCTCAAACACTGATAGATGAAGGTGCATCCATTAGCATTTTGTCTTCTGTTGCTTGGCACACTTTGGGTTGTCCTCATATCGTGTCGATTACATAGAATCTGTTAGATTTTAACAGAAGAACCAGCCAACCATTAGGGACCCTTCCTCAGTTTCCTATAACTTAAACTGTCTTTATTGATTTCATGGTAGTTCGAGACCCCTTGGATTTCGCTTTACTCCTTGGGCGGGATTATGTCTATGCCATGAAAGCTATTGTATCCACTCTTTTTCGTGTGATATCTTTCCCTCACAATGGAAGAATTGTGACTATTGATCAACTTTCATTCATCAGTCCTGACTGGATTACCTCCCTAAATGATTCTTATATGCAGATAGTATCGCCCCTTCCACATTTTAATTATGTGGCATTGTCTCCCATGACTTCAACTTCCGATGATTTAGATCCAATAGTTGACATGGTGATCTCTTCAATAGGGCTATTGGAGCCTGATCTCCTTACCCCTGTCATGACCCTAGACATGTGTTCCTTCCAGAGTAATGTTCTTCAATCTAGTGAAGATCTCTTGGAATCCATGACTGATTTTTGTCCCTTGACATGGTGTCCTTCCAGAGCATTATCCTCTTTAAATCCATGATCAAGAAGAATCCAAAAGAATAGTTTCTCTTCTCTATGGAAATCTCATTAAAAAATGAAACAATAGTACGAGCGTAGTTTCTCTTCTCTGTAGCATGCTTGCTAAAAATGAAATAGAGGCATTGAGCATAGTTTTCCTCTCTGTAGCAAGCTCGTTAAAAAATGAAACAAAAATATGGGGATCGAACCTAGAACCTTGAGCATAGCTCTTTTCCTATGGCAAGCTCATTAAAAAATGAAACAGTCACCTCTCCCATCAGGTCAAATCTTTCGCCAGATCTCGTAGATGTCGAGTCGAGTCTTTCATTAGGTCTCGTATTTTTACCTTCATTTCATCCACCTATATCATTTATCTCCATATAGTACAGGAATTGGTGACAACCTCAAAGTTGGTGAATGAATTGAAGCTTGAGGGGCATGTCTCCAACCTTTGATGATCATTCTGGAGTTAAGCCACTAACCTTTCAAGCTGGGGGCATACCGAGCTTAGTCTTTGTTCTTTCTTGCACTCGTAAAAACATGAGAATGTAATCGAGCAACCTTTTATCTCTTTTTGGGGCTCGCATGGATATATGAAAAAGGAACCCCCTGGAGTCTTCTTTAAGCTCTTTTCAGACTCTCTAAACATGAAAAGATTGTCAAGTGATCTTGCTTCCTTTCCCACTCATTAAAAGGTTTGAAAGGGCATCTTTTGAGTGATAATTTATCTCTTTTTTGGCCTCGCAAGACTAACATTACGAAAAAGGACAACATTGGAGTCATCTTTAAGTTGTTTTCAGACTCTCTAAATATGAAAAACCACTGATTTTACCTTCTTTGAGCTCGTTAAACCATCATACACTGAAGGGCCCATATGGGACCGAACTCTTACTTCTTCCAGTTCATTAAACAAAGGAAGAGGAGCTTACCAAAGGTGAGTTATATCGAGTATGTGTTACCCTCCTCGAGTTCGTTAAATTAAAAAGAGGTACTCGTCTATCTGGATGGGGGAAAAATTGAAGGAAGCAAGACAAGCAGTTTTTGAGAACATTACCAGTAACTCTTAGAGTCACCCTTAAACATGGCACTTTGTCTTTGCACACATCTTAATCCGATGAACCTTTGCACTGAACCAATCCTCTGAGTTTTTCTTACTCCTTTGGGTCACTCGACGAAAGTCACGGTATCCACTGCATCATCGTGTTTTGGTCCATGTCATGTTTCTGCTGTTGTGTCTCAGTGTTCAAGGGAAGTATCCGCCTCGAGAGTCATCCATCACAAATATCTTGTTTCAATACACGTGTCAGTCCATTTGATCCACCAATCACATCTCTGTGTCAGTTTCGTGTCATTGATGGGGGATACATCAAGGCCCTCCTTCAACGGGTCTATTCCTGTCGATTTCAACAAATTATCTAGGAACTAGACTTAGAAATCAGTTAGTACTTTGGGACCTACATGCCTCAATGGTAGGCCTCCTCATGTTCAACAGTGGGTTTACATCATTGACCTCTGATCGGATGATTCCATGGATGTTCGACTTCAGCTCATCCATTCACATTCGTTGGAATGTACTAGAGTACCTTGGGAATCATTAACATCAATAGTGACCTCCCTCGCGCTTGCTAATGGTTTACATCATTGACCGGTAATCAAGTGGTTTCTACCATGTTCGACATCAGGACATCTATTCACATGGTTATATTCATACTACATCGAGATTAGTAAGAAGACCCTAGGTTGAGTGATCACTCTATTATGTACTTTGCCCAGGTTGCGACGGATTTTCTCTTGAACATTGACACATACACTATCACATAGATCCCCTTTGTATTGGTCATGGCTATGTCTTGTCATCTCATAGATCCACTATGTATTCTTCATGGCTATGATCATTTCAGGTCATGGGAGTATAGATCCACAATGTATCTTTAGTGGCTATACCTTTTTGTCAATATAATTATGGATCCCCAGTGTATTTTATGGCGTACATACCTTGAAAGTCTTTTATCACTCAAGCATAGGTATGCCTGCCTTGGGTTTGAAACATGTCATAAAATGTGTTTGATGGTTGTTTGCAGCTTCTACCAGGTTCTCTGAGTCCACACCCTTGCTTTAAACATTTGTAAAGTGTTTCGGCCATCATTCTCTCTTCTGACCTCACACTTTAGGGGGCATTCTGTTACACATGAAATTTGCACACCTAGGTACCTCACCCTAAGTGTCGTAACGTGTCATATAAGTGTCTCATACACCTTGACACCATGGAATAACCTATGTCACAATCCCTAGTCAATGTGGAGGAGGGATATATTACATGAAGGCCAAAATACCAAGTACACATGAATTATTATTAATATTCATGGAAAAGAAATTGATTAAGTGTGAGAATCAAGTGCACATGAATTATTATTAATATTCATGGAAAAGAAAGTATTCAAGTTTGATAATACACCTCACATTTGGTTTCCTATTTTTTAGGGAAGGTGGAGGATCTCATGGATGGTTGAAATATTTCCTCCTTAAAATCCTTGAGAGATATTTCCTCCCCAAAATCCTTAAGAGATATTTTCTCCCTAAATATCTTAGAGATCCCTTTCTTAGTGGATCTGATGAGAGATCCTCTCCATGGTGGTTAAGCCTCCAAATCCTATATAATGAGGGATTTTCATGGAGGAGGGGGAATAGAGGAGTTTAGATACACCAAGCCTATGATCTCATGAGAAGTGAGGGGAAATTATTGTGAAGCATCTAACTTATGATCTCATGAGGAAGATGTCATCTGGAACATCAGCATTCCGTGTGTGGATTGTTTAAGCAAGGGTTTGGACAAGGAGAGCTTGATGAAGTCGTTGCACTCACATCTATGGTTGTAAGTATTCTTCATTGTTGTTCTCATTAATACAATCAATGCTTGGCTTGTTTCTTTCAAACTTGTACTTGTTCCATATAAGTTTGTCTACAGTAGATGGATCTATGTTTGAGCTAATCTCAGTAGCGTAGGAAGTCTTTTGTACTTTCTTTTTTCTTGCGGGATCTACCAAGGAGCTCAAGATCAAAGCTCATCCTAGACCTTGTAGGGACGAACGACGTTCATAAGGTACATACCTTCTTCATTCTCTTTTCTTCATCAGCTTGATTAGATCTAAAAGGAAATTAGTCTCCATGTTAAGCACCTTCTGTCTTAGAGTTAAGGGTCTAGCTCTCAAGAGGAAATCTACCTGTCCGCTGGGAGATTTTCCTACAACAGCTACATACATAGACAACCAACATATATTCACAAGTTTCCTATCTTGTTGAAGCATCATTATCATTTTTTATTTCCTTTAACACTTGTTTTTGTATTAGTAAGAGGAATTTACACTTTATCTTTCTTTTGCTTCATCCTTCAAGACTTAAACTTGACTTGAGTGACCTAGAGAGAGGAGTAGTTTTCTTATCTTTTATTTCTCTTCATCAATCCAATAGGTCTAGGGACGTCTCCCTTGGAGAAGGTTTTTACCTCCTAAATAGAAATGGGTATCCTCTTGGGGTGACAGTGACAGGATTACCCTCGTGTTACGCCAATCTCAGCCTAATTTCCTTTAGGATTTGGGCAAGTACAGATTGTGCAATAACATTTTTGACACCGTTGTCGGGGAACACTGAGTCAATATTCCTCAACGACACTTTTTCGGTAAGCCTGTTCTCAAAGCCTTCACTTTACAAAGCTTACATGGTGACTCCACTGAGGGTAATTCCCTTGTTTACTTTTGATAATACCTAGAAGGATTATCTGATGAATCCACTAATGACAAATCGAACCATGGATTCTCAATGGGACCCAAGTAATTTTAAACCTTTGGATATGAGTGAAATTTTGGGTTACCCTCGTCAAATGCCTCCGAGGTATGAAAAATGACTCCCAAGATTCATTGGTAGTGATGAGGAAAACGTTGAAGACGATATGAGTGACTTTTGGGCCTTCTTTCAACTCCACCCTATCAGCGATGATGTTGAGGACCTAGCAATCAAAATTTTCTCTGCTACTCTTCATGACGATGCTAGAAGATGGGATGATGGCCACCCTAATGCTAGTATTACATCTATGGATCAATTAGAGGAAGTTTTCCTCAAAAGATGGAATTTCAAAGAGGATCCATACATGTTACTAAAAATACTTATGCACATAAAGAAGGCTGAGAACGAGGTTGTTAAGGAATTCCATGCCAAGTTTAAGAGGATGCCACAACAAATCCATTGAAGCCATCATCCCTTTTCTAATTTCCTCCTTGTCATATATATATAAGGGCGTTCTCAGGACAATCAAATGTTTTCTCGATAAAAGGAGCCCAAGGAAAATCCAAGAAGATTATGACATGGCCACTAAAGTCGAAGCCAATATATCCTCATCCAAGGTAGAACATTTCTTTGTTCCACAAGTCAATGTTGATGACCCCAAAGATACCCTAAAAACTCTTAGTCTAGAAATAATAACGTCCCTTGAGGTCTTCAAAAGGTGGGAACAAGACATTGTCCTACATGAGGCTGAGGAGAGGGATCCTGATGAAGGTTACTAATCCCATGATGAAGAGCAAGAATTTACTCATGATTCCATCAAAGAAGACCTGGTTGAAGGACAAGAACCTGAAGAGCGTGAGATATTGATATGTTCCTCTCCATCTGATGAAGCCATCCAAGGTTCTATTCCTCCTCCACAAGATGAAGAGAATGAGGTCAATCATTTTCCTTTTCAGGTTTTTGATGATGCCCTATTCTATGATTCAGAAGGTGAAGGAGTAAAGGGGTCCTTGGGAAAGGTACACCCTTCATATTGTGACAAATTCGAAAATATAATTGAAGAGGTGAATCACGAGGATGATGTATTGATAGTTCCTCTTCCTTTTGATGAAGTCATCCAAGACTTTGACGCTCTTGCACAAGAAAAAGTGAATATGGTAAGTTATTTCCCTTTACAAGATTTTGATGATGCTTTATTTTATGATTTGGAGGGTGAAGAAGTGTTAGAGGATCCCTTGGATGTATTAAATCCTTCATGTTACGATAAAAGTAATGACATAATTGATAATATTGATGAGTTCATATATGTTGGAAGACATAAATGGGATATGATTGGTTCTGATGAGGATCCCATTTATGATATGGAGGGTCATTTCCATTTGTTTCCTTTACAACAATCATATGATGTTCCTAATAATTTTGGTGTTTTGCAACAAGATGATGATATAATTACAAAAGTTTTCCAAGCACCCAATGATGACCCAGTGCAATGTTCTCTTGATGATTTTTTGTCATACCTTGAGGATTTTGATAAGTATTCCTTTGAGCACTTGGATTTATTCTATCAAGAATATTATCAATTGTCATTGTGCTCAAATTTTGATAAAGGTGAGGATTTTTCTTACTTGAACAAGGATACTTGTGACAAGGTTGTCCATCTCCCTCTGATTGCTTTACCTCGTTATGTCACTAAGGATGCAGTTACAGAACATATCTCTTGTTTCAAGTTTTCTTTAGGTAAATCATTTCCATTATAATTCAATGGGAGGTTGAATTCCTTAAGAATTTTATTATCTCAATCTTTCATCTTTCCCCTGAGAAGTTGTCAGTTTCCCTCTAGGTTCTTGTTAATCCCCTTTTAGACCCCAGGGAGTGATGACATCTAAGGTATTCAACCCTCAGACTCTTTGAGCCAAACCTTTGAGTCCTTGACCTCTCACGATCCTTTTCTGAGATGGATTGATCACTTTTCTAGAAGGGTGACTTGGCATGATTTTGACCCTCCCTCCTGCCTCCATGAGCTAGACTTTACGACTTCCTATGATATAATTCATGCTCTAACTCATGTTTATTTTGTACTTAACTTTTCATTGTTTTGGTTTATGATGAAACACATAGGAAAGTGTTATGATATATTTATGGCGTGGTTGTACTCATCATTTTCCTATACCTAGCATTTGACATGTAAGTACATGTGAGGTAGGGTAGGCATGCATTTGCATTCATTGTACATATCGTTGCATTGTATATTAGCATAGTTGTATTTTCACTTTTCAAATTTTTTTCCTAACTTGTATATATGTATTTCCATGATTATGTTTTAGATTAGATAGTTGATTTCAATTTCAAGTTTTTCATCATGTATGACCAAGGGGTGATAGCACCACCCTAGGTATTACTAACATATTATGTTGAGTCTTAGCAGGAATATGTCACAACAGATATGTTGAGGTTCTCATGCGCTCTACGATCGGCACATGTCCTCGAGTTAGAGCCAGATGTTATCCCCAAACCTAGGGGTAAGTAAGGAGATCATGTCTTGAGGCCCACAGGTCCTAGACATGGAGTGTCTAGAGCCAGACAAATTGAGCATGGTCCCGGAAGGCCCCTTTTTTCCATAGAAGATCCCACATGACATCGACAATAGTATCTATCACATTGGCCTGGTCCTAAAATGGAAATGAGTCTTGCTCCATGAGTTAATAATTATGGGTAGCATGGTATGTATCGCTTTGATTTTTAAAACATTTCAACATGTTGCATTGAATCTTTCTGGATTTCATGAAGTTTTCTTGACTTTATGATCTTTGCCTTGTTCAAACCTGGGAGGGTCACATGGTGCCCTAGTAAGTTGGTTTCCCTTTAGGATAGGTTGTTACCTAATGGATCTCTGAAGATTCATTGCCCGTTCCCTCCATACTTACGATTTTCAATCTTTATCCCCTCCATCTATCCACATTTTTGGGCATTTGGGAAGTCTCCACTTGGAAATGGTTGTACCTTACCTCATCGAAAGAAGGGGCTGAAGGAATGGGGGGAAATGTACTTGGAAAAATTTAAGAGCCAAACTTAAACCTTCGAGATGCTTCACCCAGGGATCCCTGAGAAAGCACTGAAACACTTCTCAGAAAGAAAAGGGGACCCACATATGAATAAAACACTTAAGGCATTCGTTGGTGGATAGGAGGTCTCATCATGATCCAACCTATCATGACCATGAACATGTAGTGGTATGACACTACCACCCAATTGGTCACCAAGACAGGGTAGTGGCTCTTGGTTACATGGCCAAGAGAAAGGGGGTCTCATCACGAGCCAACCTTCTCATTTATGTGAAATGTTTGTGGGTGACACTGCCACTAGCTGGTCACCAAGCTAGGGCAGTGGCCATCAACTCTTTCCTTGGAGCATGAATAAAGAAAGATAAAAGAAGAAACAAAAGACAAAAAGACTAAATGGCAATTAGTGGGCTTGGAAACATTTGTATCCATGATAAGATGCAGCTCACCCTCCACAAAGTCACCCATAGGTGAGTGTTACATTTCCCTACTATCACATGCACCCCATGCCCAAAGGTTTTCCCCTCACCACCTCATACACTTACATGATTTGGATAAATATCCACTTGGGAAACGACCTTGACATAAGGGAGACTAGACCAATAGGACATACTGAGACCGTTCCAAACCCTAGACTTGCCAAGTTGCATAATGTTTTGAGCATTTGTTTGGGTTTATGGGGGTTTAATGCTCATGTTTGGGAATTTTAATTATTAGATGTTATTTACATATTATGATGCCTATGACTTATGGACCCCTAGGGGGCATACTTATTGTCTTTGTAGGACCTTGCCTGGTGAACAGGTACTTGGAGAGATGACTAGCTCAGACCTTCATGAGGGTTCAAATCCCATTTGATGGATGATGAGACCCCAACCAAGGGGTAGGATGAAGATGAAGGGGTTCTTCTAAGAAGAAGAAGGATGTTGCTTTTGGAGGAACTTTGGTGGACCTAAACCCAGACAGATGTTCCTTTTCCACCTGAACGTTAGCCTTTGAAGGCCTTGGACATCACCCATGTAGCCATGGAATTTTATACATGCAGTGGTTGTCACATTGGGGGTAATCATGAGGTTATTGGCACGTGTGGGCAAGGTTTTTGCCTTTGGAGGCCCAACGTTACACTCCCTGAGCCCAAAGTTCCATGACATAGGTCCAACATCACCCTAGAAGGTCATAAAGTCACCCTTAAGAAGGTATTTAGATGAAAATTGATTTTAGTTTGTCAGAATTTAATTTTTGTAAAAAATTGGCTAGGTCGGCCCAACAGTTTTGAATTTAAATTAATTTTGGGCCTAATTTGGTATAAATAAACAAAAATTACATTCATTTTTAATCATAACTCTCACTTGGGATAGTGGAGGTCTGAAATTTGCGCCCTACTAAGGGTTATTGGCTGAAATAAGGAGGGTGTTATTTTGTTAAGGCTTGTTTTTTTGGCACTTAGACAAATTTTATGAAGTTTTGTGGCAATCTTGCATGGTTTTACATTATTATTCTTGGTGCAAGTAAGTAGATTTTTACTTTGTCATTGTAAATGGTTATGGTAATGATTTTTCTTGCTCATACAAGATTATGAAATGCATGTTCTAACTAATGCTTGAAGTAAGAAACTTAAAGTGCTAACTCTCCTGCTTTTCATTTGCATAGCTTTATTGAATTGATCTAGTAACTAGTGAACCCCTAGGGCCATAAAGTGCTAGATCCCTAGAGTTTTATACTTAGTTATTGTGCAAAGTACTTTTCATCCATAAAAATAAAATAAGAAGGAGGTTATAGGGCCTAGAAGTGCCTACGCCCTTGCTTCCTCACTTCTTGAGGTCAAACCTAGGAGGACTTAAGGTGCTACTCCTCCTAGGTATTTCTACCTCTTGGATTATGTGTAAAATTGCTTGTTAGCAACCTTGAAGGAAGACACCTACTTGACTCCACTACCCTTAGAAAGGCACTAGTCAAACCTCACTCTTTGACAAGTATCTTCAAACTCAAACTCCAAATTGTTTCATACTTGACTACCCTATTAACTTTAACTTGTTAACTAACCTAGCTTAGAGATACTAACAACCACTTAATTACTGCTAATAATTCACTATTACATCCATTTTTTGTAGTCTATATCAACCTACCAACCACCTTACAACAACCCATAATTTGTACAAGGCAAGTTACTGTCAATATATGGTCAAGTGTTTGTTCAAATGCCTTAGCAGAGTACATTTCTAAAGCTTGTTTACTGTTGTCATTACTTCTATTTTACTGTTGTTACATTTAACTTAGACAACTTGTTTAAATCCAATTGTTGGTTGATTTATTTAGAGAACTCACATAAGACAAAGTATTATCATTTATGCTTTAAATGCTTGTTCACATTGTCTGCACAAGTGCGTTCTTGTTGATACAAATTGCAGTTGTTATCATTTAATTATCGCTATCATCTACTTGTCATTTTCATATACATAGACAAACAACATATATTCACAAGTTTACAGTCTTGTTAAAGCATCATTATCATTTGTTATTTCCTTTAATGCTTGATGTTGTATTGGTAAGGGGCAGGTACACTTTATCTTTCTTTTTCTTCATCCTTCAAGACTTAAACTTGAATTGAGTGACCTAGAGAGAGGGGTAGATTTCTTATAATTTATTTCCCTTCATCAATCCACTAGGTCTAGGGATGTCTCCCTTGGAGAAGGTTTTTTCCTTCTAAATAAAAAAGGGTATCCTATTGGGGTGACATTGAGAGGATTACCTATGTGTTATGCCAATATCAAACTACTTGCATTTAGCCTTTGGGAAAGTACAAATTGTGCGATAACAATGCCATTTGGGCTTACCAATGCACCAACCACCTTTATGTGCATGATGAATAATGTAATTAGAAAATTATTGGACAGATTTGTGTTGGTATTCATATATGACAATCTGATCTATGTTAAGAGTAGAGAAGAACATGTAGAGCACCTCAAGTTAGTGCTTCAAGTGCTAAGAGAGCACAAGATCTATGCAAAGTTCAATCAGTGTGACTTTTTTCAAAGGAATGTCCATTACTTAAGCCATGCCATCACTGAGGAAGTAGTGGCAGTTGACCCTGACAAGATCAAAGCCATCATGGATTGGCCCACAGCAAAGGATATCTCTGATATCATATCCTTTATGGGCCTAGAAGGATACAATAGAAGGTTTATAAAGGGGTTTTCCAAGATTGGTTTCCCAATCACCTCCCTACAGAAAAAGAGAGTTAAATTTGTTTGGACCACAAAATGTGAAGAGATTTTTCACCAATTAAAACACCTTTTAACCAATGCACCAGTGATGAAAATTGCAGACCCAAACCAGGACTTCCTGGTATGTACAGATGCGAGCAAAGAGGGACTTGGAGTAGTCCTCATGCAAGAAGGATATGTAATCTGTTATGAATCCATAAAATTGAATGCACATGAAATCAATTATGTGACACATGACCTAGAATTGGTTGCCATGGTTCATGCTTTAAAAATTTGGAGGCATTACCTCCTAGGCCGACGATTTATACTTATGAACGACCACTGTGGGTTGAGATACTTGCTTGACCAACACAAACTTAATGCTAGACAAGCTAGGTGGATGGCCCTCTTTAGTGAATTTTATTTTGAAATCAAACATATTAAAGGAAAGGAAAATAGGGTGGCTAATGCCCTTAGTAGAAGTATGAAAGTGATTCACCTGACAGTTGTAAGAACCTATGAACCAAACATCAAGAAAAGAGTCAGAAGTGCACAAGAACTACAGGGATGAAATATTAGGGATATCAATTGTTGAATGATGGCCTTCTAACTTACAAAGTTAGGTTGTTTATTCCAGATTGTGATGACTTGAAAAGGTTCATATTGGATGAACTACATAAAATACCATACACTAGTCACCCCGGTTATCAAAAAATGACCACATCCACCTAGAAAATATTTTTTTCATCGAGAATGAAGAAGCACATAGTTGACTACTTGGCTAAGTTCATAGAATGTCAGTAGGTTAAGGTAGATCACAGACATCCAACAGGGCTATTGCAACCCCTTCAAATTCCAGAATGGAAATGGGAAACCATCTCCATGGATTTTATCACCAGACTACCTAAATCAACCAAGCAGAATGGAATTATTATGGTAGTTGTGGACAAGTTAAGCAAGGTTGCTCACTTTATCCCCGTAAAGTCAAATTGCAAGGTGATAGATATTTCCAATATTTCCATGAAAGAAATATTTAGACTGCATGGCGTGCCTAAGGAAATCATATTAAACAAATATAAAAAATTTACTTCAAACTTTTGGAAATATCTATTTCTTGGTTTTGAAACTAAATTACTATTTAATACAGCTTATCACCCTCAAAATAATGGACAAATAGAAAGGGTAAACCAAGTGCTAGAGGACATGTTAAGGATGCATGTGATGCATTTTCCCAAGAAGTGGGAAAACTACCTACCACTAGTGGAGTTTGTTTATAACAATGGCTATCGGGAATCCTTGAAGATGAGTCCTTTTGAGGCTCTCTATGGTGGGAAATGCAACATTCCAATCAATTGGAATAACCTAGTGAATAGAATAACACTCGGGCCAGACCTATTAAAATAAATGGAATAACAAGTAGTTTGAATAAGACATAATCTGAAGGGGGCTCAAGATCGACGAAAGAGCTATGCAGACAAAAATAAGACTCCTAGGGAGTTCAAAGTACGGAAGCATGTGTATATCCATATTAGACCCAAAAGAAGTTCCTTGAGAATGGGAACTTGCGCCAAGCTGGCACCTCGGTTTTGTGGACCCTTTGAAATTTTGGACAGAGTGGGAATTGTAGCATATAGACTAGCACTTCCTCCCACATTCAAAGCACACAATGTTTTCCATGTTTTATTGTTGAGTAAATATGTACATGATTCTAATCATATAATTGACTAGTATGTGATCTAGGTGGAACCAAAGGGAGAATTCCTACCTAAACCCCAATGCATACTAGACAGGAAGGGAATTTCACTTAGGAACATAACCATTGCACGGGTCAAGGTGCAATGGAAACACTTTGGTCCATATGAAGCTAAATAGGAATTGGAGGATGCTATAAAACATGCATACCCATTTTTGTTCACTATTGTACATAAAGACCACAATGGCAGGTAGAACACCGAGGACAGTGTTCCTTTGAGGGGGAGGGGATTGTAATACCCTTGCTTTCCTCATATTGTAAATATAATTATATTTGGATAAAATACTATGGATAATTATTAAATAAAAATGGAAACTTTTGACATAATTGTTGAAAGGAGGTGCCTAGTATGGATCATGATGCATGAGAGGGGATGGTAAGGGGAACCAATGATGGTTGACATGACCCTGCCATATGAGTATGTTGCTAGATATAAATTTCTCACACCCATAACAATCTTCTAACCTAGGAAATTTAATTACCATCCAAGCTGGCAGTTGGTAAGTCTTCCTCAAGAGTAAATGAGGAGATGGGAAAAGTACCCATTTGAAAACTTCCTGGTATGACCCACGAAATATGGCTGGAAAAGGAAAGTAAAGTCAGGAAAATTGTGGGGAGAGAAGGATGGATGCACACAAATGGGTTGAGAGACCACTCCAAAAAAAGCAGAGCATGTGAGGCTCTATGGTCCTAAGGAGAATTGATAAATATATGTTGTTTTGGGTACAAGAGAGCTTGGACAATGTTTTCTAATCGAGTTGATAAACATAGATGCAGTGATTGAGTGAGAAATCACAGTAATATCCCTTGCTTGGTGGATAGAAAACTGATTTGCCAAGGCCCCATGAGGAAAAGGAGAGTAACCTTTGTCCCTTGTTGTAACTGATAAAAAAGGAAAAAATCATCTATATCATGGAATCATGATCTAGTTAGGGGGTGTCCAATTGAGGAATAATCAAACAGAAAATTGTGCTTATGGTTGGGTGGAAAAGAGCACCCCTTTCAACAATTGCCGACTAATTCCAAACTTCACATAAGTGTGACTCTGAGCTTCATATATTCTTGAATGTTTTGTTGCAATATCTATCTTCTTGAGTCAGATAATAGAAAAATATATTATATTGTTTGAATGGTAGAATGTGTGGCTTTGATTTCCTAGCGGACTGGGAAATTTGAAGTAAAGTGTGAATATCATATTTTGTAGATGGTGTTTTCCTACCTCCATTTAGGAAAGGAGAACCACCAATAGTGGGATTTTAACCGAAATTGGGGACATAAGCCTTTGGCCCCTTTGTTGGTTGGAAAATCTTCAAGGGATTTACCAAGGACCAAATCCATAGATATAGAATCAAGATAGACTCTATAGGACTACTCCATTCCTATTGATCCTTTGAAATTACCTTTTCCTGATTGTGGAACTTGAACTCTCTAGACGAGGGGTGCTTCCTTCAAACCACTTTCCCAAGTGACTGTAGGTTCAATTATGTTGCCTTAACCAAATCTTGGATAAGATTTAAGAGTGTATGATCAGGGGATCAAATTTTGCTCAATTTTCAAAGTGTTCGGAATGTGAAAAAAAAAGTGTCATTCCGTCTGTCTCGTCTTCCTGATTCTGGCGGTATATTTACTTTCTCAAACGGAGTCCGTATGGAGAAGATATTGCGATCTGTTCGCCAAGGCAAATAGGCAAAATTTTTGGATGCTGACTGTACCTGTCCGTACGGTGACGTGGCAGGGCCATACCATTCGATGATGTGGAAGTTGGGTGATGTGGCACATTTTCATTGGTCGATTGTTGGCAAGTAGCATGTTGACACGTGTCTGATTCATGGCGAATAATAAGGAGACACGTGGCCCAATCCCTGGGCGCCATGTGTCCCCCCCATTTGTATGGTTATATGTAAAAGTTCTATGGGAGTCCACGGGGTTAGACCCCCGGACCTCCCCCATTGATAAAGCCTTGACAAACCTCCGCTAACCATTATGCCGCCACATGAGCCTTGTTAGGTTTATGGCATTATATATATTTAACATTGTTTAATGTTGAAAGCGGAGGGGGGTCGGGTCGGGGCTTAGCCCCGAACTATAGTTTTATTAACATATAACCATTGTATTATATGGCATGGATTTAAATGCATGGACCAAAGTTTATACCCATATATATATTGTAACGGTTATACCATTGTGTAATGTGTGCGCGGTTGTATATTTGCGCGCATGTTTTGTAACCTAGCCCACGGTTTCCATATGACCCTGAGTGGGAGCGCGGGGGTACACCGTTGGAGCGTTTCAACGAACTTAACCACCTTTCGTCCAAGCATGAGGTCGCATGCACCATACGCCCAGGTGCTGAGGCGGTTAGGGGGTGGCACGCCCTTAACCGTCCTACAGTTTGCACCGTTGGCGCGGTTGTGTCCAGTGCTGGGTTTTTACACTTAAAAGAGCGTGTGAGCCAGGTTTATTGAAGGGTGGAGTGCGAATTGTAGAACCAAAGACAACAAGCTTGGAGAAGGAGACTTCCAGGAGGCCTATCTTTCTCATTTTTCGACCAATTGAGGTGCCGAAAGAGACCAGACAGGGGTTTTGGGACGTTGGGAAGCCATTGGAGCAGTAGGTTTGTCAGTTTGAGCATTGTAAGACATGTTTTTGAGCACTTTTGAGAAATTAATAATAATGATCCATTGGAAGCTGGACCAGGAGATGTAGCCCATAAGAGGGGTGAACTCCTTTATCAATTGATGTGCACATGTGTTTATGTTCAATGTTTATGTTGTTGTCTATGTGTGTTTTGCATGAGTAATCCTTAATTTATGTGTTGTAAATTGATCATGTTGCTTTAAACACATAACATTTCACTTGCAATAATTATTCAAGTTTTTCAAGTCTTCTTCACTTTTAGATCAAGTTGGTATCAGAGCACTGGTTTTGAAGACTTGATTGTTCGCAAGTTTTGTTTCTGATGCTCACAAGGTTGAAACTCACAAGAGGAGAAGGTCAACTTGTGGAGCCAAGTTCTTATCCGACAAGGAGGAAGCAGTTTCATTCACCGCAAGTTGCAGAGAGACATTCACCAAGCATGGCTCATGCAGAAGACCATGAACATGTTCTGAATGAAGAAGAAGACTTCAGGCAGACTATCATACAGTTGAGAGATATGATGAAGGTCATAATGGAATGGAACATGATGTCGCAGGGTGAAGGCTCTAACCCTTCAATGCATAAGGGAGGCAGTGGTGACAAGACTCCAGACAGAGATGGAGGGAATGGTGCTTCTCCACCAGCCTCTCCTCCTACATCATCATCTTCTTCTTCTTCTTCTACCAGTTCGAAACATCTTCCCAATGGGCATGGTAAAACTCCTTCGCAAATTCCTTCATTAAATCTTGATATAAAATTTGAGTTTCCACTTTATAATGGAGAAGTTAACGCTGAAAAG
>ML799270.1:24009-44872 GCA_009831015.1 Picea engelmannii
TTAATTTTGTAGAATTATAGTTATATGATTTAGTTAATAGATTGTATATATGTAGTTTAGATTTGTTTATTAGTTTGTTTTAATTATTGTTTTCATTTAGATTAGTTCCTTAGTGTAGTTTTTATTCATTTTCCTAGGACTTAGATCAGCCAACGGAGCCGCTAAACCCGTCAGGGTGGGTTATCCCAAATGGCTTGGGTTATTTAGACAAGCCCGAACCGAATCCACTCTTCTAGTTGGTGAGCGTTCATTTTCGCCCGTCAACAAATGGCGCTAGAAGGAGGGCCTGAAATTTATTAATGGCACAAGGCAGTCGTAAGACTCCTCCACCACCTAACCGCTCACCTATAGTGACAAGAAGTCATTTGAACGACAACATCCCCCCTCAAATATAAACCACATCAAACGACGATCCACGGATCACAGTTGAGCTAGCAACTCCAAATCCTATAGGTGGTGACATACAAGAGATTGTTCGCCAATCTCTTATAAGAACTCATAGTGCCTTAGCCCGTTTGAGGCAACCAAATCGACCTTTGGACCAACCTTTAGATTTATTTGATATCAGGGAACAACTTGGAGGCACTAACCTCACTGTAAACCCTATAGATCCGATCCTCACTCCTGCTGCAGGGGGATCTGGAATACCTCCCTCACCACCTCCATCATCTCCTTCTTCTTCGGGAGAGGACTCCTCTGACGAAGGCAGTTCCCCTTCTCATCCTTCCACACCGCTTACGCCAATGGCCAACAAGAACAATCCTGCTAGACCTTGGCTCGACCAGGATGCAGTAGTTGTACCTGGAGATCAACATCCCTTACCCAAACATCCAGAGAAGTGGCTTCCCAAGTTTGACCCTGACTTTAAACAGATCGTTGAAGATCACATTAAAAAATTTATGTTAGCCATTAGACTCCGCAATGTCGAGCATGAAGACGTAGTCTGTAGGTTGTTCCCCTATACTTTCGAGGGCAATGCATCTACTTGGTACTTTGCCCAGCAACCCCATACCATCGTGTCTTGGGAAAAGTTTGAATCCTGCTTTTTGGAAACGTTTGGAGATGGTAAGCCTCCAAAATTCCTATTCATGGACCTTTCTAACTTAAGAATGAACCCAAAAGATAAAATTAAAGACTTTAATCAAAGATTCTTAACACTTAAGAACCGAATCCCTACAAATTCGATGCCTGCCGAGAATCTTATAATAGCATACTACACTAAAGCTTTACATCAAAGTATAGCCATTTGGGTTAAATGATCTAAGAAATCCACGTTGTTAGAAGCATTCAAAGAGGCCAGCTAGATTGAAAAGGACATTCTTAGTCTAAAAGACACTACTAGCAACGAAACAGAGACTAGTTCTTCTTCCAAAAAGAAGATCGAAATCCTCCCTAGACCTACTCAAAGTAAAGCACAACCTAAAAGCTTTGATTTAGAAAACTTAACTAAAGTCGTTCAAAAAATATCAAATCAAGTTATAGATTTGAAAAGGACAGCCGAAGAGGCTTCCTCAAGAAAAGGTCCTTACAAGCCCCCATTCAGGAAGCCTTTCCCAACCAACCGACCTAATCCGAATACTGAAGGCCTTAATCTAGAAAGTCTGCAATACGCCCTTCAAACAATTCTAGAAGCCCAGGATAACTTGATGCCTCCTGAGATTTCTGAGGAGGTTGTTGAACAAGAGACAGTTCAAGAAGAAGAATCTTCTCCAAACATTTTTGGACACTTCTCGGATAGCATTTTTCAAGCTAACTTCGAGACAATCCATCCCTACAATACTAGGAGTAAGACAGCAAACAAATCTTCTTCCGAAAAAACTACGACTTTGCCTCCAAAGCAATCTAAACCAGCTGAAACTAAACAGAGTCATGTGAACCCCAACTTAGATTATGATTTAGTTGAATACCTCAAAAAGTTAAGGGCTAACATTTCCGTTTATGAGTTGTTAAAATTTCCATTTTTGCTACAAAAAATGTTACAGAATATCGCAGAGAATGGCAAAAATGGTAATTCAAGTGGTAACAAGGTTGTTTAGAACAAATTTCCTCAGAAGACTTCTACTAAGAGTAATACTGATCCTCAAGACAAAGGAAGCCTTCCTGTAAATAATGTAAATAATGTAGATAAGTTAGCTTTAGAAACTGCGAGTAAAAAGCCACAAACTACTACCCTTAGTACTCGCAAAAATGTACCTTCGCTTTTGTTAACTTTCAAAATATTTAATAGAAACATGCACAATTGTATGGTAGACTCAGGAGAGTCATCCAATGTGATGCCATGGTTTGTGTGTCAAAATATTAATGCTGAAGTTGAACCATCCACTTTAAAAATCATCCAACTTGATCGAACCAGTGTTAAAGTCGTAAGCGAATTAAGAAATGTGCTTATAAGATTATCGTCTAACCCCAAGGTTCATCAAGTTATTGATATTATTGTAGTGTATATTCCAGAAGTGTATGGTTTGTTTTTAAGCAGGGACTGATCGGAGCAATTACACGGCTATTTCGCAACAGATTGGTCTCACTTGTGGCTTCCAGAGAACGGCAAGCCCAACAAGATCAGGGTAAATCGTGAACGCTACCTTAAGTTCACGGTCACAGATTTGAATGATTCCAATGAACCATTCACACCCTCTGCTGATTCACCCGAAATATAAGGGATGGATACCTTCTTCGTCAATTTCATGGTCGAGGCTTGAGCTATCACCAACCCAAAACAACAGTCCGAGATTGTAGCATATGTGCAGCCAACAGCTTCTACACAACGGTCTCACGTACCCAATAAAAACCAAATTTGGTCTCTTTATTTTGACGGGTCAAAGTCCAAAGAAGGAGCTGGTGCAGGATACGTTATTATCGATCCGGCAGGTACAAAACCCTGATTGCATGAAGGTTAGAATTTGAATGTACTAATAACACAGTAGAATATGAGGCTTTACTGCAGAGTCTCGGAAAATCTTTAGATATGAACATTTAAAACCTTACTGTCTTTGGCGATTCCGAAATCGTGGTTAGATAGGTAAGAGATTCTATCCATTGTCTGTCTCCGCATCTTAAAAGCTACCAATCCGAGGTATGGAATTTAATAAATAAATTTTCTTCTTTCAATATAAATTCTATTCCTAGATTGAATAATTCTGAAGCAGATCTATTAGCTAACGTAGCTTCTAAACTCTTTCCTACAGAAGGCCTGTCCCCAGATGCATTCTCCATCGAACTGTTGTTCAGGCCATCCGTTCCCGACAACATCACAAACTGGAGAGTCTTCGACGACGATCAACAGATTATTGACTTCCTGCATATGGAAGAAACTTTTCAAGGCACGGTGATAGATGAATGCACTCATGACGACAATTTGCCTGATTTCACGGTAATACCAGATCCGAGAACTGCTAAATCTTCATCGGACATGGTAAATTCGATCCCTAAATCTGTAGTTAGATTAGAGAAATTTTATGATCTTCAAGATAAATTCAAAAATTCGATCAACTGTAAAACTAATAGTTCCTCTTTATCATATGAAAAAGTGAACTTAGGAACTAATGACAATCCGCAGTGCATTAATCTAGGGGTAGGATGTTCTGAACAAGAAAAAGCTGCATTTATTAAATTGTTCAAAGAATTTAAAGATGTCTTTGTGTGGATGTATGATGACCTTAAAACTTTCGACCCTAACATCATACAAAACATCATTCCTATGAAACCCCAAACCTCACCCTTTCAACAGAAATTAAGAAAAATGCACCCTAAGCTCGAACCGACCGTCAAAAAAGAATTAAATAAACTCCTAAATGCTAAGATAATTTTCCCTGTTAGGCACACTCAATGGGTTTCAAACCTTGTCCCTGTCCGAAAGAAAAGTGGGGAAATCCGACTATGCGTCGATTTCTGAAACGTTAATAGAGCGTCTGATAAAGACAACTATCCTGTCCCACCCATGGAATAGATCCTTCAACAGGTATCTGGCTCTGAGAGGCTATCCTTATTGGATGGTTTCTCAGGGTACAATCAAGTCCTGATCTCTCCTCCAGACCAACTTAAAACTACCATCCGCACTCCCTGGGGCACCTACGCTTATCGAAAAATGCCCTTTGGATTGATTAATACCGGTGCCACTTTCCAGAGAGCAATGGACATTGCTTTCCGAGGCTTAATCAATCAGTCTGTCGTAGTTTACTTAGATGACGTTACTGTATTTTCTAAAAACAAAACCGATCATCTAACTCATTTAAGAGCTATTCTACAGCGATGTCGTAAATAGGGCATCTCCTTGAATCCTAAAAAATCCATCTTTGCAGTAGAACAAGGTAAACTCTTAGGATTTATTGTGTCAAGAAAAGGGATGATTATTGACCCTGAAAGGACTCAGGTCATCCCAAAACTCCCCCCTCCTACATCCAAAAAGTCTATGCAGTCTTTCTTAGGCCAGATTAACTTTGTTAGGAGATTCATCCCCAGTTTCTCCGAAATGGTCAGGCCTTTACAGAATTTAATTAAAAAATACGCACAATATCATTGGGGACCCTTAGAAAACCAAGCATTTAATGCAATAAAGAAGGCCATAATAGACGCTCCTTCTCTCATGAGCCCCAACTTTTCCCAAGACTTTATGCTCTACACTTTTGCTTCTAACTGCTCCTACACCGTCGCCCTAACTCAAAAGAACATCGAAAACAATGAAGTGCCCATTGCCTTTATGAGATCTACTTTCAAAGGCGCGGAACTTAATTACCCAGCGGTAGACCAGCAAGCCTACGCTATTTTCAAAGCAGTCAAGCACTTCCAGTCTTACCTTTTGAAATCGAGGACGAAAATTATTGTCCCGTACCCAGCCGTTAGGAACCTTTTAGTGCAAAAAGAACTAGGTGAAAATAGGGCAAATTGGGTTACCTCCTTGCAGGAGTACGACATAAAAATTACCCCAGTTCAAATAGTGAGAGGCCAAGGGTTATGCAAGTTAGTTGTTGATTCAACAGCGGGACAGCAAGAAGAAAACGATATGTCAAACCTAGGACAGCACAATCAAAATGTAATCTACTGTGCACAAAACTCTGTCAGTTCCTGGTATGACGATATAAAATTATGTCTTGAACATGGGTCAACCCCCCGTCACCTATATCCCACTAAAAGAAGAGTGTTGATATTAAATTCTGCCTCCTTTCATTTGATTAATGGTATCATGTTTCGTCAAAATTTTGATGGCGTACTGATGCGTTGTCTTGAGAAAGATGAAGCAGAGAAAGTCTTACTAGAGTTGCATGCAGGAGAAGCTGGTGGGCATTTTGGTGGTGACACCACTACCCATAAGGTTTTGAGAGTCGGTTATTACTGGCCCACACTTTTTAGAGATGCCCATGTCTTGTGTCGCAAGTGTATTATTTGTCAAAAAGCATCAGGGCAGTTACAGAAACCAGACTTTCCTTTGCATCTTGTTTCAGTAGACTCCCCTTTTCAGCAATGGGGCCTTGATATCATAGGCCCAATAAACCCGCCATCCTCACAACAGCATAAGTTTATCATAACAGGCACAAATTATTTCACCAGGTGTTCTGAAGCTGCCACATTAAGAACTGTGAATACCAGTCAGGTAATTGTCTTTCTAAATTCGAATATTATTACTCGTTTTGGTATTCCTAAATGTTTAGTATTCGACAATGCCTCTTAATTTTCGTCTCTTGAGATGAACAAGTTTTCTTTGGAAAAAGGAATTAAATTAAAGTATTCTACTAGCTATTACCCCCAGGGCAATGGATTGGCAGAGTCAAAAAATAAGAATTTGATTAAAATCATCAAGAGAATGGTGGCTGAAAATCACAAAAACTGGCAAAATGCATTGTTAAACGCGATTTGGGATGATAGGGTAACACCAAAAACTACTGTAGGTAACTCCTCCTTCTTTCTCATTTATGGCAGAGAAGCAATTATGCCACCACACATTCTTCTCCCTTTACTACAGTTATCACAAAAAATACAAGAAGAAGATTGTCCCCCTTTGGAAAACCGAATTAACGCTTTGATGAAGCTAGAAGAGGTAAGAGCCCAAGCTAAACGTAAGTTAGATCAACATCAACTAATGGTTAAAAGCTGGTTCGATTCCAATTCTGCTTCTGATAGGAACTTCGAAGTAGGTGACCTTGTCTTGAAATGGGACAAACTGCATGAGGGAAAGGGAGAACACACGAAATTTTAGAACTTATGGCTTGGACCATTTTTAATTGCTGAAAAGTTGGGTCCCAGCTCTTTCCGGTTGCAGAATCTAGAAGGGCAGCCTGACACCTATCCAGTGAATGGCCAAGCTCTAAAAAGATATTTTTCTTGATGACGACCCTTTGTATACTATGTACATACTTTTCTTTTGTTGTTTTGGTTTTGATCTTCTTTTACACTTATCAGTTTTACTTTTGGAAATACACATACCTGCATGCTGAGTTATTCGAACAAAGAAAACAGAAAATTATTTCACTAAAATGACTGTTGAAAAATTGTGTAAACATCAATTGTATACTTATGAAATTTACATCTGTGTTGGCAAAAAACTGTTGTTTGAAAGAAGTTAACTGATTTCGATCTCTGAGTAAATCCTTTCATGGTCATCTATTATGTTTTTACGTTGTCCCTATTCCTTAAGGGAATGACTCAGAAGATGTCTCCCTGCCTTAGAAAGTTGGTTCTGTAAATAAACCATTTCTGGATCTTAATAAAGGATTGTTCTAAAAAGTTCTGCTGAGGTCTGAAATAATATGTTAAAATATCATAATTTTCAGCGTCACCCCGCTCGACTATATATCTTTAAAAAACAAAATAAATCATTAAAAGAGTCGTGGGAAGTGCTTGTAAACCCACCGGGATGCTGAACAGGTCTGCTGGCAGCGGGTAAATGCATGCATGACGCCAAGACAACCTTGTTGGGGAACTGAACAAGCCTGTTGGCAGCGAAGCAATGTCGGGTATATGAAAATTTGCAAATATGAAACCTCTTGACCTTAAAACGTCATTTATTTTGATCTGGAACTTATTGGCAAGATACAGATATCAGAGTGGGTTAAATGGCAACCCTGTCGAGGCTATGGACGTCTGCTGGCAGCAGTGGCTCTATCAACAGTATTGGAGATTTTATCTTTAATATCGTGGCTCGCTTATCTTAGGACTATTATCAGTTTTCATCCTTTAAACACGGCTGGAATATTTGATCATTGATGATGTTTATACGATTTTCTGGTTGTTTTTTTTGAGTTAGAATTTTTCTCGTTATCATGATCATAATTTGTTCTTTTAGCAGAGATAACTGCTTCTACCATTGTGTCGCCATTGTTGGCAGCCAATTCACATTTCTCTACTGTCCTTATAAGCTACCTACACCAGTGTTTTGCAAACTTTGATTTTCGTCGCAATCCTCGGAAGGAATAAAACAACACTATTATTTCGTGCATTTGCACACTTGCCTTTATTCTTATTTTCACGACTGCAAGCATGAAAAATTTAATTTCGAAGTCATATTAAAAACGTCACTAGATTGTTATGATCTCTCTTGTCTATATGCTCATTGAATTTCCAATTTACTTATGATTATACAGTTGACAAGACTCCAAGATTCTTTTCTCATTTGACATTTTTGTTGTTAATATGAGTTCAATTTTTATAAGGCTGTGACGATTTCTTAAGGATTTTGATTCAATTATTGATTTATTGGTGGCTTGATGCATTGGTGGTTTGATTTATATAGTCTTTCATTGATTACCTTGACAAATTGTTTTCATGAAAACTCATTGGCATTATGGTTATACCCTTGGTATAAATCATTTCATACAACACATATTTCATATGATCAAACCCTCTGTTTTGATTTCGAATTATTGCTTTGGTTTTAAATCTATGATAAAACTATTGCTCGCGCAATTATTTGGTCGACTTACCATAGGTTTCATTGATTGTTTGAATGGCATGGTTTTTAACATATGCATAGTGATTTGAAACATTATATACGCCGTCGGTTGTACTATGGGAAATGACTATTTTGCATGGGTTGAAATAGCTCCACCACCTTCACACATTCTTTCATTAATGCTTTCCCCCTATCTCGGTTCACCTTTGCTAGTTTTTGGTTAAGCCTGTGAGTGTTCTACCCCTGCGTATACTCTGTTCAAACCCTGGCCCGTTCACCTCGCTCACCGTGTGCTCCTGTCTATGGCATCGGTGGTGCGCATAGAGCCAAATGGTAACCAAGCTCTGTTACTATTCAATAATGCCCGTAAGGATTTAGAAAACAGTGGTTGGCTGGTGTTTATACAGAGGTTCGAGGGTTTTAACCTTTCAGTTGCCCAACAATTCGCCCTCACCTTTGACGGGTGCAGAGCTAAATTCGGTGACATACAGCTCGAACTCAATGAGGAATTCATAAGATCTGCTACAGGACTGGCAGCTACAGGCCAACGATGGCTTAAAAACTCCAAAGTCGACGAGGTTTCATGGCCATTACTATTCGTATCAAGAAAGGTTGTCTCCTGTGATAAAGGTATGCCTATTTCTACCCTCAAACCCAGGTGGCACGATCTTTTGGTAATCGTTAAACAATTTGTGACCTGTGAAGGTCGGTATGGCTTAGTATTTTTGTATCACCTCCAGTTATTGATGAATTTCATGGGCTATCCTTTGAACATACCACATTACTTCTTGCGTAGTCTTTACAAGATGGCTAAGAGATTCAAACGTGAGAAGGCTGATAGCAGCCTGTTTCACCACGGCTTAATTAAACTCATCATCGTCCACCATTTAAGCCTTAATGGAGATAATTGGCAAGCCTTTCTATCTAGAAATGGTTTTTCTAATCTAGAGTCTACTCAAATAGACAAGGTTGTGATCAGTGAGACTATGGTCGGGCCACCCGTGCCATTTCATATTCTTCTACCCCCTGCCAAACTCTCAGTTTGCCCCAACTTGGACCTACCTGATGCCTTGGTTAACCTGTGCACTAAGGATGATATTAAGGTCGTCAAAAGACCTGTGAGGAAGATAGACAACAATGATACTACTGTCGACAGAAAGGGGAAGAAAAATGCTCGTTTGATATCAAGACTTGCCCAGAACAAGCCTAAACAGAATATCGACCAAAAGCTCATAGTGTTGAGCGAGGACTCGGACTTCGATATCAAGCATTTCCTAGCTGAAGAGTACCCCTATTCCCATGGACTATGCTCTACGAAACCCTATGACTATGTATCTAATTTACCCCCGTGCCTCAAAAACTACCCGAATTACCCGGGAATCAAGTTGCACAATGAAACCCCTGGTGACTTAAACAAACCCTCGCCTGTTATGTCAAAGCCTGAGAAATCATCATGCATCCAATGTAATGTGTGGTTAGAGCATTATTACACCGACGTTCCCTTATTGCAATCAAAGATCAAATCGTTGGAGGAGCAGGTTACAGTGATGTCAAAAGAAAGAGACAGGCTTCAGGCCAATGTAAAGAAACAAAAAAACACCGATTCGATTGTCTTCAGGAATGTCGAAGCAGTGACAGCCTTTGTCAATTCCAAGTTATCATAACCGAGTTGCCCAAGTATGTGTGTTGACATAAATTTTGCTTTGTGAGTTTGTTTGAATTAAAATAACCGATTGGATTTGCTTTCTATAGCTCTGTTCGTTTTGATTCAAAATGATTWTGTTTCTCTCAGTTTACCAAATCAATTTCGTTATGAAYCATGAGTGGGAAATTTGTTTGCTAAATTYGGACACAACTACGATTTAGTTAATGAGATTTTATTATTCTCAGTTTAGTATAAATGATTGATTTGTTTTTTATTATGTTTGGCTTGTTTTTGAATCAATTATGTTCATCTGATTTAGGACAGTCAATTTGGTTCGATTTCAATTAGTTTTGTTTGTTCCTAATAGACTCAAAACAACCCTGTTGAATTTGATTTACCAGGAATGACTGTGTTTTGTATTGAATCAACATTCTCGTTTGGGTTTTGATTACATTCGACCTGTGCAAAAGATCTATTTGCTAAAAATCATGTGGCTGTGTTGATTAATATGATTTTGGCATAACGATTTTGTCGACCCCAAACTGTTTTGATTTGTTCCTCTCTGATTTGATTTGTAAATGATTGTTGTGTACCACGATTAGCATGATCGTTGTTATATGTTTGATACAATTCTATTATTTTGAAAAATGATCATGTTGATTTCGTTGTGATTCAACAATGATTTTGTTAATGGATGAGGCGACATAAACGATTGCATAAATGATTTGTTCAACCGGTTACATTTTGTGTCGAATGGAATTGGTTCATGAAAATCATTTCATTACTATCGAATTATCTAATGCGATTCTGTTTACCCCAAATTGGTGATAACAAATGTTGAACAGAGTACATGTATCTCTGTTACCTTTCGATTGACCACGATTCCATTGGTTTCAAATTTGCATACAAGTTCCGATTTGAATGATTCGTTTGGTTTCTAATTAGCAATCAAATATTGGTTTAATAGTTTGAATATAATTCTTTAATATTCGAATTGGTTTTAAAACAATTATGTGCTCAATTTAGGCTAGCTACAGAATCGCAAGATTCTGTAGCTAGTCTTAAAAATTAGATTCCTGTCAATTTTATCAACAAAATATCCTCTAATCTTGTCTATTTTTGTCTCCTTTCAGGTGCATACGAATTACAATGATCAATGTGGCATGTTGTGGCAGTTTGAGAGATGTTTTTGTGATACAATTTTATTATAGGGTGTTAGTTTTAGTCAGACTTGGGAGATTATCTCCAGATTTTCTGTAAACTGTTTTGATAATTCCCATAGGCATGTTTTACCCTGTGGGAGGTCTTTAAATACTTGTTTTTTTTGTAATGAGAATCATCATCATCACTGTGGAGAGAACCAGACTATGGATTTATGATTCAGACTGAGATGAAAGTTGATTTCTTGTAACAACTTTCGCTTTCAATATATCAAACTTTTGTTTCAGGTTCTTTGCATATCAGTTTGCAATTAATTATCAACTAATTTAGCTATCATAATTCCTTGCATGTCGATGTGATTTGATTTATATGTTTTCCATATCTAATATCTCTTATTTAAAAATACAACAATCACTTTAATTCAATTTAATGAATACAGGTTTATCTTTTTCATTAATTGAATTGTTTCGCACAAATTGTTGCACACAGATTTATCTAATGGTGATGATTTGTAGATTATAAAATTGTTATTATTTTTATKTCTTGTTGGTCCTRTTATTAATATTTGAAGAGCATAAATGCTTCTTRTTTACGAGAAGTTTGTTGATAATCTGGTGCGGGTTTCCTCCTACCGAACAGCTGAATCAATTACTGCATACAGGACAAACCTGAAGCGTTACTTYAGGTCAGTTTGTTATTTATTATTTGATAGTTAATTAGTTAGCATAATATAAGTAGTTTAGATAAATATATTAGTTTAGATTCATAGTTAGAGTTATTATTTTAGTTGCTTAGCTTAGATAGTTTTTATTCTATTTCTTTTTCATAAAATTATAAAAATCAAAAAACAATGGTTTCGCCGTCTTAGGACAGATTACAAATGATTTTTGCAGGTTTTAATTTAAATCTGTAATGTGTAAATATTGTATATTTGTAATTGAAGYTGATTCTGTTAATAATTAAACATTTAATTTTGTAGAATTATAGTTATATGATTTAGTTAATAGATTGTATATATGTAGTTTAGATTTGTTTATTAGTTTGTTTTAATTATTGTTTTCATTTAGATTAGTTCCTTACTGTAGTTTTTATTCGTTTTCCTAGGACTTAGATCGGCCAACGGAGCCGCTAAACCTGTCAGGGTGGGTTATCCCAAACGGCTTGGGTTATTTAGACAACCCCAAACCGGATCCACTCTTCCAGTTGGCAAGCGTTCATTTTCGCCCGTCAACAATACCTCAAGTTTAGTGGATGACATCATCTTTGTAAAAACAAAGTTCCCATAATCATGTCAACACATGTAAACTAGATTTTGGGGTCAAAATGCATAGTGAAATCTCAAAAAAGAAAATGTTTTTGGATTTTTTGGATATAAAATATGCAAAACAAAAGCACTCACACCACACACCTATGTACAAGGCACTATGGATTCTAACAATTCAGGAGAGCTAGAGCCCATTGCTAGGCTTTGACCAAGGATATTTTTCATAATCGATGAACGCATGAGCCAATGTTGGCATCATATGGCTTACCATGTTGGGGCCATGCCACATAGAAATGATTTTTTGCGTACAAAGATACTCATTGTGAATAGTCTCGCGAGCTAGGGAATCTCCTTGATGGGCTCCATCAAGACATGAAGGAAGTACAAAATGTGAATCTTCGATGGAAGTGGTAGCAAATAATTCAGTGGCAAGTTCCAAAAAAGATAGTTGAGGTGGAAAAATGTTAAGACTAGAAGGTTTACTAGATTCCCCAATAAATGCCCCCAGTCCTAGATTGATACTCATCATGCTAACTCTTGTCGGTTCCAAATGAGGGAGATATGATCAATTCATCACCTCATCCTTTGGATTCTCTATGGAGGCCATGAATTCCAAGATGGCCTTATCCGAAGGCAACTCAACATCAATGGAGTCATGTGAACTTGGAGAGACAAAAATCCGTACGGGCAGAGTAGGTTGATCACACTCCATATGAGGATGGAGTTACTAATCAGTATCAACAGATGTTGATGGGACTGTCGGATCGACAATCTTAACCTCAATGAGCGGCATGGATGCTCCATATGATTCAACATCCTTGGAACGCGGTACCACCCAAGGATCAACAAAGTCGATGGATCCACTAGTAACTGATGAAATCATGTCGATAGGACCAATGATGGCAGTAAGATATGGTGGGGGAAGGGAAAATATACCCATAAGTGAAGGATATTTGAATATCCTTGCACCAACGTTGAGATAAGATTGTTGGGTATCACCGACAAAGGGTACATTAGACCCCGCAATGGATCCAAGGTTTGGGGTGTAGAACACAAGTTTATTGATTGTCGTTATTTTCCCTTGATAAGGGAAGAATATGGCCCTAAAGACTGATGAGATAACTACAATCATCTCATAGAACCAAGTATGCTTGAGTAACAGGTTGTACTCAACAGGTGCATCGATGACCTCTACGGAAATAAAGATAGTCTTTCCACCTAACTCGATGGGAAAGGCAATTATGATTATTCCATGAGGATGGAACACATGTACATCGAATTATTTCAATAGTGTCATAAACGTATCGATCTTAGGGGAGTCAATGACCTTCCAACAACAAATAGACATTATGCAAGTTGAATCTCCTTCATCCACCATCGCTCGGTAGATGATTTTTCCCATTGATTGCACTACGATCTGGAAGGCGACTTGATTGGAAAGCTTATGGGTAACCTGAGAAGAATCAAAGGTCATCAAAATTGACTCTGAGGGATCAACCTTGCCTATGGTAGATTTTAATGTTGAGTAAATTTTTGGGCTGAAGAAACAATCTACAAAGGTAACCTACAAACCAACTTTAAGACTGGAAACTAGCCTTTCCATTCTAGAGATGGCCCTCTCTGAGACTTAATCTCTGATAGACATGTTTCTTTAAATTGATGGCTATATTTAGAATTTTGAGATAATTTTTCAAGGTCTGCTGACAAAAGATAGTACTTCCAGGGCTATGGAGTCAACCCCTGGAAACAAAGAAAACAATGCTTGGTATATAGAAATCCTCAGAGGAACAAAGGATAAATAAGGTGATGAACTTCAGTGTTTAGCTTGATCATGTAGGGTGAAAGAAGAAAAGAAACATACAACAGGATCATAGCACCACAAAGGATGAATTCTGACCTTAGCTGAGAAGATAGACATAATTTAAATCAGTTAAGTCTAGAGCACCATTAGATGAATTATGGACTTTTAATTTACCAATTTAAAGAGAAGAAAAAGTGCATATGAAAATAAGTACACAGGGAATACATACAAAGAAGAGTACAATCTTCAAATCATCACCATTAGAATATTTTTCTTAAGGAATTCAAGATTTTTGCATTTGTATTTCTTTAGATTCAAAAATTTACATTGAGGATCAAAATGTCTATACTTATGCCCACACGCCCCCCTTTTACATCAAAATAGTCCATATATATAGAAAACTAAAGCTACACTTAGCTTCTAGGAGTCGAACTACTATCTCCTAGAGTTATGGATCTTGTTGTTTTCAAAGAGAACAACAACCTCTACAAAATTTACCAAAAATAGGAAAGTAGATTTGCTAATCATAACCTATTTGAAATGTTATTTACAATCATAAATTCTTAAGAAAATTTAAACCATATGGTTGTGATGAATCATCATGTGTATCGTTGGACAACACTGTCACCTTTGCGCAGTAAATTTCGGTTTATGCTACACAAATGTTGGCTACGAAATCTACGTAGTGATTTCGCGTGATGGATCTTCATGATGAGGTTGCTCGTGCAAATGCAATTGGAAGCAAAGGATGAGATCATTCAATTTTTTTGCATCTTCCTTGTCCAATATTGCTTGCAGTTGTAAGGCCTTGTTTTCCCTTCTTAATAACAAATGTTGTCTCTTTAAACTCCTCACATGTCTCAACAAAGCCCCATTCTTTTTCAATTTTGATTGAGTGTCAGAGAAAGTTGCACATGCATTGTCAATAGTTGGTCTACATTTGTTATAATGATCCATGATCCCTTCCTATGATATTCTTTTTTTCTCCGTGATTTTAATGATCTCATCTTGAGCTTCTCTTAGCTATTTTTTCATCCATTTTATATTATTTTCTCCTCATGTTGGTGAGGTAGGAGATCTTTGACCTCCTTTACTCTGTGATGCTTGTGTTTTGGGAATTTTTTCTATTACCTTCCTCCTCAATTCTTTTTTCTCCTGATAGAATTGGGCTATAACATGTTGAGATTTCTTTAGTTGTTGTTTCACCTCCTTAATATCTGCATCTTCCTAACCCGTTTCCACTTTCTTTTCATCAATCTCTTGGGTTGCACATTCAATAAACTATGTCTGAATTGTGGGTATAGGAAACCTCTTAGCAGAGGACTTGGTGCACAGTTTATTGGGAGCTTGTGTCTCCTCAATTTCATCAGTGAATCTTAGTTTGTTTATTTTCTTCGAGGTTGGTTGACTGAGTGATGAGTCTTCAATTTCTTTTCCTTTTCTCCTTTCAGCAACACCTCCTCCTCTTTCCTCTGAACTATGAAATGTTGATTTCTCAACAGATAAGGGAATATCTCCTTTAGGTTCCCTTGGAATGTTTTCCAAAATCAATAAAGAATCTCAGTCCCTGTTTAAATTTTCAAGCTCCTCAACCGCCAACATATTTATCAAGGAAAAATGGAATAGGCTATTCTCTGGCTGATCAACTTTGGATTGGAAACTATCTTCCATATTTCCCAGGCTTCTACATAGGAAGAAAGGTAAGTTTAAAGGACTTATCCCTTTGAAATGCATCAGGAGCCTTATTTTCCTTTGACCAAGTTTTGGAGATTCTTGGTCAGGTTTGACCTATTTTGGGACTTCGACATGATGTCGAAGATGGAGCGCAAGTCGAACCAAAGATCGCAGAATCTCAACCCCTTTTTAGAGATTTTTGGGTTTTGGGATTATGTAACGGGTATGGGGATGTCGGCCCATGGGTTTACCCATGTTTAGGCCCATTTTGTAATGTATAAATAGATGTTTAGGCGATGTAAGAGTAGGATGATATAGACATTTGTGTGATGATGTGCTAAGTGCAAGTGATAGTTGTACATGCTTTGTGCATACTATGTGAAGCTTGCAAGGCTAAGTGCAAGTGACTGTAAGAGATTGTGTAAAGGATTTGTGTTGTAACCTAGCTCAAGGAAGGAGGATCTGGTGAGGTGCACGCAGATCTCCTGTTCTATGTGGAATAGGACCTTGTGGCTCTGTGCATGTAGATGATTGACAAAAGATAATAAAGAAGACAAAGAGTTGGTGGATGTAGCCCTAGGATGGGGGTGAACCACGTATATCCTGTGTTATGTCTTCTTTGTGTATCTTGATTATTTATTTGTGCCTTTGATGTGATTTATGCTTAGTGTTGTTATATTTATGAATGTTAGAAGCATCTGATATAATAGCTTAGTGCTTGGTAATGCGAATAAATTCCAGATCTGATCTGTTTATTTAGGCTAAGTGCTTACATGTGTTGAATCTTGTTGTATGTTGCGTTGCGTTGTAATTAGGGTTTATCTACGTTGTAGACAAAGTTTAAGTACTAATGAATGACATATATTAAGTGCTTTGTTAGAGTATTGTAATCACATATCTGTGTCCCAGCTAAGGTTGCAGACATTGGAGTCCTCCAACCACCCCTGTCTCTACCTCGGGTGAAACTTCATCCACTTCGCAGGTGTTGTCGAAAGGGCCGGTAGTTAGGGTTTTGTTAGTGCATTGTTGAAGCGTTGAACCCTGGGTCTTCCCCTATGCCAAAAAATGGCTCCATTTTCGAGACCTGAAACTGTGATTGCTAGGAACTAAGGAAAAGAAAGAAAGCTTTGTGCATAGATCTATTGCTTTAGTGCGCAATGTTCTACTTGATTTATGAAGTTTTGTGCTAAGAAAGGAGGCAGATCTGAAGAAAAGAGGTAAGATCTGAAAGCTTTGTGCTTTGATAGAGGTAACATCAGTAAAAAAATTTATTTAAAGAGGTAAGATCTAAAAGCTTTGTGCTTTGACAAAGGTAAGATAAGTGGAAATTTTTGTTTCGAAAGTATGGATCTAGGTATATTTTATAAATTTTGTCCTAGTATGAAAACTAGGGCACAGTTAGAAGAAAGAATATTTGATATGAGTAGATCTGATAGAAATAATGAAAGATGTGTTATTCCTATGCATAGAAAGAATGTTTGGACTAACAAATGGATGCAGGATCCTAGGAAGAATTTTCTGCAGGTTAGTTACTATGATCTTAGTGCATAGTACAAGAAAGGTTGGGGATCATTTAATATAAAGAGAGGATTAACCCTTTGTTACAGTTGTAGAAGACAAGGCCATCTTGCTAAGGATTTCCCTGATAGACGACCTAGTTGTATTTTTTGTAAAGCTATGGACCATGAAGTTCTGGATTGCCTTAGAATGATTGATAAACTTGAAAGAATGAATATGGAACAAGATAAACATGAGAAAGACTTAAACATTAAGACCCTGGAAGAACCCTAGAAAGAATCAGAGACTGTATTACTACAAATGAAAGAAACCCTGAATGACCACAAAGATATCAACTTATCAGAGATCTTAAAAGACAAAGAATGCATAGAAGCAAGAATCAGAGACTTCAACATAGATTGTGTTCTGAACAAGGAAACATAGGTGAATGTCATGACCAAAAGAACTTGGGAAATTTTAGGAAAGCCTACTATGATTTCCTCATTGGGAGGAATAGGATTATTTAGAGGAAATATGATAACCCTATGTGGAATACTACCCAAACATCTATGAGTGCTCATGGAACTTCGAAAAAAGAAGAATTTGAGGTTGTTAAATTTATTGAGAACAACGCTCCATTTGCTATGTTACTAGGAAAAACCTGGATTGAGAAAGATCAAATCCGAAGAAAAAAAGAAGAGGAAGCTCTAGAATAGAAAAAGCAAGAACTAAGAGACTTCATGGCTAAAAGAATAGCACACTTACTGGAAGAACAAGAAAACTAGTCGAAGCTACTGAGGACCAGAAATCTGGCTGTCGAAGTTGAAAGAACACAAGCATACCTAAAACATCTGCCTGTACAAGAGAGTAGAGCACCTACCCCAGACAGAGAAGAAGTATTGGCCTTGGACCTTACGAAATACCATCAACACCGTGAAGTTACTATGCCAAGAGGAGATAAGAATCATAATGGGAAGAGGAACCCAGTAACGCAGATCACAGGGGAGAAGGCTAGAAAGCTCAGCAAGAAGAAGGAAAAGTTGGATAAATTACAAGAAGTTCTAGAGAAGACTTCGCAGAAGGAAGGTCTCCAGAATTTGAACTTCGTCGAAATATCATAGCAACTCGAATTGGAACTTTGCCATAGAGGAGAGATATGACCGTTAGAGGCATTATAACCATTAGATTGACGTTCCCGAACAGTTAGAACAACAGTTGTGATCAGAAACCTCGCCATCGAACCATTGGGACTGCACCGTAATGGACAATACTGCATTGATGAAGGTTTCTTGTCCATTGGAAGGATTCATTACATCGTTGTCTACTTATCCCATCGATTGTTTCACCGAGAACACTTTCGTAAATTACATCTGAGCCAACAAGAGAACTCATTGTTACTATGTTGTGCTTATTGAGACTTTGCCATCCATTCTATTGCATCGAGAAATTATTCATCAGCCTGAGATATCTGATCTCGAGCGTACATGTCAAACGAGCTCAGCGTTGTGGAAAAGTCAGTAGAGGAAATTTTAATCAACCTAATGGCAGAGAGAGTGATGTCCATAGGATTTCAAGCCTCATTGATGCAAGGAGTGCAAGCCTCCCTGTCGACTACTCGCAGATCTGAACCATCCTGAGTTGCATATGAGAAAAGAACCAAACATCGAGATGATTTGGCAAACGCAAAGTTAATCCCTTCCATCTTGCCCGACTACATCCTGCCTCTGGTCGGCATGGTGAATTGTGATAGTGTCGCCAGGGACTTTGACTACACCTTGGTTAATACGTACCTCCCGAAGGCAATACGCACATGCAAGCCTCAACCAGATAAGATCATGGCACTAAAGATTAGTGACTTTAACCTGGGGGATCACAAGAACTTCATCATTCTTCCTCCTCACAGGTATTTGAATAGGATGAAGGGGAAGAAGTCGATTATAATCCCCCAACCATGTTCTATGGACCTCACGCAGTCCACCATCCTGAACATAATGAAAATACCCTATTTTGGAGGGCACCAAGAGGTTAATGCATGCATTAAAATCCTGTTGTTGAGATTCCATGGTGGTTATTTATGGATAGAAAAACACATCAACGTTGATCCAGCATTGATCCATCGGATCACCAAATTGAACATGCAGTGACCATACCCGCAAGAATTCTACCCAAGGGAGGTTGCAAACTGTGCCTTGGCGTAGAAGATTAAAGATACATATGACGATGTGGAGAAGGGGAAGCGAGGCTACAAGGTAGAATCCATCTAGAATGGTGCAGTGTGCCTTGCTTTCTAGTTGA
This sequence comes from Picea engelmannii, assembly GCA_009831015.1. NCBI lineage: Eukaryota > Viridiplantae > Streptophyta > Pinopsida > Pinales > Pinaceae > Picea > Picea engelmannii. The sequence continues at coordinate 43,229 of ML799270.1, forward strand.
TTGTTGGTAAGCTAGTCCAAAAGAACAGACCCACGCAGGTCATAGGGTTCGTTATTGACCTCGCAGGGAAATGCGTGGAGGGGATACACATGAATTGGGTAAAGTACTTAGTGAACCAGTTAGACCAAGACTACCGCGAAGCTCAGGATCAGGGCTATGAGTTCCATTTTAGTTGGTTGTTGATCCTCATCGCGTTCATAGCTTGGGAGATGCTGGAAGGTGCGACCTTCCCTGAACTAGAGCCATATGAACCCTTAGCTGTGAAGTTCACTTCGCTATGGTATTCAAGCAATATGGGAAAACAATGGTAATCAAACGCGGTGTTCCACACCTACTACCTGCAGTTAAAGAGGGCTATTGAGGTTGTCCCTCGTATAACGCCGAACACCCTGCACAGGTTCAGGCCATTTGTGAAGTTCCACGCAGATAGACATTTTATCTACATCACTACACACGGAGATGAACATAAAGAAGTAATACAGAGTTATTACAAACTCGCAGAAGAGGATTTAGAAGAAATAACTAAGGAGTGGCCTGCATAGCTCCTTATTCTTGTTGACCTCGCAGAGCTGTCTGACCCCGAACTAATAGGAATTCTAGTGATCACTCGTGAAGGGCATGATACACCTGGAACTAGAAGAAGGAAAAAGACAGAAGAAGTCCAGCAACTGAGCAGTGCATCAAAAGAAACTACTTCAGACTCACCTAGAGGAGGAGGTGATGACGAAGTAGATAAAGAAGAGAAAAATGGAGAAGGAAGGGTTGCGTAGCAGGAGAAGGCTGCCCTCCAAGCAAAGTTTGAAGAGGAAAAGGTGCAGATCCAGCAAGAGAAAGAACAGTTGCTTGTGGAGTAGGTTGGATTAAAAGAATCAATCAGTAGAGTACTTTGCTCTATGATGGGCTTAGAGCAAAAGGAGGAAGACCCGGTGGAGCATCAAGTAGCACAGCTTTCTAAATCCATCCAGCAACTTCAACAAAGAATAGCAGATCTAGAGCTACGAACAGTACCAAGTACTCTGCAGGACGTGCGAGACCAGAGAGAAGCCATTTCCCAGAGCATAGTTGACCGGATTAGAGAATTAGCTTTGAAATGTCAACAACTTAGCAGTAGAAGTGCGCAGACTTATGAGCGACTTACTGAAGACCCTGAATTGAAGACACTGGAGTCACAGCTCCAGGAGGCAAAGTAGCAAGCAGCGACAGTACAGGCGCAGCTAAAGCTCCTGTCAGCAGTTGAAAAATGAAAATATCTCAGGAAAATCATACTTCTCAATAGTAGGTCCATACCATACAGAGAAAAGTCATGGAAGTGACTCAGAGGCTCCAGCCAGTCCAGGATGCATCTTTCCAACTGTTTAAGGAGATTGAAGGATGAGGAGTAGAGATGGAACAAGTAGTCACTTCAGTTGAATAATGCTTAGAGGGACCTATGAATGAGGCAATTCTTCAAGAGTTCGTCGAGCAGGAGGCCTTGGCACAGCAGCAGGTCGAAGCATCTTGATCCAAGATCGAGGATTTTGAAGTAGAGCTACCAGATTAGAGTGACTCGAGACGAGTCACAGGTGAGTGTTGGGGGCCTATTGGCCCTTGACCAAGTTTTGGAGATCTTTGGTCAGGTTTGACCTATTTTGGGACTTCGACAAG
>ML799270.1:50395-69636 GCA_009831015.1 Picea engelmannii
CCAACGGCCAAGCCATTGGGCATATGGGTCATCCATACGACCTCGTTCCCCGCACAAAAGGGCTAAATCTAAGCCAATGGGTAAATGCCACATATCGGCGCGTGGTTATGGTCGTTAAAAACCCCTCGTGCACAAAATAAGGTCATATGGGTGCACATATGACCGTGGCTAAACTCCGTTTGAAAACCAAACTCGCGCCATAGCTCCGTATTCATTTGCAAACACGTTGGTGGTCATATGGACAAAGTGTGTGACCACGGGTTGGCGCTAAGCCCCAGCCCGACCCCCGCGCCAACATGCACAATAGTCAAATTTAAATAAATATGAAAACGTTATATAACAAGAACTAATATGGTGGCGCATTGGCAGCTCGGACTGTGCAAAGACTTTACATGGTGGGGAGGTCCGGGGTTTGACCCCCACGGACTTCATAAAATTTTGATTTACAAACCAACAACCAATACCAGGGTGCCACGTGGCACCTTACCATTGCCCAAAAATGATGCCATGTGTCACAGCCTAATTCGACCACATCTTCCAATCAGCAACTGCCACGTCATCACATGCCACATCAGCGTACGATCGTACGGCCCTGCCACGTCAACTTGTACAGACTGTACAGTGAGCGCCCCTTTTTTTGCCTATTTGACGATTCAAACAGATCGCAATATCTCTCGCTCCTGACGTATGTTTGAGACGAAACGAGTTGCGTTGGGTTCGTGATGATGAGGGCTACGCTCTTGTTTGTTTTAAGGCAATTCCGAAAAAGTTGATTTTTGAGCTAAAATTTGACCCCTGGTCCAGATTTTGATCAATGTGATGATGTGCTAAGTGCAAGTGATAGTTGTACATGCTTTGTGCATACTATGTGAATCTTGCAAGTCCAGGTGCAAGTGAGTGTAAGAGATTGTGTGAAGGCTTTGTGCTATAACCTAGCTTGGGGAAGGAGGATCTAGCGAGGTGCATGCAGATCTCCTGTCTTATGCAGAGTATGACCTTACGGCTCTGTGCATATAGATGATTGGAAAAAGATAATAAATAAGACAAAGAGTTGGTAGACGTAGCCCCAGGCTGGGGGTGAACAACGTATATCCTGTGTTATGGCTGCTTTGTGCATCTTGATTATTGATTTGTGCCTTTGATGTGATTTATGCTTAGTGTTGTTATATTTATGAATGTTAGAAGCATCTGATATAATAGCTTAGTGCTTGGTAATGTGAATAAATGTCAGATCTGATCTGTTTATTTAGGCTAAGTGCTTACATGTGTTGAATCTTGTTGAATATCGAGTTGCGCTGTAATTAGGGTTTATCTGTGTTGTAGAAAAAGGTTAAGTAATAATGAATGACATCTAATAAGTGCTTTGTTAGAGTATTGTAATCACAGATCTGTGTCCCATCTAAGGTTGCAGAAACTGGAGTCCTACAACCACCCCTGCCTCTACCTCGGGTGAGACTTCATCTACTTCGTAGGTGTTGCTGAAAGGGACGGTAGTTAGGGTTTTGTTGGTGCGTTGTTGAAGCGTTGAACCCTGGGTTTTCCCCTATGCCAACAAGCCTGATGTGGTATTGATGTACCTTGTCAAATCTTCTCTCATAAGTAAAGCACTTATGTATTATCTTCAGAATTTTCTCAAAAGGTTCTAGAAGATACTCATTGGGAATGCTCGCTCCAATCTTCCAATTTCTATATTCAGGTTTGATAAAATCAATATAACATGAAGTATCTAATGGAATACATTTAAACCATTTTTCTCCCTGCATAGGAATCTCTGTCGCAGCTGATATGGTTTCCTCTGACACTTGAAAAGTGACCCTTGCAATAGTTGCACTGACACCAGTAAAGTTAAGAGAGAACTGATTGGTTAGTTGCGCACTATACCCTTGAATATTTTCATGGAATCTTATGCATCGAGCTTGTTCAAATGACACTTTGATCGTTGGATCTGTGTTTACTAAATTTAAATCATGTGGCTCAAACCTCATGACTTTCCTACTTCTTCCATTCTTTATTTTTCTTTGAGGAGTTGTCATGATGTTGATATATGTCAACTGGAGGTTCACAACAATAGATTGCAATAGCCTTTGTGCAGTGAAAAAGGGAACAGTAAACTCTGACAACAAACAAGAGAAATAACCTCTGTGCAGCGAGTGAGAATATTGAGTTTTGCACGGTGTGCAGGAAAAGGTAGCAACGAGAAACTTTGCACAACAAACAAATCAACGGCAGAAAATTCGGTGCAGCATAAAACTTGACGCAGCAGTAAGCAGCAACGGAAAAACTTAGCATAGAAATAAATGACAATGGAAAACTTCAGCTCATCAGAAATCTTGGCACAGCATCAAACAACGATGGAAACTTGGCACAACGACGGAAAACTTGGCACAGGAGTAGGTAATAAGAATTTAGCTCAGAAGAAAGAAGGTTGACTATGTGAAAAACAAACTCGTTCTAGAAGATCCTTTGCAATGGTATCCAAAGAAAGATCTTGAACAATGATTGAAAGAAATGGAGGATACGCAAAAAAAACAGAGTAACATATTTATGTAGAGAATCCCAGCACACAGTAATTACGTAACAAAGGGCTTCGGAGCTTGCTGGAAAGGCTATAGGCGACACACAAGTCTTGAAGGTGATGGAGAAACATGAAAGGTGACCAATATTTATTCTTTAATGGATAAGGGATGAAATTATGAAAAGGGACGGAAAATCCATAGCGACAAGATGTTTTAAGGCAATTTTAAAGATTTGTGCAGCGAACTTGCGCAACGGGTACTCCTTTGAAGTTTGAAATGGTACAAATGATATGGAGTGCCATGATTGTCCACTTTTATAACTTCATGATTAGGTAATGATGACCCATAATATCTTTTTACATGACATTCATCCTAACCACTTGATTAGACCTTGGTACAAAATTTCCACTTTTTCGACATGACTCGAGACTTAGGAAAGTAGACCTTTACAACTTAAACATGATGAACCTTACATTATTTTAACCAAATTATGGTTAAACCCCTTACTTGAAATTTCAATCATTTCCTAATTTGATCACTAACCTCGTAAAATTTAACACACTAACTATGACTCATCTAGGAAAGTCTTGATTTTTTCCAAGATCAAGGCATGACTCTGAATGTTTTTGGACAAACCTCTAATTCAGGCTACAAAAATCATGGTGCTAACAGTTGGCTCCAATGAGGATGTTATCCTCCCAGTGAGGTAGTAAAGAAAAGTAGACCAAGTTCCTGACCATTGGGATTTATTTGACTCAAAGACTCTAAGTTGACAAACAAACTCATTTACAAGACTCTCTTGACAAAACTTTGACTAAACTCGGCATAAAATTAGGGCCTTCACTTCGGGATTCAATTTTCTGTTGATTATTGAGTTGAAATGCTTCATCTAAAAATAAAAATGGTTATTTACAATGACATGGAGAGATTGATTTTTTTTTAAGCAAGATAGTGTTTGAGAAACCTATCATTCATAGGTCCTCCACCAATGAGATCTCCATTAAGCTCTTGCAACAAATAAGCATTGTTCCCATGGTATGCAACAATTGTGAATGGTCCCAGCCAAATATGATCAAACTTCCCATGTTTCCCTCTGTCTTCATTCCTTGCGTCCCACTTCAGTACCAAATCATCCACTTTGAAATCATCTCCCTTAGTATGATTGTCAAAATCTCTTTTCATTTTATCTTGGTGTAGTTGTGAGTTTTTGAATACATGTTATCTCATTTGTTGCACATGGATTAATTAGTTTATCCTCCTTAGAGCATCATTTGGTTCAACTTCCTGTTCTTCCAGCAGTCTCATCACTGACAATCCTAATGAGGTAGGAAAAACTGCCTCTGTACCATATACAATCTGAAAAGGTGATGTATAAATAGACCTTTTAGTGGTGATCATATCAGCCCATAACGCATAGATAATCGTTTTGTGCCAAGCTTTCTTATTTTCCTATAGAAGATTCTTAATAATCCTAGTCAAGATTTTGTTGGATGACTCATCCAACCCATTACCCTGTGGGTAATAAGTTGTGGAACGGACAAGAGTTATATTATAGTCACTGCAAAATTTCTCCATTCTTTTGGACTTGAATGTTGTTTCATTTTCGATAATGATCTTGACTAGACAACCAAATCTAGACAAAATATTGCTTTCTAAAATATGAATGATAACAGTGTCAGTAGTTTTCCTTGTGGGGACTGCTTCAATCCATTTGGTGAAGTAGTTTGTGTCTGTCAGTATCCACCTATGTTGATATGAGGATGGCTGATAAATTTCTCCTATAAAATCAAGGCCCCATTGCATGAATGATGATTCAATAGAGATAGGATTTAAAGTTAAATGTTGCAAATTTATTTTTCCATAAAAAATCTGGCATTCTTGGCAACTAGAAACTTCCTTGTATACATTGGAAAAAATACTAAGCCAATAGAACCCTTCCCTCAGTATTTTGTGCACTGTGGTCTTCCAATAATGGTGCCCCCCACAATCACCTTTGTGAAATTGTTTGATAGTTTTTTTCACTTCTTCCTCCAACAAACAATTTATCAAGATCCCACCTGGATCTTTCCAATACAAAGAATGGTCCAAAATGCAAAGTGTTGTTGCTTTAAACTTCAAAACCTGGATTTGGTTTTGCTAAACTTAGGAGGATCTTGTAAATTTCTTAGTACATAAATAATAGCATCATACCAAGGAGAGTAAATGAATTTTTGGGATACCTATGGGACTGTTTCTTCTTCTGAATTTGTTGACAAGTCAGCAATGAAATTGATTCCCAAGACATCACAATTGGACTGTGCCATCAACTTTTCAAGCCACTAACCTTTAATCAAATTTGTAGGTTTGATATTGAGGTCATACTCCAACATCACATCTATCCATTTTCCCCTTCTCCCTTTAGGATTAGGTTGATTAAAATATCTTTTACAGAATTGCTAGGCACATAAGCAATGAAATGGGAATGCAAGATATAAGTTATAAATTCCTTAAGGGCCTTCACCAAGGCATATTCTTTCTTTTCTATGATTTCATAGCTTAGTGGGGAGTCTCACAATGTCCTGCTATAATAGGCTATGGGCCTTTCAAAGCTATGTTCATCTTTTTGCAACAAAACACCATCAATGGTGTGTTCTGAAGCAAAGGAAAACAAGATAAAATATTTTGCAAAATTTGGGTTGGCCAACACTGGAGATTTGGTCAGTGCCACTTTAATATCTTCAAAAGACTTCCTAGCTTCAATAGTACATTTTATTTCATTCCCTTTCTTGAGCATATTTGTGATATACTTTATAATTTCATCCAAGTTAGGAATAAACCTTCTCAAAAAAATTACTTTTCCTAGGAAACACTGTACCTCCTTCTTGCTCCTGGGTGTGCCAATCTTCATAATTGCTTCCACTTTGTTGGGGTCTATATTTATCTATTCCTTTGAAATAATGTGTCCAATCAATTTTCCTTCTTGCATTCCAAAATTTGACTTTTTGGGAATCAGTGAGATGCCAAACTTTCTACATTTCTGGAAAACCATACTTAGATGTTTGAGATGTTGATCATTAGAATCTAAAAATACAGTTATATCATCTAAGTAAATAACAATAAACTTATATTCCTCATCTCCAAAGGCTATTTCCATGGCCCTTTGGAAATTTTCTCCTACATTCATAAGCCCAAAAGGCATTTTTGCATACATGAAGGTGCCCCATAATCATGATGCACCATAATCCAGTTGTATCTAGAGAAACCATCAAGCATTGATATATTCTAATATCCAACCACCTTATGCAATATGTAATCCATCTTAGGAAGTGGATAATTTTCTTTGAGAGACACCCTATTCAGATTCTGAAAAATATACACACAACCCGATCTCACCACTTTTCTTCCTGACAGGCACTAGATTAGCCACCCACTTGGAAAATCTTAAGGACACTATAATTTTGGCATCAGACAGCTTCCTTACCTCCTTTTCAATCAATGGAAACAACATAGGGTTTATTCTTCTCAACTTTTTCTTGAAGGGTTTATGACCATCCTTGATTGGAATTACATGTTGAATTACCTTAGTATCATAGACCTTTAAATCTTCATAACTTCATGCAAAGTCATCATAAAAATCCTTCATTAGGCCGATATACCTTTGTTTAATTTATGGACTGAATGTTTTGGACAATTTTATGATCTTGGGATCCTTCTTAGTCTCAATGTTGCAATCTTCTATGGCCTCATCATTTGCAGTGATTTTAGGATTTATGGCTACATCATTGTTGTCAAAAAGATTTTCCAATGGGACCAAGCCTTTGGGAATAATCTTATTTTTTAGTTGCACTATATCTCTTCCAGCAATTTGATTTTGAAAAAGGTCATCATTGTTGAACATAGTTGCATCTTCATTTTCTTCACAATAACACTCATAATCAATATTCAAATTATCAAATTCATCACTCATCTAAAGGAATCCTTATACATGTTTGTCATCTTCAAATATTTGCCAATATTTAATGTTGGAAGGTACTGTTGGCCTATGATTGACTTCAATTTCATACTTTTTGTTAGGAAAAAATGGAATTTTGAAAACCAAACCTGAAGTAGCGAAAACATCTGCAATTTGATTTTTCCCCCTAGGAATCACTGACAAATTATATTATGAAAACTCTTCAAGAAGATCAAGTACTAAATTCATGTATGCCCTCAATATAGGATGCTTAGACTGGTTATACCCTTTACCTGATTAATAACAAGCTCAAAATCTCCATGTACAACTATCATCCTAGCACCCAATTCTTTTAAAGTTTTCAATCCCAAAATTAGTGCCTCATATTCAACCATGTTAATGGTGCAATCAAAAGCAAGTTTGAAAGAATAGAGTTACGTACCTATCTTGGGAGGGTTAATACACACAATGGCTCTTGCCCCTTCTCTGTTATCATCTCCATCAAAACTCGTATTCCACATCTCATCCTCTGCATTATTTTGTTGATTTGTAATTTCCTTCGTCTGATGATCAGTTTTTTCTTTGATGACCATGACAGTCATTGGCTCCTCCTCTTCAAAACTCAAGTCATTATAGAAAATATAGGAACCAACCTCACTATCAATAGAGTAAATGGGATTATTGTTTGGTTGAATTTTTCTACTCACCATGTACTTGACAAACACTTCTCTGTACAACCTCCTTTCTTGGAAAAAAATAGGGATAGTAGCATATGCCATATCCATTTGAAAAGTTCCTTTCAACTTTGCTTCCCAAGATCTAGATAAAAACATGCCACATTTATGAGGGATGTCAGCAACCACCACATCCATGATCAGATTTTTTGATGGAATTTGAGACAATGATACAACGATATCTTTGATTAAACCTAAGAATTTCACCTTCCTTGAATCAAAAGAGAAAAGATCATTGTAAGGTCTTGTAATATCTAGGCCCAACTCATCCATGACCACCTTGGGAATCAGATTATGTGATGCTCCTGAATCTAACATGGAATTATGTAAGGTCATGTCATGAATTTTAAGACTAACATAGAAAGGAGGGACACCATCAACATCTCCATTCTCCTCCACACACGGGCCAAACAAGATAGCAGAGTGATCATCTTGCACATTCAAGGTGTCAGGGGATTCTTCCATTTCAATCATTTTAATGATATAATTTATATATTCGCTATTCTTAATCATCTCATTGAATGGAACATAATTTTTTATTTTAGCCATTTCACTTTCAAAATTAAAAGGAGATGGGGCTTTTTCTACCTCTTTGATGACTGCTTCCTTTCTTGCCTAAGGTATTTTATTTGGGGGTTCTTCTTTGGACTTTCCTTTCTCCATTGCATCCTTTGTTGAATTATCTTTCTTAGGTTGGCTTGAAGAAGGTGTATTTATCTAAAGTTCCCTTGTAGGATTTTCCATTGGATGATTTGTAGGAACCTTTTTGCTTCTGAGGTTATACTATTTCTGAAGCTACATAATAGAATTTTGATATCACTTCTTAAACTCTTATGTTTCCAATGACAACATATCATCATTATCCTGCATAAACTTTTCATTTGCATCCATAAATTGATCATGTTATTCATTATTTAAGAACACATTTGTTTCTATATCATCACAAAAACGCATATTGACTTCAATTGTTTGATCAAAATATTCATTTACATAGTTTTTTTGGAAAGGGGGTTTTATTTGTTGATCATATTGATTTCTCTAGTCTCTTTTCCTGATCTGTGGAACTGGAGCTCTCCTAAAATTTTGATTTCTGGGATGAAAATTAGTTTGATCCCTGGTGGCAGGCTTATTCTCCAAGGACATTCTTTCCATGAATATTTCCATAGTTTTCATCATCAAATCAAATTTATCATCCGATGATTAAGAAGTTGAGGGATGTGATTCTCCTTAGACCTTCTTCACATCTCTGTCAGGATTATGTTTGATCTTCCCTGAGACCATCAGATTTACCTCTACTTTAATTGCATCACTCATCATGTCATCTAATGTATTGGATCTCCTTTCTCTTAACAGTAAGGCAAAGTCACTATCAAAAGAATCAGTATATCAAAGTTGGGAAGATCCAGGAGGAGGTTTTAAATCAGTAGGAATTGAATTATAAAATTTCATAAATCTAGTTGAAAACTCTTGTACTGTTTCATTTGGTGATATTTTTATGTTATTTTACTAAGTTAGCAACTAAAGAGGATTCTTTTTATCACCCCACCTTGCAAGAAAAAGTGTTTAAAAAGATGCAAAATCGGGGATACTCGCTGCAGGAAGAGCTTTAAACCATTTTCTGACTTCTCCTGAAAGACTTTGTGTGAACAGCCTGAGTTTTGCATCCTCATGATCTACCTCCTATAGGTCAAAAAAATCATTGAAATAATCTAAGTGTCTTTGGGCCAATACATTTTCTTTATCATCAAAAGATATGATTCTCTCATTATAATTTTGGGGTAAATCATGCAACTAGGCAGGCAAGGAAAGAGGAGCAAATCTGACTTCCATGACTCTAGGAGGATTTTGGGCTATATGAATAGTCTGAGTAGGGGAATTATGAATAGGTATAGTGGGAATCAAAGACTGGAACTTCTTCTCATCAAAGATAATTTCATTCAACTTAGATTCTGATCTAGATCTAAACAAGGTTTGTTCAAATTTTAAATCAAGGTCAAGGTCATTGATATGTTTTAAGCCGTCTTTGGGTAAAGATAGATTTTGGTCCAGGAAAGATAATGATTAGACTATCTTTATTTTATTTTGTGAAAGAGTTTCTCAGGATCAGACACAGATTCTATAGGTTCTGGATCAGGGTTCCTTCTAGTGTGAATTCTCTTAGGAGCCAGGATTTCTTATTTTTTGAAAAAACAAAAATATGCTACTAATCTTATTAAATGAAGTCGCCAGGGTAAGAAAAATTCATCCAAAAAAGGTGTTTGATTCACTATTAGCCTCAGGAATCAAATCTAAATCTCTTAGTCGTTCTTTCCCAGAGAAAATTTTCAATTTTGTCCCCAGCAATGATGCTAAAATGTTAACGCTAAGTAAATTGTTGGGTTGAAGAAACAATCTACAAAGGTAACCTACAAACAAAATTTAAGAATGGAAACTAGCATTTCAAATCTAGAGAGGTCTCCCTCTGAGACTGAATCTCTGATAGACAGGTTGCTTTAAATTGATTTCTAGATTTAGAATTTTGAGATAATTTTTCAAGGTCTGTTGACAAAAGATAGTACTTTCAGGGCTATGGATTCAACCCTTGAAAACAAAGAAAACAATTCTTGGTAGATAGAAATCGTCAGAGGAACAAGGGATAAATAAGGTGATGAACTTCAGTGTTTAGTTTGATCATGTAGGGTGAAATAAGAAAAGAAACATAAAACAGGATCAGAGCACCACAAAAGATGAATTTTGACCTTATCTAAGAAGATAGACATAATTTAAATCAGTTGAGTCTAGAGCACCATTAGATGAATTCTGGACCTTTAATTTACTAATTTAAAGAGAATAAAAAGTGCAGATAAAAATAAGTACATAGGGAATACATACAAAGAAGAGTACAATCTTCATATCATCACCATTAGAATCTTTTTCTTAAGGAATTAAGGACTTCTGCATTTGTATTTCTTTAGATTCAGAAATTTACATTGAGGATCAAAATGTCTATATTTATGCCTACGCGCACCCCTTTTACATCAAAATATTCCATATATATAGAAAACTAAATCTACACTTGGCTTCTAGGAGTCAAACTATTATCTCCTAGAGTTATGGATCTGGTTCTTTTCAAAGAGAACAACAACCTCTACAAAATTTACCAAAAATAGGAAAGTCAATTTGATAACCATAACCTATCTGAAATGTTATTTACAATCATAAATTCTTAAGAAAATATCAACCATATGGTTGTGATGAATCATCATGTGTATCATTGGACAACATTGTCACCTTTGGGTAGTAAATTATGGTTTTTGTTGTGCAAATGTTGGCTGTGAAATATGCGCAGCGATTTCGCGTGGTGGATCTTCATGCTGAGGTTGCTCACATGAATCTAGTTGGAAGCAAAGGATGATATCATTCATTTTTTCCATAGATTCCTTGTCCAATCTCACTTTCATTTGTAAGGCCCTGTTTTCCCTTCTTAATGACAAATTTTGTCTCTTTAAACTCCCACCTGTCTCAACAAAGTCACATTCGTTTTCAATTTTGATTGAGGGACAGAGAGAGTTGCACATGCATCATAAATAGTTGTTCTACATTTCTTGTAATGTTCCATGATCCCTTCCTCTGATATTCTTTTTACCTCCCTGAGTTTAATGATCTCATCTTGAGCTTCTCTTAGCTTCTTTTTCAACCATTTTATATTCTTTTCTCCTCTTGTTGGTGAGGTAGGAGATCTCTAACCTTCTTTACTCTGTGATGCTTATGTTTCAGGAATTATTTCTGTTAGCTTCCTCCTCAATTCTTTGTTCTCCTAATAGAATTGGGATGTAACATGTTGAGATTTCTTTAGTTTTTGTTTCACCTCCTTAATATATGCATCTTCCTCACCTGGTTCCACTTTCTTTTCATTAATATCCTAGGATACACATTCAACAAAATCTATCTGAATTGTGGGTATAGGAAACTTCCTAGTAGAGGACCTAGTGCGTGGTTTACTAGGAGCTTGTGTCTCCTCAATTTCATCAGTGATTCTTAGTTTTCTTCTTTTATTCGAGGTTGGATGACTGAGTTAAGAGTCTTCAATTTCTTTTCCTTTTCCCCTTTCAGCAACACCTCCTCCTCTTTCCTCTGAACTATGAAATGTTGATTTCTGAGCAAATAAGGGAATATCTCCTCTAGGGTCCTTGGGAATGTTTGCTGAAATCAAGAAAGAATCTCAGACCCTGTTTAAATTTTTGAGCTCCTTAACCACCAACATCTTTATCAAGGAAAAATGGAATAGGCTATTCTCTCGTTGATCAACTTTGGTTGGGACATTGTCTTCCATCTTTCCCAGGCTTCTACATAGGAAGAAAGTTAAGTTTAAAGGACTTCTCTCTGTGAAATGCATCAGGAGCCTGATGTGGTATTGATGTACCTTGTCAAATCTTCCCTCACAAGTAAAGTATTTCCGAATTATCTTCAGAAGTTTCTCGAAAGGTTCCAGAAGATACTCATTGAGAATGTTGGATCCAAACATCTAATTTCTATATTCAGGTTTAATAAAATCAATATAACATGAAGTATCTAATGGAATACCTTTAAACCATTTTTCTCCCTGGATAGGAATCTTCATCGCAGCTGATATGGTTTCTCTGACACTTGAAAAGTGATCCTTGCAATAGTTGCACTGACACCAGTAAAGTTAAGGGCGAACTGTTTGGTTAGCTGTGCATTATACCCTTGAATATTTTCACAGAATCTTATGCATATGGCTTGTTTAAATGACACTCTGATCGTCAGATATGCATTTACTAACTTTAAATCATGTGTCTCAAACCTCATGACTTTCCCGCTTCTTGCATTCTTTCTTTTTCTTTGAGGAGTTGTCATGATGATGAAATATGCCAACTACAAGTGTGCAACAATAGATTGTAATAGCCTTTGAGCAACGAAAAAGGGAAAAATAACCTCTGAAAACAAATGAGATAAATAACCGCTGCACAATGAATGAGAATAGTGACTTTTGCACGGTGCACAAGAAAAGGTAGCAACAGTAAATCTGCGCAGCAAACAAATCAGCAGCAGAAAATTCAGTGCAGCGGAAAACTTGGCGTAGTAGTAAACAACAACGAAAAAATTTCACACAGCAATAAATAGCAACGAAAAACTTCAGTGTAGTGGAAATCTCGGCGTAGTGACAAACAATGACGAAAACTTGGCATAATGACAAAAAGATTGGCACAGGAGTAGGTAATAAGAATTTAGCTCAAAAGAAAGAAGGATGAATGTGTGAAAAACAAACTCGTTCACTAAGCTAATTTGCAATGGGATCCAAGGAAATATCTTGAACAATTATTGAAATCAATGGAGGATATGCAATAAAAACATAGTAGCATATTTACATAGCGACTGGCAGCACACAATAATTATGTAGCAAAGGGCTTCGGATCTTACTAGAAAGGCTATGGATGACACACAAGTCTTGAAGGTGATGGAGAAACATGAAAGGTGACCAATATTTATGCTTGAATGGATAAGGGACATAATTATGAAAAGGGACAGAAAATCCATAGCGACAAGATGTTTTAAGGCAAGTTTAAAGATTTGTGCAGTGAACCTGCACAACGGATACTCCTTTGAAGTTTGCAATGGTACAAATGATATGGAATGCCAAGATTGTTCACTTTTATAACTTCATGATTAGGTAATGATGACCCATAATATCGTTTTACATGACATTCATCCTAACCACTTGATTGGACCATGGTACAAAATTTCCACTTTTTCGACATGACTCGAGACTTAGGAAAGTAGACCTTTACAACTTAAACAGGCAAACCTTAAATTATTTCAACCAACTTATGGATAAACCCCTTACTAGAAATTTCAAGCCTTTCTTTATTTCATCACTGACCTCATAAACATTAACATATTAACTATGACTCATCTAGGAAAGACTTGATTTTTTCCAAGATCAAGGCATGACTATGAATTTTTTTTGGACAAACCTCTAACTCAAGCTACAAAAATCATGGTGCTAACAGTAGACAACAAGGCTTTCCACTGTGTTGGGAATCTTTGGAGAAATTTAAGCGTAGACATGGAACATGGTGCCTGGGCCAAGTCTACCAAAATACTATAGTTGTGGGTGGCCCGTGAGTTGGGATTATGCGTCATACATCAAAGAATTCCCTTCGAGGGGTGAAGTAGTGCATCAAAATATGGCCTCTCAATATGAAGAGGGCCACCAGGTTGGGAATAATATGTTGCTTCTGGCGCAGCATAGGAAGGCTTGGGAATTTCGTAGTTCTTGGCTCACATTTGCAAATTGACCATTTGGTCACACATGAAAATGGAAGCATTCAAGGAAGACCCCTCTTGGTGAGGATGGGTTAAGACAAAATGTTGTTGAGGGGCTATTGTTGTGCCAGAAATCTATGGAACTCATCGTTCCGATGAAACTAATGAGTAGGGTAGTTCTCCCCACAAATCATGTAGGGAAACCAACTCTTTCTATTCTCTTTAGTGCCTCCCTCTTGGGTTTTCTAGGTGGAGGAAATCCCTTTCTCAGTATTGGAATTCTTTTTCTCATTGTTTTTCTTCTTGCCTCTAGGTTGTTGAGGATTATTTGGTTGTGTGGACTACACCAAATTCACCTTAGAGGTATGATAAGGGACTGCAGCAGTTTGAGCACTTGTGCCAAAAGCCGATGGGTGTGGTGAAATCGACATGTGACCCATTTGGTTAGTTAATTGGTTCAAAAATTCATGGGAAACAAAACCAACCACACCATCAGCATGGGGTCCTAGGTTTTCCTTCCTTGGATTAGTCAACGACCTAGGAGCATTTGGAATGATGTCATAAAGTGTACCCGATTGTGAGTAAATCAAATCTAAGTGTTGGGCACGTAAAATGGCCTGCTCCTCAATGGTCACCCCGACCATAGCTACATATCGAGAAATGGGTGGTAGGAGGGAATTTGTGAATCTGAGTCATAAGGAGTTTGTCAAGAATCTGAGTCTTAATCATCCTGCGTTGTCGTCTCCACTCATGTATATGATAGGAAATGTGAGTGGCATTATCTTGGCGTAGTAAAGTCAAGAGTTTAGGTCCTATCTCATATCGTATGGGAAATTGGTAATGCGTTAAGAATGTCATTTCCAGGTCGTTGAATCTTTTAAAGGAGCTACCTTTTAATTCAGTGTACTATTTGGTGGTAGCTTTGGTCAGGGATCTTTGGAAAAGACGCAGCCTCACACTATCATCCATCAA
Source organism: Picea engelmannii (assembly GCA_009831015.1). Classification (NCBI taxonomy): domain Eukaryota; kingdom Viridiplantae; phylum Streptophyta; class Pinopsida; order Pinales; family Pinaceae; genus Picea; species Picea engelmannii. Next base: position 64,816 of record ML799270.1, read on the forward strand.
CAAATTGGATGAAAACCATATGTCATACATCATGATGTGTGTTGAGAGGCCTTCTCTTGGCTTTCTGTCGAGCTTCGGAATATCTTAAGTTAGCTTGAACGACATTTTCGACCAGCACGGGTCGTGGGAAATAGGGTCATTCGTCAATCAAGAAAAATAAGGTAAGTTTAATTATGGGAGAAAAGGAAACAAGGAAAATGAATACTAGGAGGGAGGTGAAGTCTCTACTATCCCAAATGGACCTTGTGATCCCCCTATATTTGTACTACTGGATTGTTGAGGAGCTCCCGAAGAGTGAGTTCCCCCATGAATGGTGGCACTTCCAGGAGCATGATTTCCCTCGGGACCAAACATGCCCCCAGGGGTAAATGTGGACCCTCCAGGAAAAACATTCCCAAAGTTAGTCCTAGGAAGAAACCCCCAGGACCAAATGTGTTAACAAAGGGAAAACCTCCCCATGGTGTAATGTTTCCCCAGGGAAGGGTGTGCTAACTCATGGAAATTTGAAACCTCATGATGTACAACCGCCCCTAGCCTGACTAGGGACAACCAAAAAACCACTAGGGATGTTACATATGAAAGGTAAACTATCATCGGACGATATTGGGCCACTCATAGAAATGGTGGAGGTGGAAGGAATTCCACCCTCCATGTTGAAACCAAGGCTCATACCCCCACCAGAAGAATACTTAAAGGTGGGCATCGAGATAGATGGGATGGGTGTAGAAATACTTGGTAAACTAACATATGGAAATGATGACACGACCGACATCCCCTAGATCAAGGGACCTGTAGAAAATTGTATGGATGGTGTAGTTCCAATGGAGCTAAGGAGTGGTAATGTGGACATCATTGGGATGCCCCTAGTCCCACTTGATGATGGGATCGTAGGCTCAGCTACACTATACAAAACACAGGATCCTGACATGGTGGGAAGACAACTAAACAAAGAAAAAGGCTCACTAAAAATTTCCCTTACTTGGACTAGTATAGGTGCGTTTGGCTCAGTCAAATGAGGATTACAATTTGGTGGAGGACCTTCGTCTACTACTTCCACTTCGACCAAAATAGTCTCATCAAACCAAAGATAAGATCCTTTGAATTCCTTTTCACCTATCCCATGTTTCTTTAGAAGCGATTTCACCTCCATAATAGGCTCAAGTCCTCATAGTCGAAGGGACCAATGCGGTGGTTCAACCACAGTGAATATAATATGTGAAAACCAAATACAATTCATCCTAAGGTTGAACTAGACTCAGAATCAAAGAGCACACCCCTAATAACAGTAAGAAAATGAATTGACTCAGGGGCCTTCTGAAAACCAACCTTATGGGGGAGATGAAGTCCCCACAAAATTTCCTAGTGAAGTTATGAGGAGAAGTTACAATGATCTCCATGAAACATCCTGACTGGTCAAAGCACCCTTTATTAGGGCGATCACCCTCCGAGGGAACTGAGACTATGAACGAATGTTCACACAGGTACTACATGCATGTACCACCTGCAATAACCTCTATGGCTACCTAGGAAAGGTCACTAAGTCTACCACCTCACAATCAATGATTGGGCGAACAATCGTAAGTCCGACTGCATGTAAGGGCAAGGAAAATAAGCCTAAAGCTCCAAAGGTGTAAATCAATGAAACCCCTCATATATGTAGCAATTGAAGTGATACCGCAAACATCAAAACAAGTAGAGAGGGGTTATATCCCTATTTTCCCCGATGCGACCTCGTGCTTAACTCTTATGTTAGAGGAGATTCCCAAAACATTGGTTGTAAGAATGGATTTATCACTCTTTAATGACTCCTAAGCTTTGTTTCATGTCCTTGGAGATTTTACTCTCCAGAAATAATCCAAGGCCTTAAGCCTATCTAATGTTGGTTCACTATAAAAAGAAAAATGTCTAATTGATTTTAGATTGTGTAGTTTCTTTTTGTGGTTGTTGCTTAATTCCAAGGGAAGTAGATGGAACTTTTGGTGATGTTATGACTATTGACCCAACCAAACAATCAAAAAATGATAATGTAAATTCTTTCACTTTAATGAAATCTATCTATGGGAGGGGATGCAAAATTTCCTACTCTAAACAAGAAATACAAATGGAAAAAGGAAAATCAACAAAAATGAGCAAGCAAAGGGGCTATAGGAAATTGGAAATGAGGTTGGATCAATCCACTCCAATGTCTCTACCAAGATCTCACCCAAAACTCACTTAAGAGGATATATCTAGTGATGAACAACAAATACACAAGGACAAGTAATGCAACCAGTGACAAACAAAACTATATCTCTTTAGATCAACTAGGTTCTCTACCCAACTTCACTGGAATTCTCAAAAAAGGACAAAACCTATCCAAGAAATGGGAATCATGTTGGACAACTGAGAGGCGGGGGAGTGAATTAGTTGTTACCGTGCTTAAACAATTATGCCTATTTAAAACTCATTACAGACCTCTCAATAATAATCACAGTAATGCAGGGAAGTAAGCATTGTAACATTCAACATCATTCATACATATGAGATATACAAAGACAGATATTTCCTGAGGAAACCCATAAAGGGTAAAAACCTCTTTTTCTTTATATGATAAGTAATCTTTACATTCTTTACATTATCATACATGTGAGCTCCAACTCATTGTGAGGCTACAACCTCTGTTTTGCAAGCTACAACTTGCTGAGAGCACCAACTCTTTGTTTTCTCTAGCACCCACTAGAAGGAAGCACCAACTCCCTGGTTTCTCTAGCACCAACTAGAAGGAAGCTACAACTCCCTAGTTTCTCTAGCACCAACTAGAAGGAAGCTACAACTCCTTCCGTTCAAGCACCCACTTGAACCTCTGAGAACACCAGTCCTCCCTAGCACCTCCCTACCACCCTAGTTTATGAATATGTGTTACTAAAACTTATTACAGCGATATAATGTTTAACAACACCTTACCAGTCTCATCACTGTTCTACAAGATTTCGCTGCTCCGTCTGCCTCACAGTCTTCCTGCATGCATACATTGCACTTTCTATTCTTCTTCCTTTTGTTCTCTATACACCATTCTCGTTCAATGCCCCTTTTCACTTCTAACCATACCAGCTCCTGCACTTCACCTCCGTCTTCCTGCATGCATCACCCACCGCAGCAACAACAACCTCATCACTTCTCTGTCCCGTGTACTTATAGCTTCTGTACACCTTGTGCATGCAATGTTCGCCATGCCTCTGCATGCTCACCCACTCCAATCTACTCCACATCAAAGAGTTTTATCCACTTCGCTCTTCCACAACTATCCAATATCCTATGCACCACGTTCTCTCTCTGTTCTGCATATTCTTCTCCTTGTGAGTCCTCTGCCTGAACATCATGGTAACTCTTCAGCTTCTCTGGCGGTTTCACCTACGCATCCATCATCACTGGGTGTTATTCTGAGATTCCTTAGTTTCTCTGGTAGTTGATACTCTTCATCTTCTCTTTCACATTCGTGCTCATCCTCTCTGTTGCAGTTACAGACTTCAACGCTCATCCATCTGTCAATTGCCTCCACGAACAGTCTTCATTCCACTAGCAGATTCCTTGAGACTCTTCAGCTCCTCTGGCAATCACCCAGAGGTCTCTTTGAATCTTCTGGAAGAGACCATCAATGGTTTCCAGCAGTTAGACTGCGAGGAGCAACATTAGCCTCTGATCGTGCCCAAAATCCCCTGCACCGTTGGATTGACTTCATGTGATCTTGTGTTTATTTTGCCAATTCGCATTTCGAGATTTCGGCGTTTCCGTGGTGAAGTGTCTCACCAGTACATGTCGTGATCTCCGAAACTCTGAAACTAATCTTTTCTGCGCTATCTCCTTCCTCTATATGACCATGGCCATGACCAAGCACTTGTTCATAAAGTGTTTTTCGAGATTTCGTTTTTCGACATTTTGGGACTCCTGATGTTGAGAGTCTCTGACTTCTCCATCTCCCGGTAACCGAAATCCCGAAGTGATAGGACGGCTCACATAACCCCCTGAGATGGACGGTTGATGAGATTTCGGCATTTCGCATTTCACGATTTCGGGACTCCTGTTGTAAAGAACCTTGACATTTCCATCTCCCGATATCTGAAATCTCGATAGCCAAAACTCCGAAATGGAGTCGGACCATCGCTTCGATCTTGCACTTTAAAGAACGTGCAGGTTCTCCCTGAGCCAACGATGGTCGGAACTTATGCTCAGATCTGACGCCTGAGATCTGTCCTCCTCTTCTGCGTGTCTTTCTTGTCTACAATCAGATCTAACGGTCCTCCTTCTTTCGAGAATTTAAATGGGATCCAACAATCATTGACGCTTCTCCTCCCGAGCTTAGGCACTATGATCGACTCTGCGCTAATTTCTCATGAGCTTACTTTGTTCATGTTTTTCATAGATGCTTACCCTGATCTTGCCATCAATGACAAACACACTTTGTCTGTTAAACATGCCAACAATCCTCTGCACTATCTCTTCTGATCTTATCGAGCTTGCTCTGCAGCATCTTCCCAAAATACTTCTGGTGCCCGCCTGGCACATTCTTCCTGTACTCAATCCATCATCGCTACTGTACTTGCCATCAATGACAAGCATACGCTGCCTATAAAACAAGCCAACAATCTCCCCCTTTGGCATTGATGGCAACAAAGGCACCCATATTCTTTTCTCCCCCTTTGACATCAATGTCAAAGAGAACATGCTCCCCCTGAGCTGTTGCATTATTTTTAGGAGGTATCAGATATTAAACCAATGCAAACTCCCCCTGACCGGATGGACTCTCTCATTTGAGACCTGCAGAATATTTGTATCTAAACCAGA
>ML799270.1:84512-97941 GCA_009831015.1 Picea engelmannii
GGGGAGGAAATTGTAACACCCTGTTTTCCCCAGTTTGTAAAAATAACTGGACTGGCCCAGAACTGTGGCAAACTCAGAAATGTGAATATGTGAAGTGAATGGACCTTGTGGAAAAGGTCGATGAATGTGAATAACATTATGAATTTATATTACAAGACTGTTGAGAGGGGATGTGCTGAAAAAGAGACCACGATGGTTGCAGAAAGGCGGTGGAAGGCACTTGGAAAGGTGGCGTTAACTTCCACCGAGATTCAATACCGTATTTGGACTCCACTGGCTTGGAGAACCAAAAGAGGCTCGCTGGCCCCGAATTAAATGTCTCGCAGGCTGGTAGGTAGATGGCTCCTCAGGAATTAATGAGGGATGGGGAGGAGAACCGCCCATCCGTAGAGCCGTCAGGCCTGACCAGTGCGAGGGAAATCGCGCCACACGCAACCTTGCAAGAGGATAAGGCGTAGGAGAGAAGTGATTGGGGGGGGACGCGAGGGGAGCAAGAGAACTCTGGCGATATGCAGAGTGAGTGATAGCAGAGAGGGAGGAGAGTAACCTTCGCTCCTAGTCACTAGCAAACAAAGACGCAGTCTCGCAGCATCGTGGTATCAACTCGAGGGAGTCTAGTGGTAAATCCGCTGGGAATCGTTGAGCCTACGATTGGGTGGAAACGAGTACCCCTCTCAGCAGTTGTATAACCCCTGGTGTTACTTTCTGATAAGTGTTTTGCCTTTGGCATTTTGAAATATATGTATTCTGACAATTATGCTCATAAGCTGTGAAATTGTGAATAATTTAAGTATAAGAATGTCTGTATGATGTTTTGATCAGTATTGGTAGTTGTATGTTTATAATGGAAAGACTACGTGTGGCTTATGTTCTCTGCAGAAATCAACGAAAATTTGATTCTGGTAGTTGGGTATGTGACAAGCCTAATGAGGTTTAGGGGGTCGGGTGTGTTACAACTGATATATCAATCCCTAAAATAGGGAAGGTCTCGCCTAAGATGTATTACCTAGATGTTAGTCATGCATGGTGAACAAAAAGATGAGGAAACAAGTGTACTAAGCTTCATTACCATGATCTTTCTCTATGCATTCCTAATGGATCAACATTGACCATAATACAAAACACACCAGATCATGAATATAGTTCATTCATCATAAAAACAAAACTGAATAAACACATAATATACATAATCCGTATAAGTAACAAAATGGAATAAAGACAACACATGAGACATGCTTCAGTTAAACTGAATAATAAATAGATACATTGTTACATACCTATGATAAATCTATCCATCGGTACTAATAAAAAACATAGTCCATACAAAAGCTCAATAATCTTTTTAAGAAGCTACAATCAACCAACCAACAACAAACCAACCCACCCTTTCTTTATTCTCTTCATACGAATGTATACAATGAAGCCCGAAGGCATAATGACTTAGTCAAAACTCTAACACACTAGATAGAATGACTAGCATAATGCCCATGGTTCATATCTCTTCAATTGTCTACATGCAATTGTCCAACCACATTCTTCTCGGATAATTGGGGATCATTTTGCTTATAATCCAATCTTCTATCTACTYCGGCCACCTTTCACACTCTATTTACCTTTACCAACTAATCTAGGTCCACCAAAATTGGTGAGACAACCCTAAATCTATACTTGTTGAGTTAAGACCATGATCGTGCATCCAAAAATGAAAAAGCCAACAACTCTTAAACTTATATATATATATATATATATATATATATATATATATTTACTTTACATAATGATAAAGGCTAAAGTGTAAGAGCTAACTCTATGGTAATTTGGAAAGATGATTCTCACTTTAAAGCATAAGCATTACATACTTGACATATTTMCATACTTTAACTACTACTATTTCTAAATTCCAAAATTAGAATTTCACTTAAGAGTGTTTTAAGCTTAGCATGAAATATGTTAATTCAACAAATGAACAATTATCCTAGATCTCAAAAATATGTAAAGAATCAAAGATGCCATTTATGATAGCCCTCCTAATATGTTCAAGGGCTTATAAATGGGGATTACCAATTAGTTTGATTCCTAATATGTTCAAGGGCTTATCCACTCTTAACAATATGGAATTAATGGTCTCTTTATTTTGTAAAACACCAACTTGTGCATATCCTTGATTTCCACTCCAAAATTATGGGGCATGGGTAAATCTGATTGAGAATCCAATTTAAGACTTTTTTTTACATTTCCTTCCTTTTCTTCAGCATTTGCCAACACCCCTGCCAGTAAAAATATGTGTAAATTATTTATTATGCATTTTATAATTATTAATGTTTAAACATTATTCTTAAGACTTTTTTTTACATTTCCTTCCTTTTCTTCAGCATTTGCCAACACCCCTGCCAGTAAAAATATGTGTAAATTATTTATTATGCATTTTATAATTATTAATGTTTAAACATTATTCTTAATTTATTTTAGTTTTAAAATTATTATACTAAAAGAAATGAAAATTTTATAATTTAATATTAAATAGACTGTAATGTTTGTCTTATATATGAAGTAGTTTTATTTCACATCAGTTTTGATTGTTTTTTATTAGTTTTATTTCACATCAAATGTAAATTAAAATAAATATATATTGATTAAATATCGAGAGAAATCAAATAAAATCTTTAATAGATTTCAATTTAAATGAATTTAATTTTTTAATAGATTCCAATTAAAATGAATCTATACTAATTAAATATTTACACTAATTAAATATTTACAGAAATCAAATCAAGATTCCAATTAAAATGAATGTATGATGATTGGTTAAATATTTAATTATAGATTCATGAATGTATGATGATTGGTTAAATATTTAATTAAAATGAATCTATAGTAATCCAATTGAGCAAGTATTATGAGGAATCCAATCCTTTTCTTATAATTTTGATAAAGTATTATGAGGAATCAAATCCTTCTAATATCATGTTGATTTTTTTTAATGGTGAGGACTGGTTAAGTATTCTGAGGAATCAAATCCTTCACATATAATTTTATTTTTTAGGGGTGAAAAAGGACTGGAGTCCATAATCCATAATTTAATCATATGGAACATGAGTTGTATTAACTCAACATTTTTTATAACAAACTCTACTGAGAGTGAACATACGGTGGCCACAGTAAATCACACACTAGATGCTCTGGTGAATTGCAAAGGCATACAATTTATAACAGTGACAATATGTCTAAGCTAACCATTTCTGTAGCTCAAATATATCAGAGCATACCTGCATAAACTAGCCAGTATGGATTTTGCATGAAGAATTATGACATTAACAATATATCAAGAACGCAGAAAGAAGATGCTCAGCTCCTGGCGGGTACTTCCATCAGGATTAATGAGATGAAAAGATTCTGAATCAGACGAACCACTCACTCGCTTATAAGTGGCTCTCATGTACATCAGTTCTCCAGCTTCTTCGCCCTTGGCCATATCTAATCTTCTTAAAACACCTGCTCCAACAAATATAGATCTCATCAGCTTCAAAACTGTGCGATCACTCTCTGTGGCCTGCCTTTTTCTTGCAAATCCCACCTTCCTCCCATTGCAATACATTGTCCACACTGGGACCGAAAACAGAGAACCAGTCTGAGCAGAAGCCTTCCGTTTATCACACTCCAATGCAATACGAAGCAGCCCATGTTGCATTTCCTTGGCCAAGAAACATGTTGGGATCCCAAATTCTAATATCAGCAATGAAGGACTGCTTGGGTCCTCCTGAATGCAGAAGCTCACTCTTCCTTTCCTGTACCCAAAGATGGTTCCTGTGACAGTACTTGATCCACTAATGGTGGAATCTGCATCATCATAGACTGAGTCATTGCTATTGCTGTTCATGGATTGGCAACCACAGCAAGGAATCACAAACTCCATTACAGATCTCAGAGATCTCCAACACCCTACATCCTTCTGGCAATCCACAGACGTGGCCCGGTCTATGATTTCTATGGCAGACCCTCTCTCCCTGCTCAAATCAATCATCATCCTCATCTTGATTCTCAATTGATTATATTTGCACTCAGCAAGCCCCCTTTCAATCACATAACATAAAAGCTTCTTTACATCACCAAACTAGCACAGATCCATGTTAAACTAAACCCACATCTGTAATGTGCCCAGAGCTTTCAAACCCCTCTTCTGCTTTGTCACAAATTTTTTGAACTCTCAGAATACCAGAAATATGGTATTTCTATACAGTCCACATCGCTTTCCAAGCAATTCCTGTGTGCTGCCAGGAGAGCATGTGTTGGCATATGAAGAAAATAAGCTGTAACGCGTTGCAAAGTGAGGAGGATATATGTAGGGTTTGTTTACCTCTTTATCTCCTACTTCCTTCTGGGAAAAGCAAGCGCTTCTCGATCTAACAGATAACAACACTCTTTTGCTTAGAAATTGGATTCAGACCACGACCATCCTCACGTGGGGACGCGTTAAATGAGAGAACTTGCCGGGCATCGAACTCAGCACCCACAAACCCCAACTCATGGGGAAACTAAGAAAAACGAAACTCAGCTTGAATTTCAAGGCCTAAATCAGTGCAAATGTCTGCAACCCCACTCAATCTCCGATGTCTTATCTGTCTTTCTTTTCAACTCCCAACCTGAATTCTGCTTCAAGAATTTCAGCTACTCACCGTTTTGAAAAGACACGTTGTCGAGTTGACTGTAGTCCAGGACAGTACATGCTTCTGTTATGGCGCCTCTGCAACAGGAAAGGGCAGAAAACGTCGTGCAAAGCGTAAGAAGAGGGACACCATAATAATTTGAACAGGCACGAGGCAACAACAAGTACCAATTTGGTTGCCTTGGAATTGTATTGAATGAAGGATGCAGCTGGCAAAGGTGGTGGTGTTTTGCTGTCATTCAATGGCCTCCGAGCTGGCGGAGCTTTCCCTCCCCTCGATGTCCGTGCACCGCCCCTTCTTCTTCTTCTGTCCTTCCTGATCTTTGATTTGCTCTCTTTGCTATGAACTCAGGCTTCTAACCAAGGCCATTTTATGGCTCAAAATTCAGCGCGTTCAAGAGGTGGATGTTTAAAAAATAACTAAGGTACATGTTTAATAAACACAAAATTTAAGCTTAATTTTCATTATTTTTTTAATCTCGAGGAAAATTAGGAATGATTCATCATGTGCATGCTCCATTGTCATAGAAAGAGCACAAGGAACTATAGATTGGTATAAAAACTGATTTGGGAAAATCTAAAGTCATTGAAAAAGAATCTTCAGGATTGGAGAGGAAACGACTTAGATGAATGCTTAAAAAATTGGACTTCAGATAAATGTGCTTCTCCTTGTCTTGCGACTAACACCTGCTAGTTTATTTGGAAAGAGAGAAACACAATTATCTTCAAAGGTAAGGGACCTTCAATATACTCTGTGGTCATAAAGGTACTAGGGAATTATCATAACTCAGTGAACAATTTTGTCCTTCCTACTATTCGCTCTTGCTGGATAGAAGAAACTCTCAAGTTTTTGTTGGCTTGTTTTGAAGGAGCTGCTTAGGCGGATGGGTATTTTTGTGGTGCCGGGGGTATTATAAAATGCTCAGCATCTATAGTTTATAAATGGTTTTTGAATTGTTGCGTTGGAACAAATACAAAGGCTGAACTTATGGGGGCATGGGCTACCCTTTTCTTAGCAGATCATTTGTCCATTTACCAGTTGTAGGTCCTTGGGGACTCAAAAGTCATCATAAACTGGTTAAACAGGAAGAGTAATTTGCATGTTAGCTCCCTTAAGGGCTGGAAACAAAGAGTCGAGTTGCTAAGGAAGAAGTTTAGAGCCATAAACTTTTATCACTTTTATCGAGAATTCAATAAGGAAGCGGATGAGCAATCCAAGAAAGCACTCCTTTCTCCCAAAGACAATATCGAGCTTCAAAAGTGGTCTAGTGGCTTGGCGGGCCAACATAGTATCATCAACATATATTAGTGGTTCATGCTTTTTTTGGGAAGCTTGTTCTCAATTTTTAGCTCAGTCAAAACATAATTATAGTTTTTTCTAGTCTGTGGTGGCAAGAGTTTTATGGTTTCTTTTTCGATGTTTGTATTGGGAGCTTATGAGTTATGTCAGAACTCTTCTATGACTCTTTTGGGATTGTAATCTTTTTGTATCTCTCAAATGTTTCAGTCACTTGGCTTCCTCTTTAAAATGGTTGTCGGACTTGTGATGTAAAAAATATATTTCTATTAATATAATGGTGATAATTTTCTTCTGGAAAAAAAAAAAAGAATTCATTGAGTAACACTTTTATGCTTGTATTTCTTATAAAGTAATTTCTAGTTAATCTTTGCTTATCAATTAGTTTGAGTCTTTTTTATTTTGAATATATGCATTTTATAATCTAAAAGGTTATGAACACAGTGTACACAAGCATGGAGTCTATAATCAATAATGTTATCAAACATCACACAAAACCAAAATAAATGTTAGCAATTAAAGTCTTATAGACTAATGACCATAGAGCTAAAGCAAAATCATATAGAGTTGTAAGCTAATTGGCTATGGTGTAGTGTCAATTAGATCTGACGAGGTAATAAGTCCACCTTCACCTAATTGAACGATTGGCCTCGGTTCGGGAGGAAGAACTGGTAATAGGCATAAGACCAGCCATTTTGGTTCTATATTTGTTCGGAGAAAATGCTTAGTCAATTTCATACGTCCAACCAGAAAATCCTTTCTTCTTCGAATTGTTTCATCCTCCCATCCATCCATAGTAGATTCTTGATCCTCCTCCAATCTATTCCATTTCAATTCCACCAAGTTCTTCCATTTCATATGTCAATTCAAGTAATTATACAAATAGTGCATGGATCAAGAATAAGGTCTCTATTATTAGAAATAGATATATATCCATTGTTTATGGGTCTAAGATAAACATGGATCAACTACAATTTTTGTTGTCCTTCTCAACCTTTAGAGATGGTCAAAAGAACAACAAGGACTTGTCAAAATAAGGAATATAGAAAACATTGAATAGAGGGTAGCTTTTGTGCTGCTCTCGATATTTGTAAACAATATAACTAACTTTATATCAAAAGTTTTTATGAACAGGTATATAAAAATAATACAATGAATTGACACTAAAAATAATAAATAATTCATAATACTATTAACATAAACTTAATAATATAATAACTAGCCAAGATGAGTCACTTCCATTTCCACCTTTATCACTTATTTCACTTATTTGTAAATATCTAATTACCAATAAATTTAAAAAAACAACCATAGCCACACTAAATGTTTTCAAACATTAACTTAAAAATATAATAACTAACAAAGATGGGCCACTTCCATTTCCACCTTTTTCACCTACTTCTAAATATCTAATTTTACGAACCAATTTTAAATTTAAAAAAACAACCATACCAATTTTAAACACTTACTTCTAAGTATCTAATTACAAACCAATTTTAAAAAACAGTCATACCCACACTAAACGTTTTGAAACGAAATTGTAAGAAAGGTTGGAATCAAATATCACCTGTGGCTTGACAAAAGCATTAAAAATCTCTAGGATCTTCCAAAGGTATCAGACTCTTTGCACTATGCAAAATAATTGTTTATGTCACCCATATCACCTTTTGAGGGATATGAATCTGCAAAGGATGGCCTACTCATTACTAAATTCTTGCACAGACTAACCTACATATGTTTCTTTTTCATGGGATTTGTTTACTTTAGTTTCTCAGTCCCATGATTTGAGCTCTGAGCATACTACTATTTCCAAGATGACCCCATTATGACCACCATGGCATGGAGCACGCGCATGTACAAAATCATTGAGCGATGCTTAGTCAAATTGACCAGAGCCATCATGCAAGATTTCAATCATGACCAAATGCAGGGAACAATTTTAAAATATGATGGCTTCCTCCAAAAAGCTACTCTATGAGAGAGACAACACACTTTGAAAAATGAAGTCGAAGCCCACCAAAACCCACCCCCCAAAGCAAAATGAACTCTCCATATCGAGAGAAGGCCTCCTTTTTCTCTTTGAAAAATGTACACATTCAAGATAAGGTTATGATTATCTCCCGCTCATTAAATATAAGCAAATTTCTAAACATGATTTTTTATTATAAAGTTTAGGATATTAGGATGTAAATAGGAGTATAACTTACAAAGATTGTGAAATAAATAAAAATAAAATAAAATTATATATCATTCATAGGAAACATGTCATCAGGAGATCCTTTGATTACGGATATTTGGTATTAAGGTGGGAGATCGAAATAATATATGTGTTTAATCTTTGTGTTTGGAACATGATCAAGTTATTTTATCGATTGTGTCTATATATCGTTTAAAGACATGTCAATTAGATTGAGTGAAGAAAAGGACATATTACCTAGTTTTAGAATGATAATAGATGTGAATGCACTGTTTAACTTGGTTATAAAGAAAATTTTGTTTTAGATAAGCATGAGTCTTCTTAGTGATGGAATCAAATTTGGAAGATAAAAAATAAGAATAAAAAGACTATAATTTTGATATGGTTTGTGTTAAAGAACAAAGCTATAGCATGGAAAGTTACACAAAGGAGGAGTAAGCAGGATCCAAGGATATGTATGTTTTACAGAGGTAGAGATTATATCACATTTGTTAATTAATTGTTCACATGCACAACAAATATGGAAGGAGGTAGAAAATATTATAAGGGTGACAAATGCGTGGATTGGTGAGTCTATGAAAGAATGTTAGATGAAATGGTTTTCCAAAAAGAATTAAAGGAATTCAAATATATTCCTTGTTTAGTCAGTTTGGGGATATGGATAACTAGAAGCTCCCAAATATTTGAGGAGTTCTATCCATCCTTTCAAGTTTATGCTCAAGTGAGATCTATGATGTCAAGTTGTAGAATGATTATTAATCAATGAGGACCTAGATAGGTGGGTGAACCATTAATTGACAAGTTCCAAGATTGGGTATTTTTTAATGGAGCTAAGCTTTAGTAGTGCGGGTGGAATCCTTCATTTATTAGATTCTCACTATGTAAAGTTCAAAGTAGGTACATGAGTGGGTTCCAATAATTTTGTAGAGTTCAAGTCTTTGATATTTATGCTAAAATGTTCTCTTGATAGGAATGTAACTCAAGTTCAAGTCTTTGGAGACTCGTCCTCAATAATCAATTGGATGCAAGTGTCATCTTAGCTATGCAATTTTATTCTTAGGCCAATCAAAGATCACCTAAAAGTGGTTGTAGAATCATTTGTGCCTATTTCTTTCACTTATATTTATAGAGAATTGAACATGATAGCTTGTAAAAATATGGGCATATACTAGCTAAACGTACTATGGCCATGGAGGAGGTTAGGGAGGGAGTCTCTAATCCCTCTTTCTAAATTGATATTTGTCTATTGTTTTCCTAGATTACAATTATTCTAGGGGTTTCTAAGCAATTTGTGGTGTTTAATTGAGATGTTATGTAGCCCATTTGTACCTCAAGTATTAGACACATATTCTTAGTGGGAAGATCATTGTTTCGCCCCATTTTGAAGTAGATAAAATATCAAATGCTTATATGAATATTGTAGGGTCAAATATGATGAAGCTTTAGTCAGGCATAGGAGAATGTATGGAATTGAAGGATAAATCATGTTTTCTATCTTTTTTGTAAAGTGCCTGAAAGCACTTGAGGAGTGTAACTTCCATTCTCTTTATGAATAGAAATTGAAAATTTTATTTTTAGAAAGAAATAAATTTAAAATAAGTATAAAATAAATTAGACTACCATAATGTTTGTATCATTATGTAAATGCTTTATACTATACTGTATAAAAGAGCATAGAGAGGGAAAATATGACCAATTATTCTATTCTAAATTTGCATCATACATAGTATACATATAGTTACATTTTAGTTACAAGAATGTTTGCTCATTTGTTAAAGGAAGTTCAATTATGTGATGGGTGTTTGTTCGTATTCTTGTCACATCGTGACACTATTATTGATATAAATGTCTTAATCTTTTGTAATGATCCTAGGCACACACATGGAAAGATAACTGTGTGCATGGCAAATAACTTCCTATACACATGAATCGTTTAGTGTGTGCATGGACCAATAAAACTCTGAGATACTACTTTTGAACATGGTATATATAATATTTTTTATATCAATTATTGTTGAAGTTTTGGTGCATTAATCATCGACCATTCCTACTAATGGTGAGGAGAAGTTATTAGAAGTAATATCCCTTAGACTTCACAAGAAATATTTCCTCTTAATTTTGTAAGAACAATTAAAAACCAAAATTAACCACAAAGATCTCTACAAAATGAAAAATGAACATTAATAATAATAGATACTACATTCTGTATCAAAAATCCATAGTTTCACCCAACAAAATTTGTACACTTTTATTCATAATAAACATCCCATAGAATAAGGAAATAATAAAATTAGAAAAAAGGAAGATAAGCACGAGGATCTCAAATCAAATACACAAAAGTTGCAACTTGATCAATAATAATAATAAGAGTGCGCAACTGCAGATAAAACTAAGGGATGCATTATTTGATGAAATAAAATAATGCAGGCCCTATTGTTAAATAAATGAAAAGAATACAAAGTTTGTCAACAAATATAATTTGACCAAGAAAAAACATAATTGCTTTCCTCATAGCAGTACATCATTTTCATGATGCCAGAATATAATATATCTAATATTATATTCTTGAAGCATAAAGCAACCCAGAGAAACAAAATGTGTTGAGTGAGATCCCTGCTTAGTGCATTTCTCTATCTCTATTTTCTATGAGTAATCATTCTATATGGTTTATGAGGTTTATGATTTGAATATGATTAATTCATATCATTTATAGTGTGGTCATTATTCCAAGGTTAATGAAATGTTTATTTTTATAATATCTTAAGAAAATAGGATGAAAGCAAATATATCGTTTATTTAACTACCAATATCCTTTACACGCCTCCCCTTTTGGATAGCCATAATTGGGGGAGTTTGCATGTGTACAATAAAATATTACATTGTTTATGCAATCTTAAAGGAGGTTTATATTTTCTACCTCTCTTGCAACTAAGCATCATTAAGATTCTTAGTATTCACAATTTTTAAAGAGAAATCCACTTTCATAGATGTTCACTGAAGTTAGGTTATAGATAGGGTTTTATGTACAATGATTTTTATATGAGAACTTTTTTTATATATATTTTATTTGATTTATTTAATTTAATTTTGATATTTTTTTTCAATTATAAAATAAATATTATTAAAAATTATGTAATTATAAAGTAAAAATCATTAAAAATTATGTAAATGACATTAACCTCTTACACCATTAATATATATGTTTGTCTCATTCTCTATATATTTGTTTCATTCTCTAATGAATGTGGCCGTCATTATGAAAAATGGATTCTTCTTTCATTTATGGTTAGTAAAAAAACACATGAAAATGAAATTTGAATTAGACAAAGTTTGTCATTTTAATTATGTAATTTGATATCGAAATTCTTGAAGTGACTAAGAAGAAAAAGGACAACGTGTAAGCTTACAAAATCCTATACGAAGAAGAATAATGATGTGTATTTTTGAAAATAATAAAACAATTAAGTCAATATTTAACTTTAATATATACAAATATTACTAATTTCAATATATATATATATATAATATTAATTATAAATTATAAAAATTAAAATATAAAAAAAAATTGCATAATATTTTTTTAATTTTTTTTACCAAACTAAAACTTTATATTAAATATTAAATGTGCATTTAAATATTTATAAAAAAATTGTATAACTAAAAAATAACATGTAATTTAAGATAACATTTTAAAGTATTTCTTAGATAAGAGACTAAATTGAAACTAGGGATAATATATGGTTTCATATGTGGGATTAAGGCTATGTCACGACAATCACCACAAGGGATATTAACTTTATTGTAGATACTATCTAGGGTGAATTCACCTTTTGTTTATGGAGTAAGACCTAAAACTATTTATGATTGACTAAGAGCTCATCTTTCTATCTTGTAAGGAAATAGGTTAATGACCAAAGATGCCACCATGTTATTTTAGGTGGTATGGTTTTTGTTGAATAATAGTGTTAAATCAACACAAATTTGTGGATGCAACTAGTAATAGTTTTTCTTTTTTTCCAGTCAGAGGTTCAACCTCCACAATTTCTTTGGTTTGCATCATCTGGTAGTCATAAATTACCCGTCGACTGCCATTTGGGGAGTCATATCATTCAACGGATCTAGGGTCCTCCTGCAGCGATCGGGACCGGCCACCTTGCTGAAAAACCCCAACCAGCGTGTTTGAACCAGTCAACCAAACATTTGGACTTGAACCTTAGACCTCCCAGAGTCCAAAGGACCGGAGGAGGGTGGCTTTGCCAATCCACCTACAAGCCTAAGCCCAGGATGCAACTAGTAATAGTTACCCTTATTTAGATGATAGATTATAAGTGAGTGTTAAGAACCAAATATCAATATAGCATAGAAAAACCTGAGAATAAGTACTCAACGCCTTGAAAAAGAGAGAAATTTAGATAATAAGCCTCTTCGAGGGGGCAACCTTCTTATGCCCACATAAATGTCCAATTACAAGATGATTCCAAATGAAAATGTCTCCTTGGTATATATAGGAGACTAGGAGGTACAATTACAACTAATGGACTCAAGCCGACATAAATAAAATAACATTACTAATGTAATATGCCCCAATTAAGGGGTAATGAGCCACTATTTAGGGCTTAACATATCCCTCCCCTTGAGACAAGTGTTGTCCACAATGCTTGAGTAACTTTGGATGCTTCTATATAAAAGACTCATCTTCCCAAGTGGAATCTTCAGCCGGTAGTTTCCTCCATTTAATGAGATACTCTGAAATGGATCTATTCCTCAGCTAGCGAATTCTTGTGTTAGTGATGGCTTCAGGCTCCAATATGATTTTTCCTTCCTCGCCAAGTTATGGAAATACGGTTTGAACTGGGATCTTGTCACCTATAACCTTCTTTAAGCATGAAACATGGAAAACTAAGTGTACTCGTGAAGATGCAGACAACTCCAATTTGTATGCCATAGTACCAATCTTTTGCAACACCTTATAAGGGCCATAGTACTTTGGTGATAATTTATTATCCTTCTTGGCTTTCTTGAGGGACATCTGTTTGTATGGTTGTAGTCTTAGAAAAACCCAATCCCCTACTTCAAAACTAATTTCACTACGATGTTGATCTGCTTGTTGTTTCATGCGATTATGTTCTATGGTCAGGTTGTCCTTTAATATTTGGAGAACTTGTTGTTGATGCTCGATGTGATCTTCCACTGCTTGAACCTTAGATTTTTCTTTTAGAGAATAAGTGATGGAAGGAGGGTGGTATCCATAGAGTGCCATAAATGGTGTCAT
>ML799270.1:100547-112674 GCA_009831015.1 Picea engelmannii
TCTTCAGATGAAATTGCTTCTACGTTTTCATCTTGAGATGGTTCTTGTTCTTGTTCTTGTTCTTCTTCCTCTTCACAATCTATGTAGAATAATTTCTTCTCACCACACTTATGTCCCTTATTGTACTTGCTGTCACAATTAAAACATAAACCTTTTTCTTTTCTTTCCTCCAATTGTTGAGGTGTTAACCTTGTAGGTTGAGGTGTTTTAGAAGAATGAGCATTATTCTCTCTATAGATGTTAGGATTGGTCCTTCTGATAGCCATAGCCATATTTTTACTTTCAACATTTCTTGCCACCCTAAATGCATTCTCCAATGATTTGGGTTCCCAAAGTCGAGCCTCATGTTGAATGTTATCCTTTAAAGTTCCTATGAATACATCAATCAAGTGCTCATATGGAATATCTATTACCTTTATATTCAATCTTTGGAAGTTCTCAATGTGCTCTGTTACTGAACCCTTTTTCTTTAGATTGATCAATTGGCTAAAGAAGGTATTTCTCCTTGTATCCTCATAGTGTGCTATCATTTCTTCTGTGAAAATTGTCCAAGTGACGAGTGATTTGCGAGAAAAAATCCATCAATACCATACAAATTGATTGGGTTCTAAATATAAAGAAGCAATTCGTAACTTTTGTGTATGTGGCACATTATGTAGATCAAAGAATTGCTCCATCTGAAGTATCCATGTGATTGGGTCCTTGCCATCAAACTTCCTCATATCGATCTTAGGAACGTGGTTGGTCTTCAACCCAAATTTGGAGTTTCTCCATTCTTGATTTATTTTCCTTGTGTCCTCATCATGAATTTCATGGGACACATTTTCACTTTCAGACGTCCTCTCTATTAGGAAAAATTTCAATCCTTCCATGATCTCCCTTTTTAAACCATCCATCTTAGTATCCATTATTGCCTCTAATTCATCTTTTGTCACTGTCTTCTTTTGTAATTCCATTATGTCCCTACGCATTTCTTCACCTTCATCAAGAGTCCAAGTAGGACTGTCTGGAGGCTTATTTGGTGTAGAATTTCCCTTTTTGGGTGGCATGTTGGCCAAGTATCACTTTTGAACCTTGATTTTGAGGTGGTTCTACTAGACAATCTTTATTTTGGTGTATCTCTAACGTTTTTTCCCTTCTGGGTATGAATTTTTTTTTTTTTAGTTCTCTGATATTTCTTCTCTACAATGCCATAGGTATGATCAAAATTGGATGTGCCAAGTGGAATTTATGGTAACTTCCACACAACTTGTTGATTTTTGGCCTTTATAGGAGATCTCACTTGTATAGCATGCCCTGCACAAAATAATTGATATAAAATTATGAAACTTGTATCATAAATACTACAGACTGTCCACTATCCAATGCAACCAGTCTCACTCAATTTTGATACTCTAGGAATAATTTTTTATTTTTTTACCCAGAACACCTGCTTGAGACTAGTCAATAGGACTAGTCTGATACCATATCTTCCACAGAGTGTATATACAAATGTAAGATGACCTAGAAGTTGAAAGTTTTACCACAGATACCTTACTAATTTATGAGAATAGCCTCTAGGTTTCAGGGTCTGAAACATTACAGAACAAATTTTATAGCGAAAATTCCACAATGACTCAATTTACGATGATTCCAGAACCCTATATTACAAAGGATGCATCTCTGAAAGTATAAGGCCTCAAGAGATGAAATTTTAACCCAACGTACCTTGATCCATCTAATAAATATCCTCCAATAAGTTCCTTCTGAAATATTGTATAAAAAAATTTGTATTGAAAATTCTAAGGTGTCACCGATGTAGCAACAAAACCCCAAGACCTTGAGCTCTAATACCATATGTTAAGAACCAAATATCAATATAGCATATAAAAACCTCAAAATAAGTACTCAAAGCCTTGAAAAAGAGAGAATTTCAGATAATAAGCCTCTTCGAGGGGGAAACCTCATTATGCCCACATAAATGTCCAATTACAAGATGATTCCAAATGAAAATGTATCCTTGGTATATATAGGAGACTAGGAGGTACAATTACAACTAATGGTCTCAATCCGACATAAATAAAATAACATTACTAATGTAATATGCCCCAATTAAGGGATAATGAACCACTATTTAGGGCTTAACAGTGAACATGTTTTACATTCTAAATATAATTCGACCATTATTTTCGAGTCTTATTAATTTTTGTATTGAACTTTTATGTGATGTTCAATTTGAAAATGTCACTATTTGCAAAAAATTGAGTTATGCTATTTTCCTTTCCATGCTTTTCAAAATGGCAATGATGTTCAATATTTTTTAATTTAGGATTAAAGAAATATAGCTATTCATCTACAAAATAAAAAAAATTGTAAACATTATAATGTTTTTTTCTTATTATATTTGATTTGTTAACATGGGTGGTAGCACAAGGTATTCACTCAGTGAACCTATGATATAGCACATGCGTTCATGGGATATTAAAGAATACCCTTAATTTCACTAGATATTGATAAATACCTCCAAAAATCCTTTTGTTGAACCCCCATCCCAATACATCTTTCCAATAAAAGAAACCCCTATTTTTACTAGATTGTTATAGCCTTAATTTTCACCTTACAATGCCAAAATGGAATCCAATAGAAGATGAAATCCAAGACACATCTCTAGCTCATGATTTGTTGGATAGTTGGTTGTCATTGATATTGTTGGAAAATTGGTTTTCATTGATGTCAACAAGTAGTGGTTGTCATTGATGTCAACAAATTTGATGGGTGTATTTGGAGAAGTCTCCAAAGTGGTCCCCTTATTGTGTAGCTCTAAGCATGGCCCTCATGGGAAGATGCTTTGAAGAAGTATACAAGAAACCCATAGGTGTGGTCATGAAGCATGAATTTGTTTGAGGAATAAGGACATGAAGGATAATATAAATGCATGTAACACACTCATGGATGGATAGTCCTCGTCATGTCATCTGCAATGGCAGGTGATATGCCACGTAGTTCCTCATGGCTAGGAAGATATTCTCTCATGAAGTTGGAAGCCCCGAAGAAGGGTTAAGAAGCCACTAATTGGTTGCAAGTCATTAATGAAAGGGTAAAGTTGTTGTAACAAGAAAGTTCAAGAATCCCTAAAGTTAAGGAAACAAGTTACTTGAAAAAGTATAAATACACCTCAAAGAATCTCTCATTTGCACAAACAAAATTTCATTGAATATCTATCTAAGTGAGCAAGTGATTCTTATCTGAGGTAACCAAGGAGATCTGAGGAGAATATCAGAGGGAAGATGAAGTGAAGAAGGGATAAATTCCAAGGGAGGATGAAGTATTGTGCTGATGTGTTCTAAGATATGTTATTTAAAGGCAATCTTACCATTTTCACTATAATGTTTTTTCTAGAATGAATTAGATAGAAAAAATTGGAGGTTGTTGAGAAGACATATCAAGGTAACTATGGTAAACATTTCTTCTTTTGGGTCGTTGTATTTTTGGAGATAAACTCTGTGGATGATATCATTTTTGGCTAGTCTTGAAACTAGTATCAAACGAGTGTTCCAGGTAAAACAATCATAAATTCCTCATAGAAGATCCAAATTATATGAGAACAATTGCAATAGAATGATAACAATATTTAGTATCTAGTGTGTGCATTTCAAATTATATATCGAATATTGAGTGCGGGGCATGTTGTACAAGTTCTCTCTCTAGAATAGGATAAAATTGAGGAAGGGTTTCCATTTTTGCTATAAATTATGTTCTGAGAAGTTTCAGACCCTGAAATTTTGAGGAGATCGAAGAAAGATATTAGAATATATGTGGTTAAAATTTCATACCTTTTTTCATTACAGGTACGAAGTCATGCTTGTTGAAAGTTAGGGTTTGTGACTAATCCAAAACTAGTCCCATGAGACTAAGGTAAAGTTTGATGAAGATTCTATTGTCTTGTTGTTGAAGTTGAGGAAGAGCTACATGTTTGTAATATTATGTATCAGATCAACTACAGGATCATAGGTATTCTTATGTGTTATTTTTTATGCTTATGCTTATGTTTTTACGGTACATGCTTGAGGCATGTCATGGTAGTGATTGTGCATGATATAACTTGGTGATGGTATGATACATTGTTACAAACACATCTTGGATACTTGGCATATGGTTTGATGGTATCTCTTGGTACATGGTTTATGGATGTTAGCACATGCTTGAGGCACATGGTTTGAGGTACATCTTGGTTACTTGTTGATGATGTGATGGTCATCCCTTGGTATCTTGTTGAGGCATTGGTATATGTTTGACACACATCTTTGGTGTGTGAGGCATATTCTTGGTACATGTATGAGGTGCATGTCTTGGTGACGTTGGTACATGTTGAGGTAAACCTTAGTGATGTTATGGTACATTGATTATTATCACATCTTGGCTATATTGGTATCTTGGTATTGTGGCTATTTTGGTTATGCTTGAGACACTTCATTGATGATATCTTATGATGTACTTGCTATGGTACATGGTTGATGCACTTGGTATGATACATGGTTGATTGAGATGGTACATGGTTGATGTAAATGGTATGGTACATGTTTGATGTACATGGTATGGTACATGTTTGATGTAAATGGTTGATGTACATGGTTGATGGTTGATGTACATGGTTTGGTGATGGTTTTGGTATCCATGTGAGTGGATATAGTTATAGTTGGTTGATTATGGTATATCAGTGATGACGACAATGATAGTGACTAGTTGGATGATTGGTTGATCATCGGTGATAGGTTGATGTGACAATAGTAGTCATAGGATGATGTGACAGTGGTAGTCACATGTTGATGTGACAATGGTAGTCACATGTTAATGTGACAATGATAGTGACAATGACAATGACAGTGGTAGTTACATGTTGATCAGTGGTAGTGACAGTGAGTCTACACTTATATTTCAGGGTGGTAGGATGGGGCAAGGAAAAGGGTGATGGAATATCCAACAATACTGAGAGGGGGGGGGTGAATTAGTATTGCCTACTTTTTCTTTTTAACTTCATCCATATTAAGCATACATATTAATTATTCAATTAAGAAATATATGATGAACAACAAACGTTATGAACACAAGACTTTATCGTGGAACCCAACATGGAAAACCACCAACTCTTTTCTCATTAATAAAATGTTCTTTAACAAAATTGTTTTCAAGCTACAACTTGATGGAGCGACATTCCCCAAGTTTCTTCAGCTACAATTGAAGGCATGTTGCCACACCCCATTTACCAACTACGACTGGAAGAATGCACCCACATCCTCATTCACCAGCACCAATTGGTAGGAGGCTTCGACCCCCTTGTTTAGTCAACCACAACTAACAAGGAAGCACCAACTCCCTTTTTTCACCAACACCAACTAGTAGGAGGCTTCGACCCACTGTTTAGTTAGCTACAACTAACAAGGAAGCTCCAACTCCCTTTGTAGGCACTAAAGTGCCCTTGCACCACCCAACCACCCTTATTTTATAATGCAATACAATATCTTTTGTGCTTCACTGAATTTGACTCATACAGCCATTGCTGTAATTTCTACTCATCTGTTGCAACCTTTGCTTGTATGGTCTTTTGTATCAAGTACTGGATTGCATAACTACTGGTCTGTCTTCCTCTGTTCTTGATTTTCAATAAGACATTGACAAGCACCTTAGAATGAACATTTCTTCATCTTGGACTCTGATCTTGTTTTTTATCTTCAAATATGAACCACAAAGACAGTTTCTTCTCACCACTTTTTCTCGTTTATATAATCTTCAAACTGGTGTGAAATTTAAAAACATCATGTCCCTTCATTTGAACCATTGTACCTTTTCATTTAAAATGATAATCTAAACTTTAATTAATATCATTTTCCCTTTTTATTCGTTATTCATGTTTTTCATGATTTAACTCTCTTTTAATCATGACTATGTATCGGTTCATTTTTGTCATGAGTTGATCACAGACATGGATCGACTCATTAGTTCATACTCATGTTTCTGTTGTGTTCTTGGTTCACCAACAAACCATATTCAATCATATATCGATTCTCTGTTATATTCACAGAGACAAATTCCATGGAGGCGCTTCCTTCAAACCATCACTTATGACCGTGCGTCACAGGACCACAGGTTTTACCAAACAAGTGACTTACATTCTGTCCTTTTAAACCTTTTTACCATATGAACAACGACCGTGACCTCATGCTAATCCTAAATGAGTGCTTGAGTGCTTTACCAAATCAACAGTCACGGTTCAATTTCTGATGGGATGAACGATTGACAAAGTTTTGGCATTTTTCCCATCGGGTCTTCGTGATATCCAACATTTCAAATATCCCGATTACAATATCACTGAAACAATCATACGGTTCACGTTTATATCTCTAGAGATAGATCAAAGGTCAGCTTTAACCTACACTCATCCATTTACTGGTAAATCCAACAGCTATGACTTAATCATGCGTTGAGATGGATGGCCACCATTTACTGCGTGTCTCCGGACTCCGAGTCCATGATTTGTTGACACGTATCCTCTTTAATCCAATGACTATCCTCTGGAGTGCCCACCTGTTGTGAGAGTCATCAATAGTAGACACCGCTTGCTGTCGGTTAACATTTAGGCTTATTCTATCCTTCCTCTGAGTAGATCGACAGTCACAATCCTTTCTTTTGACGAGATGGATGGTTGACGGGATTTCGATACTTCAACCTTCGGGTCTTCATAACTTCCAATATTTCAGAATTCCCGATCATGAAATTGTCGGTCAGATCGGATGACTCATATTACCCACTAAGATGGATGGCTGTCGTAATTTCGACACTTTTCCCTTCGGGTTTTCGTCACTTCCAACATTTCAAAACTCAGAAGTTGTCAATATACTGACACGTGTCCCTTTCGAAATTTTGGTGTTTCATCCTTTGCGACTTCGACATTTCAGCCTTTGCAATTTTGGAATTTCGACATTCAGGACTTCGGAACATTTGGCGAGTGTAGTGGTAAAAACTCCCGAAGTGACGTAAACTTGCTAATGTCACTTGATGACTTGGAACGTGTCGAGTATATGCCACGTGTCACTATGATTCGTGACTTACATGTGCCTGAAATGCCAATTTCAAATTGACACTTGTCACTTTCTGACTGAGCCATGTGTCCTTGTTGACATGATCTGGTGACGTGGTCTATAATTGACATCACTCAAGATGACGTGGACCTTGATTGGTGTCTTCCTCCTTGACAATGGAGCTTCGACTTTCGGGGTTTTAAACACCTTTTGTCACTGATTATCCAAATCACAAATCCCCGAATTGTTGATCTTATGCCACATGCATGCCTTCCAATCGACAGCTAGGATCTCTTCAGAATTTTAGACTTCGTGAGTTCGGGATCCTTGACTCCTTGACACTCCAAATCCTCCAATTCCAGAGTTCTGAAGGAACTCATAGCTAATCATCATGCAACTTCTCCCAAATCTAACGATCCTCGAAATACATCGGATATTGTCATTCGATCAGGATCTAGGATTGATGTCTTGATCCATTTGTGGTGCAACTCTTGTAGCTTATCCTATCCTTCCACTTTAACATGATCCGACGGCTGATGGGTATTCTTGAAGTAGATCAACGGTCACGATATTTCAATGATCATCAAGCCCATGGTCACTCAAATGAATGATGTGCGTTATATGAGATGATCAATGTTGTCAATTACCTTGATCAGACGGCTATTGTGTCTTCTCACAATATCTTGTGAAATGGTCGACTTCTTAATATTTTCAAGGAATCGTCGATACATATGCAATGCATTTCTTGTTATAGAGCAATGATCCTCATTCGCTAATCCTCCTGAGATTTTATCGTTGGATTGTTGATCCTATCATGATCAACAATAGACACGAAATACCTATGTACTGCATTTTCCCTTCTGAGCTCGCGCTATCGATCTCTGCATTTTCTAACCCTCCCGAGCTTCACGGATTTCTTCTGCTTCCTGATTTACTGTGCATTGCACTTTTCCTTCTCTGCGTAATGTTTGACATCTTCTGCTGAATGATATATTGTTGACATCAATGAAAATCTCATTTGTGGTTATTCATCATTAACAATAGATCATCACACCGATCGTTGACGTCAATGGCAATATTTCCAACAATATCCCCCTTTGTCATTGAGGCCTGTTATCTCCGATTTCTAGGGGTAACTAGGAGATTATGTCTCGAGGCCCACTGGTCCTAGACATGGAGTACCGAGAGCAGGATTGACCTGAGCATGGCCCTGGAGGGCCCATATTTCTTCTCTTTCATCATACTTGTCCTGTAAGCAGCAACATCATCCATCACCTTCGGCTTGGACTTGTATTAGAGAAGACTCTTACTCCATGAGGTAATTGGTCCAAGTATCATGGTATGTGTCATATTTGATCATTATAACCTTTCCTTTTATTTCTAACAACTACTTGGATCTTACATTAACCCACTTGACCAGAGTTGGGGGGATTGTCAAGGTACCCTAGCAAGATTGTACCCATAGGTTTTGGTTTGCCACCAGGGGGGATTTTGAAGGGCCATTGTCCGCTCCCATCATATCATCACTCTTACATATTATCTCCCACTCATCTGCTCCATTCCCTTAGTCCAGACACTAGGATGATCTTTTTGTGGGGTTGCACCTTATCTCGTGGGAAGAAGGGGCTAAAGGCCCAGATGGTAAAATAATCTGGTAAAAGATAAAAGCCATAAAAAATGAAACCTAGAGATGCCTCACCCAGGGATCCCCGAGAAGGCAATAAAAATCCTCTAATCAAGAAATAAGAGGGACCCGAAGAAAAATAACAAAACAAGACCTAGCCAAGAGGATGGGGGGTCTCATCACGAGCCATACCATTATGTTCATGGGTACCTAGTAGTATGACATTGCCATTATCTGGTTACCATGCTAGGGCAGTGACCTTTGGTTGCATGGCGAAGGGAAAGGGGGTCTCATCACAAGCCAACCTTATCATTTCCATGAAAGTGCTTGTGGGTAACACTGTCAGCTCTGGTCGCCACGCCAAGGCAGTGTCCTCTAGTTAGTCCTTGAAATAAATAAGAAAAAGCAATAAATAAAAGAAAGAATAAAGGCAATAAAGGGCTTCGAAAGAATTGCATCCATGACAGGTACAACTCACCTTCTACAAAGGCACCCACAAGTAATATCACCCCTGTCTTTCACTCTACCTGTATGTCGGGACATCCTTTGACCACATGAACTCGTGTTACATGGCTTGGATGATATCCTCTAGAAACTTTCCTTCTCTTATGGATGCTGGTACAATAGGGCGTTTTGTCTTTTTTTTCGGCTTTGTATAGTAGGTCATTGTAAGGTCTTTGAGCTATTGGATGATATATCAAGGGTTTTATGCATGCATTTGATAAAATTAATGATGAAATGTGATTGAAATTGCTATGATCCCTGTGACTAATGATCCCATGGAGGGCGAAGTTTTTGATGTGCAGGATCATGCCCAACGGACAGGTACCAGTTGGACCGGTACACATGGGGAGATGATTAGTTCAGACCTCCATGGGGCTGAAGAGCCCATCAGATGGTTGTTGGGACCCCATCAGGGGCAGAGACTGGATAGTGATTGGTCGAGCCTTTGCATAAGAGAAGAAGGAGAACGTTTTCATCTAGGATGCCTTGGCTGAGCCCAACCCAGGGGGGTTGACCCACTATAGGTGGAACGTGCCCCTTTTGATGCCCCAGGATGTCATCTAGGAGCCATGATGTTACCTCCAGTGTATGGCATCTTGACAGAGCAGTTTGGTACATGTGGCAGAGTTTGGACGCCCAAGGAGAGCCAACGTTTGTCATCTTGTGTTGCATTTTTCCTTAAAAAGGGCCAATGTCTCCCTCAAAGGGGCTTGATGTCCTATTTATTGCTCATTTAGGGTTTCATTTAACAGTTTAATGTAAAACAATATGATTTTTGGTTTGTAGCCTTGTCGGCTATTTTTAATGACCTAAAATTAATTAAAAGGTCATGATACACTATATATTGAGGATGTTTTCCCCTCATTTGAACATAACACAACAACTCACACTTGTGAGGTCTGATTTTTGTGCCCTACTTGGGTAGTTTTGTCTTTTAAAGTGAGGCGCACTTGTTGATGGAAGGATTTTTTGGCATCTTTTGGCATTTCTCTTCAAGGAAGGTTTACAACTAAGGTTTGCACATGCTTTTCTTCATGATATGTAAGTGTTTTTCTGGTAAAACTTCTTAATTGAATGGTTGTAGGTTTACATCCTTGCATTTACTTATAAATTTGCTGATTTTGAAACCCTAGGTGACAAGCACACAAGTAGGTCCTTGTCTAATGTCCCCTTGAAAGAAATTTTTAAGCCATTGAAGAAGAAAGATTGAGCCTAGTCTTTGCTACACTCCTTTTCCTTCTTCCCTTAAGCTAGCCTTGATTTTAAAGGTTGAAAAGGGGTTGATGTCCTAGGCCTAGGTTATCTACACCTAGGGCCGCCATCTTCTAGGGTTTGAAAGCCTTGCCATTGCAACACTTTCTCTCACCTCATCCTCTACTTAGAATTATTGTTTATGCAACCCGTTTTGCCAAATTGATCTAAAGAAGGAGGAAAGAGCACGAGGCCTTGCTTAAGAAACACCAGAGTGAGCCTCTTTCCCCTAGGGTTTTGATTCCAGGGCCCTGCCATTGCAGCACTCTAGAACCCTTCCCTCTTGTCTTTGGTCTTTATCCTTTCAAAACCTTGTGCCCTCTTATTGTTTGACTCCATCTACCCTTAGGCACTGATCCCAAACACACAACGTTGAAGTCCAAGTGTCCAAAACCACTCTCAAAACATTAAAATTTGAAACCCTAACTAACCTAACTAACCCTAATTAAGGCTGACGTCACACTTGAATAATCCATCTTGATGCAGCATTTGTCTTCTATAAGCAATTGGATGATGATCTAAAGTATTTATTGAGTAAAGTGTTGGTTGGATATATTGTTAGCTTAATCATGTTGATAGTCATTGATGAATTGATGCTTTTTCATAGCTAATTGATAAGACGTTGACCTCATTAATATATATTGTTTTTACATTGCTTATTAATTGATATCAGATAGTCATATGAAGTACTAACCCACTGAATTATAGCCTGCATATATTCTTTATTGTTGTCTTGTTTCGGACAGGTGTTCTCTTTGGGCATACACTTCTTTATTGGCTGATTAGCCGGACCTTCTGATCTTGGTGGTCACCTATGAGGAGGAAACTTTAACCTTGACTTTATACCTTAGCCTCTTCAAAACCCCAGGTTGTCGGGGACGTCTCTCCTGGGTTAACCTCCCTAAATAGAAAGAACCTCCCCATCATGGTGACATTGGGTGGGGAAGGTTCTTATTACGCCAGTTTGGCCTCTTTCCTTTAGCCTTTAACCTAATCTACAAATTGTGCGATAACATTTTGGTGAGATTGTCGGGGAACACTGAGTCAATCTTCCTCAATGACAAATATTTTCGGTAAGCCTTGCCCCAAAGACCTTTTCTTACAAGCTTATCTGGCGACTCCACTAGGCTTTTATTCCCCTTTTCTTTGATAGTTTCAAGAAAGCTATCTAGCGACTCCAAAAACCAAAAGGAGATTCAATAACCCTCCTTTATCTTTCAAAAGGAAGCCTCCCTTGAATTCACCTATTGTCAAGTCACTTTTTGGAAAAAGACTTCCTTTAGCAAACATGTCTAGCTCTTTGACCACTACAACAAGCCCAGTTAACAATCAAAGACAATGGTCATCTACCCTTTTCAAACCATTAGACATGTTAGCCATACCAGGATACCCTAGGCAAATGCCACCCAAGTATGAGAAGTGGTTGCCTAAGTTTACCGGTATTGATGCTACCAGTGTCGAAGAGCATATGAGTAACTTTTGGGCATTCTTTCAGCTTCACCCCATCAATGATGATGCTGAAGACTTGGTTATGAAGTTATTCTCTTCTACTATTTATGATGCCTCAAGGTGTTGGTATGTCAGTCTTCCTGATGGAAGCATCAAGACCATGGATAGACTTGAAGAGGCATTTCTCAAAAGGTGGAGTATCAAAGAAGACCCTAACATGTTGCTCACTCGACTAAATAGCCTT
>ML799270.1:122288-170591 GCA_009831015.1 Picea engelmannii
GGGGGGGGGGTGAATCAATGTTGCCTACTTTTTCTTTTTAACTTCATCAATATTAAGCACACATATTAATTATTCAATCAAGCAATATATGATGAAAAAAAAAAATTATGAACACAAGACTTTATCGTGGAACCCAACATGGAAAACCACCAACTCTTTTCTCATTAATAAAATGTTTTTTTACAAAATTGTTTTCAAGCTACAACTTGATAGAGAGACATTCCCCAAGTTTCTTCAGCTACAACTGAAGGGATGTTGCCACACCCCATTTACCAGCTACAACTGGAAGGATGCACCCACACCCTCATTCACCAGCACCAATTGGTAGGAGGCTTAAACCCCCTTGTTTAGTCAACCACAACTGACAAGGAAGCACCATCTTCCTCTGTTCACCAGCACCAACTGGTAGGAGGCTTCGACCCCCTGTTTAGTCAGCTACAACTGACAAGGAAGCTCCAACTCCCTCTGCAGGCACCAACCTGCCCTTGCACCACCCAACCACCCTTATTTTATAATGCAATACAATCTATTTTGTACTTCACTGAATTTGACTCATGCAACCATTGCTATAATTTCTACTCATCTGTTGCAACCTTTGCTTGTATGGTCTTTTGTATCAAGTACTGGATTGCATAACTGCTACTCTGTCTTTCTTTGCTCTTGATCTTCAATAAGACATTAACAGGAACCTTAGAACGAACATTTCTTCATCTTGGACTTTGCTCTTGTTTTTTATCTTCAAATATGAACCACATAGACACTTTCTTCTCACCACTTTTTCTCATTTATATAATCTTCAAACTGGTGTGAAATTTAAAAACATCATGTCCCTTCATTTGAACCATTGTACCTTTTCATTTAAAATGATAATCTAAACTTTAATTAATATCATTTTTCCTTTTTATTCGTTATTCATGTTTTTCATGATTTAACTATTTTTTAATCATGATTGTGTATCGGTTCATTTTTGTCATGAGTTGATCACATACATGGATCGACTCATTAGTTTGTACTCAAGTTTGTACTGTGTTCTTGGTTCACCAACAGACCATATTTGATCATATATCGATTCTCTATTATATTCATAGAGACCAATTTCGTGGAGGCGCTTCCTTCAAACCATCACTTATGACCGTACATCACAGGACCACAGGTTTTGCCAAACAAGTGACTTCCATTCTGTCCTTTTAAACCTTTTTACCATATGACCAACGACGGTGACCTCACGCTAAGCCTAAACACATTCTTGAGCACTTTACCAAATCAATGGTCACGGTTAGATCTTTGATGGGATGAACGACTGACGAAGTTTTGGCGTTTTCCCTGCCGGGTCTTCATGACATCCAACATTTCAAATCTCTCGATTATGGTATCACCAAAACAATCGGACAGTTCACGTTCATATCTATGGAGATAGATCAACAATCAAATTTAACCTACACTCATCCATTTACTGGTAAATCCAATGGCTATGACTTAATCATGTGTTGAGATGGATGGCTACCATTTACTGCGTGTCTCCGAACTCTGAGTCCATGATTTGTTGACAGGTATCCTCTTTAATCCAACGGCTATCCTCCGGAGTGGTCACCTGTTGTGTGAGTCATTAATAGTAGACACTGCTTGCTGTCGGTTAAAATTTAGGCTTACTCTATCCTTCCACTGAGTAGATTGATGGTCACAATCCTTTCTTCTGACAAGATGGATGACTGACGGGATTTCAACACTTTGACCTTCGGGTCTTCATAACTTCCAATATTTCAGAATTCCCAATCATGAAATTTCCGGTCAGATCGGACAACTCATATTACCCACTGAGATGTATGGTTGTTGTAATTTCTGCACTTTTCCCTTCGGGTTTTCGTGACTTCCAGCATGTCAAAAATTCGAAGCTGTCAATATACTGACATGTGTCCCTTTCGAAATTTTGATGTTTCAGCCTTTGCAACTTCGACATTTCATCCTTCATGATTTCAGAATTTTGGCATTCGGGACTTCGGAGCATTGGGCGACTGTAGTGGTAAAAACTTCTAGAGTGACGTAAACTCGATGACGTCACTTTATGACTTGGCATGTGCAGAGTAGCTGCCACGTGTCACTCTGATTCATGACTTACATGTGCCTGAAATGAAAATTTCAACTTGACACTTGTCACTTTCTAACTGAGCCATGTGTCCTTGTTGACCTGCTCTGTTGACGTGGTATGCCATTGACATCACTCAAGATGACGTGGACCTTGATACGTGTATTTCTCCTTGACTTCGAAGCTTTGAATTTCGGGGTTTTGAACACCTTTCGTCGTTGATTCTCTGAATCACAAATCCATGAATTGTTGATCTTATGCCACGTGCATGCCTTCCAACCGACGGCTAAGATATCTTCATAATTTTGGACTTCGTGAGTTTGGGATCCTTGACTCCTCGACACTCCAAATCCTCCGATTCCAAAGTTCCGAAGGAACTCACAGCTAATCACCATGTAACTTCTCCCATATCTAACGATCCTTGAAATACATTGTATATTTTCATTCGATCAGGATATAAGATCGATGGCTTGATCCATTTGTGGTGCAGCTCTTGTAGCTTATTCTATCCTTCCACTTTAACACGATCCAACGACTGACGGGTATTCTTGAAGTAGATCAACGGTCACAATATTTCAATGATACTCAATCCCATGATTACTCAAATGACCTATGTGCATTATATGAGAAGATCAATGTCATCAATTACCTTGATCAGATGGTTGTTGTGTCTTCTCACAATCTCTTGTGCAATGGTCAACTTCCTAATATTTTCAAGGAACCGTCGATACATTTGCAATGCATTTCTTCTTATAGAGCAATGATCCTCATTTGCTAATCCTCCTGAGATTTTATCATTGTATTGTTGATCATATCATGATCAACAATAGACACGAAATACCTCTGTACTGCATTTTCCCTTCTAAGCTTGCGCTATCAATCTCTGCATTTGCTAACCTTCCCGAGCTTCACGAATTTCTTCTGCTTCCTGATTTACTGTGCATTGCACTTTTCCTTCTTTGCATAATGTTTGACATCTTCTGTTGACTAATATATTGTTGACATCAATCAAAATCTCATTTTTGGTTATTCATCATTAACAACAGATTATCACATTGACTATTGGCATCAATGACAATATTTCCAGCAAAGGGGTTGTAGAATCCTTCCGGTTTGTTTCATAGAACTTAGGGAGTTGGAGCTTCCTTCAGGTTGGTGCCTATAAATCAGGGGGTTGTAGCCTCCTTTCGGTTGGTGCCATAGAAATCGGGGATTTGGTGCTTCCTTTAGGTTGGTGCCTCCTCCTAGTTGGTGCTAGAGAATTTGGAAGTTGGATGTATTGTTGATAGATACATAAGAAAGCATTTTGTGGTTTTCTTCCATTTGGGTTTCCACATAAATTTTGGTGTACTATGTATATGATGTGATATTTTTGAATGGTACTTATTTTGGTTATATGCTCATGATACATTGAATGCAATCATAAATGATATATTGCCAATAAATTTGAAGATTATATATTGTAATTGAAAGTGGTAAAAAGTGCTCATATTGATTCACCCCCCCTCTCAGTATTCCAACAATTGGTATCAGAGACAATCCTTCAAGAAATTAGTTTAAATAATCAAAGGTAGATCATGGATATCATGGATAATGGATATAGAGCTAATGGAATACCTTGGTTTGATGGTCAAATTGGTTTGAAGTATGAGATGTGGAACTGAAAGGTGAAATTATTTTACAGGCATAGGGGTATGATGTTTGACACTTAGTTGTTACAGGATACACTGGTTCAAAGAAACCAAAGACTGCAACCAAGAAGAAATTGAAAAGAAACAAAAAAATGGCAATGGATTTCAGTTTGGAAGGATTATGTGATCCAGTAAAAGATAAAGTGGGACAATGTTCATTAGCAAAAGAACTTTGGGATAAGCTGCATAATCTATACTTTATAGAATCCCATTCTACCACAGAGCTAGAACATGCCAATCAAAATAAAGAAGATGATGAAGATTTTGAGTTAGTATGGGAAGAAATAAGGTCATCAGGTTAGACAGATTCAGAAGAAGAATATTATGCAAGACACCTAACCATTGCTTTAGAAAAGATGGTCAAAGAAAGAGAGAAAAAATGTCACTTGAGGAAGAATTGATCAAGATAAAAAGGGAGTCTCAAAATCCCAACTCTGAAGAAGTCCAATAGATGATTACAAACCTAAAAGTCCAAGAAGAAGAATCCAGAAGGATTGATGAAGCATGAAAAATATAGTTGGAAGAAAAACAATTTATGGAAGCATAAATAGTAGCACGGAGAAAGGAACCAAAGAAGAGAGAAAATATTTTGACTAGCCATCTCAAGGAAAGATTTGAGGTCTTAAATAAACTTGAAGAACAATTCAATCAACAGGAAATAAGAATTGAAGATGAAATTGTCTCCTTGGATACCTAACTTGAAGAAGCAAAGAGAAAGGAAGAAGTCATGAAGATCCAGATGATGAAGAAAGAAGAAGAATGTGAGAAGCTTGAAGAAGAGGTTGTTACATTAAGGGTTAAAGTTTTCAAGATCAACAAGAACACTTAAGAGAGAGAAATCTTGACATCATCAGTAAAGAAATATGAAGAGACATGTTACAGGTTTCCAGAAAGAAATAATGAAGAGAAGACTAAGATTTATGCATAAGTCATAAAAGGCCCTACTAAGAATGAAGAATGTGATCCCTCAAAGAAGAACATTCCAGAAATGAAAAAACTCAAGAAGAAGATTATAGAAGAGACAAATATCAAATAAGACCCTCCATGATCTGGATTTAGGAGAGGAACAAACTAATTAACAGACTGAATACAATAAACACATAGATATGAAGAACAACACATATATCCAGTGAACAATATCTTCTATTGAATAAATGAAATAGACTGAAACTAAAAAACTACAAAACTGAAACACTTGCTCAAATGGTGGTAGTTATCTCTAAGAAGAGATGTGGATGCTATGCACATCCACCTGAGAAGAATGATTACAATGAGGCTCCAGAGTCCTTTTTAATATTACTCATGAATTCCAAAACCCTAGACATCCAAAAACCTAACCCTAGGAGGTGAAACACCAAAATTCATGTGGGCCCCTATGGGTAAGTTGGTACCTCAACTTCCAGGGGTTGTAAATTTTGCATACGACATCCATTTTAGGCACGTGATAGCTCGTTGGAAAGGTATTTTAGAGAAATACACATTAGACTGTCAAAATTTGACTCCATCTACAATTCGATTGTGGAGAGACAAAAAACATTGCTTAGGGATCCAAAACGACCCTGGAAGTACAACAATATGTGTTGACATGAAAACATTCAAAATAATCCAGTTGGATAAGGTTATAGGCCACCAGTATCCACATGGAAAATGTGTAGGGCTTCAAACAACCCCATAAGTGTAGAACCCACAATTACAAAGAAGTACAAAAGAATGTTTTGAACTGGAAAATGACAAGAGGAGCCAATTGGAATAGGTGGGTGGCCACCAATATTCACCTGGATCAATCCTCCCCCCTTAAGAATAAATTTTCTTGATTGCATTGAGTTCCCCCATCAAGTGAGGAAACTTTTACTGGATTTGGCCCTGGGTGAGCCACTTTCCTTAGTGTAGGAACTTCCCTTCCTTGACAACCCGATAAATTTGGATCCTCTGTTGGCGAGTTCCCTTTACCTTTGTGTCCTCTATCTAATTAGTGGATTCATGTTCCATGTAGTCTAGGTTGAGATCTATTGGTGTCAGTTGTTCTGCGATCTCTTAGGTGTCCAATAATGGTGGAAAATATGGATGAAGGAGGTCCACATTGAATATTGGGTGTAGGAAAAAGAATGGTGGAGTGTTGAGCTCAAAATCATTGTTACCCAAATCCTTGGTAATGGTGTAAGGCCCATGGTGAAGTGGGAGAAGCTTCTGGTGGGGCCATGTAAGACGCTCCTTCTGCAAGTGTAACCAGACCTTGTCTCCAACTTGGAACTAGTGCGATACCCTGTGTTGATCATGGCAATGCTTGTACTTAGCATTTTGTAAATGTGTTGACCTGCACATAATAGATCTAGCTAAACAATGATACACACATTTGCAAAGAGAATTGGAAAAAGAAGAAGAAGGAGAGAAAGAATGGAAAGAATTCTCATTAACCGTTGTGAATAATGAATAATTTACACATGATATACTCTGTATAATTTAATGAGTTAGACTTGAGGTGAACCAAGTCGCCATAGTGGTGGTCTATAGTGATCTGGACACACACTAGCAATTACAGGAATGAACTGCCACCTATTCTAGTCTCTCAGGCAGTTACGAGAGTGAATTGCCACCTAGTTGAGTTAACTAGTCAACTAGTCTTCAGTTAACTGACTGAATAGAAAGTAGTGAGGAGTTAACTCAAGGAATCAAGGCTAATGTGCCACTTTGGTGATGATACCAACGCAATGTTGAATTAGCATGGTGATGATCCCAATGCAACATCTAAACTCAACTCAACTAGTCAAACTGAAGTGTGAACTGAAAGAGAATATTCTCCAGGTGGAATATTCTCTCCTAAAATATAGGAGACTGGATAATGATTAATTATGACTAATAATAAAAAAAAAACATTAAGAAAAAGAAATCCTAGGTGTGTGTGAAGTAACTCCAACACCCCCCTGAACATCACTATGGTGAAAATAAAGATTGGGTCTCGGCAATGAGGCCATGTTAGGTACCCAAGTACAAAAGATACACTGAAAATAAAGTGAGGAAAGAGGGAAAACCTCATGGGAAAAACCCCCCCTCAAGGTAAAATGTATGTAAAAAGAACTACAGTTGCTAGGCAATTGTGTCCTTCACTCCAAGACAACCTCGCAAAGAATGAAATTTTTGCTCAGTGAATGTCTTGGTGAAAATATCTACCGTCTGTTCTGTTGAAGGAAAAAAATGTAAGTCAATGATCCCCTCGTGTACTAAGTCCCGGATGTAGTGCATGTGGGTCTCGATGTGCTTCGTCCGCTGCCTCTAAACTGGATCTCTGTAAAACTTCAGAGTGCTCTGGTTGTCACACCATATGATGATCGACCGACGAAACTGAATGCCCAACTCAATGAGAAACTGTTGTAGCCACATAGCATGAATGGTTATGTTAACTACCCCTCTGTACTCTACCTCAGCTGAAGATAGAGCAATGGCATCTTGCTTCTTGCTCAACCAACATATAGGCCCAGAACCAAGATTAAGTGACTAACCAGATGTGTTCTTGTGATCAATGCTATCACCAACCCGGTCGGAATCAGTAAACCCAATGAGATCTAATGTAGAGTCTGCTGCATAATGAATCCTAAAGGTGATGGTGCCCTGTACGTATCAAAGGATACACTTTGCAACTTTCCAATGTAGCTCATGTGGCTCTTGCATGAACCTGGAAACTGTGCCAACTACATATGAGAGGTTTGGTTTGGAGTGTGTGAGATACAAAAAGCTCCCCACTAGCTGTCTGTACAGTGTGCTGTCAACCAGTGGATTCTCCCTGCCATCTTCAAGTTTGACTCCTGATAGGAAAGGAGTCGGAGCAGACTTGCAGTCTGTCATGTGAAATCTCTCAAGGAGATCTCATGCATACTTGGATTGAGACAGTTTGATGCCTGATGCATCCTGATTGATCTCAAGTCCAAAGAAGAAGTGTAGCAGACCCATGTCCATCATCAAAAACCTGTCATGAAGAATCCTCTTGACTGTAGAAATCACTGAAGTCGAGCAACTGGTGATTTAAAAATCATCAACACACATAACTAAAAGTAGAAGTGAATCAACCATCCTGAACATGTATACATTCAGGTCTAATTTACAATGTACAAAGTTCTGTGACAACAGGTAGGAGTCCATCTTGGCATACCATGCCCTCGGAGCCTGCTTGAGGCCATAAAGTGACTTCTTCAGTCGACAGACCAAAGATGAGTCCTGCATAAATCCCTGGGGCTGCTCCATGTAGATCTCCTCAGAGAGATCACCATGAAGAAATTCATTCTTCATGTCCATCTGATGGAATTTCCATCCCTTGGCTACCGCAATGGCAAGTGCCAATCGTATGGAATCCATCTTCGCTACTGGAGCGAAGGTCTCATCATAGTCAATACCATGAACTTGCTGAAAGCCTTTGGCGACAAGCCTAGCTTTGTATCTGTTGATCTGTCCATCCACTGTGCTCTTGGTCCTGTAGACCCATCTGCATCTAACAAGTTTCCTCCCAGAAGGAAGGGGAACCAGATCCCAAGAGGAGGGAGTTGTACTCCTCCTGCATGGCGAATTCCCAAAAGGGATTTCCAGCAGCCTCGCCATAAGACTATGGATCTAAAGAATGAACCAAGAAAATATTCTTGGAAGGCAATGGTTCAATGGTAGTGAGTGCAATAGGAGGCTCCTCGAAATCAGATCGAGTCCTCCTAGTATCGGCTGGATCACCAACGAGATCCCCTGCATCCTGAAGAGTAGTTTGTGCTCACTTGGGCCTCTGCTCTGGCTCTGCAACTGCATCTGGATGCTCTGACTCTGTACCTGACTGTACTGACTCTAAATCTAAATCATCTGAGCCCTTTGAATCAGAACTCTCATTTGAAGAAGAGTCGGCATGTGCATTCTCATCATCTCCAATAGGTGTAAGAGTAAAGGTGTCTGCATGCGGCTGCTGAGGTACATGCGAGACACTTTCCTCAAATTGGACAATACGCTCAATGATGAGTCGGTCTGAGGAAAGATCAATAAGACAATATCCCTTCACACCGTCAGGGTATCCAACAAAAATGCACTCAGTTCTCTGTGGATCAAGTGCCTTCCTCTTTTCAGAGGGAATGTGGGCCCATGCACGAGAACCAAAAATGTGAAAGTGGGTCACTTCCATTTTGAAGCCACTCCAAGCCTCACAGGGGGTCTTATCCTTGATAGATTTATGGGGAGACCTGTTTTGGATGTATGTTGCATTGTTAAGTTCTTCGACCCATAGTCTATGTGGTAGTGACTTTGCATGCAACATGCAAGATGCCATCTCCTTTAAAGATTGGTTTATCCACTCAACAACTCCATTTTGCTGCGGAGTGTAGGGAACTGTATGCTGCAACTAAATCCCTACCTCATGGAAAAGATTATGAATCTCATGATTCACATAATCTCCCCCCTTATCACTTCGGAGGAATTTGGTCTTCTTCTGGACTGTGTCTCAACCAAAACTTTTAAATCTTTGAGGTGTTGAAAGACCTCGGATTTTTTCTTGAGAAAGTAGATCCAAGTAAAACGTAAGAAATCATCAACAAAAATGAGAAAACACCTCACTTTGCTGATGGATGGATGTGGAAAAGGACCCATAAGGTCACTGTGGATCAGACCTAAAGGTACGGAAGCTCGCTGAGACTTTCCTTTGTCAAATTTCTCTTGAGGGTGTTTTCCGAGGACACATCCCTCACATACTCCCTTGGAGAAATGGATGTCTGGTAGACCATCAACTAATCTATTCTTGCTAATTTGTTGCATGTATCTGAAATTCAAATGTCCAAACCTTTCGTGCCATATCCTACTACTTTCATTAGCATAAGTAGTAAAGCAGAATCAGGTTCAATGAATTCAAAAAATGTATACAATCTAGACTGATGATTTACCTCATCGGCAGCAACCCTGGAGTTGGTTTGCATGTCGTAGATGTCCATAGAATTTGGTGTGAATATGAATTTCTTTCCGGTGCTGGAATTCGTCATCTGATACATGAAGAGAAGGTTGACAGAAATCTTGGGAACATGCAACACATTCTCGAAGCTTCTGTTGGTGAGTTCAATCCTTCCTTTGCCAGTGACTTCAACAAAAGAGTTTTCCCCCATCAGAATAGGAGGACCTTTGCATGCATCCAAATAAGAATAGACTTCTTCTGAGGCAGCCATGTGATGTGATGATCTTGAATCTACGATCCAAGCATCAGGAGAGGAGTTGATGGCAATCAATGCATGGCTAGAATTGCCTTTCTTGGAATTCAGATCTTCTGGCTTCTTCTTCTTTGCACCCTTGGGGATGCGATCTACAAGGTTGTTTTGATGAAGTATATGAGACATCAGATTTATTTTCTTTTGCATGCATGCAGATTCCGAATGGAATCCTTTGTGACAGTACGTGCATTTCTCTCCTTTTCTTCCCTTTTCTCCTTTGGATCTAGACGCATCGATGAAGGGTTTTGTGTACCCTTCCTTCTTTGTATGTGCATGAGCTTTCCACTTATATTTATATTTATATTTTTTATAATTGTGGCTACCATCATGCATAGTGAGTGCATGCGCCCTTTGGCTCTTGATTGTGCCCATGTTGATGAGCTTGGTTTGCTCTTGTGTCAGGGATTCGATAAAGTCCTCAAGAGAAGGCATCTTGTAGGTGGCTCTAGAGGTGAATCTGACAGTAAGGAATGTGGATACGAATACAGAGAATTCAGGTCCAAGCTTGGAGAGAATGGTGAGAACCATTTTTTTCTCCTCCTTCGATTTATCAACCTTGCAAGCTTTGAGTTACGACAGCAAATCCTTGAATTTTGTAAAGAAATCTTGGATATTCTCGAATCTTTTTGGATCCAATGTGAGAAGCTCCACCTCCAAAATGTGTCCCCTCATCTCATCCTGTTTTCCAAAGATCCCTTCCAATATGGTCCAGGATTCTTTGGGAGTCTTACAGAAATATATATGAAAAAGGAGATCGAGAGAAATAAAACTACAAATTGTTCCGAGTGCCTCATCCATGCAATTTAAGTACTTGGATTTTTCTATGGCTGATGTCAGCTCTATATATGTATTCATGGTTAACCTATACAAACCTATGGATTGGAGATGTATGGCTATTTTCTCCTTCCATGCAAAATAATTGTAATGTGTAAGAATGAATTCTTTTTGGAATTCCATCTTTCCGCTGTCTTCAATTTTTGTACCTGCAAAAATTTTTGGTGTAGCTTTTGCTTAGCAGTCCATCGGATTTGATACCATGTAAATGTGTTGACCTAGAAAGAATATATCTAGCTAAACAATGATACAGACATTTGCAGAGAGAATTGGAAAAATAAGAAGAAGGAGAGAAAGAATGGAAAGAATTCTCATTAACCGTTGTGAATAATGAATAATTTACACATGATATACTCTGTATAACTCAATGAGTTCGACTTGAGGTGAACCAAGTCACCATAGTGGTGGTATAAAGTAATAAGGACACACACTAGCAGTTATGGGAGTGAACTGCCACCTATTCTAGTCTCTCAGGCAGTTACGGGAGTGAACTGCCACCTAGTTGAGTTAACTAGTCAACTAGTCTTCGGTTAACTGACTAAACAGAAAGTAGTGAGGAGTTAACTCAAGGAATCAAGGCTAATGCACCACTCTGGTGATGATACAAAGACAATTTTGAATTAGCATGGTGATGATCCCAATGCAACATCTAAACTTGTTAGGGTCCTAACCCGCACATAGGTAGAGCAATATATTCGGATGTAATAAAGGTCAATATTAATAAGGCCTTTCAATAAAATAGAATAAGGCAGATGTAAGAATACCTAATAGAAGATTCCAATTCTAGAAGGATCTTCCTCTAGATGCTTCTCTTAATAGACATGTTTAGTATAAATAAGGGTCGAGGGTATGAAAACCCTAGCTTTGAGATTATTGTAACAAAGCACTGCTCGACTGGAGGTTGCCCCCTCGAAGAGGCCCGTGAACATTGCTTTCTGAATCAAAGTGCTATTTCTGTTGTTGTTATTATATCATTTATGTGTTATTGTGGAGATTATGTTGGTTATATTACTGTCATTCTGCCATTTCTATCATTTTATTTATGTTCTACATACTTTTTATATCTAGTATATTACAAGTGGTATCAGAGAACTTTCCTTGGCAGAAATTGTGGGAAATTCTTTTTAGGGTAGAGACGTATTCCGACGTCTTTAAGCCACATAGATCTATCAGTACATGCATAAACCCGTGGTTGAGGGATTCATACATGCAAGAAATACAAGTGATTCTTAAGCACACATCTGTTGGCCACCCTTGTAACCCCTATTGGTACCCCTTCGAGTGGTAGCACATCAGACAACACCTATGTACGGATCGGCCTAGATTTCCTGAAGCCCTCTTTAGATAAAATGATCGGCCGCCTGACTACTATAGTGCCACCGAGAACAACACTCAGGAAGATACTCTCTAGTACCTGGGTAGTTAGGTAGTACGATTAAGGGTATGGTCTATCCTCCTTAGTTAGTGCCCCGAGATATTGGGTCGAGTACTATTATTGGAACCCACATGTATATCAGAGAGCTATAGCACAAGGAAAACCCTTGTCTGTAGAACCCTTGAATACCTAACCCTTGGGGGATAGAAACATAAACAAATTAAAACAAGCAAGATCTGTTGCCACACAACTGTGTTCGGGTTGCCAAATCACTACACTTTTCTTAATGTTTAAGCATTTGGGGATTTCATCGTTGTAGTATTCTTCAGACAGGAGTATAACTCCGCAGGTGTAAAAAAAAAAAGTCTGGAAATTTTTTCACCATTATTTGAGACCTATTCCATTGGATTCATCTCTTCGCCCTTATCACATTAATCCATATCATTTTACGACAAAATTTTTGACCCCGCCTGCCCCTTTTCAGTTCACCCATCCTCATGGCCCATACCCATAGCCAAGACCTAGAAGCTCGTTTCAACACCTTGCAATCTGGTCACCTCAAGACCCAAAAAGAAGTGAAACAACTCAGTGCCAATGTTGCCTTCATCGATACATCCATCAATACAACCATAAATACAACCATGCAGTCCTCAATGTAGGAAGTCAAACAAGAACTGACCACCCAGATTGAATCTGTATTTTCATCACTCTGCACCAAACTGAAGATCCGTATAGATGACCCTTTCTTTGACACACCTCTAAAGACTGAAGGTGAACATTCCTCCCATTCCCATACCTTTCAGCACCATCAATTTCAACGTGACCTATGCCTTCCGGGGGTGGATGTGACCAAATTTTATGGCTCGGACCCCACTGGTTGGGTAGCCCAAATGGAACATTATTTCTCTTTATACGGCATTACAGATGACTTGGCCAAACTTCGGTATGGTGTTCTCCATCTATATCAAGAACATTGGCAATGGTGGCAATGGAGAAAAACTTCCCGTCAAGGGTATATTGCTTGGACCCAATTTGTGACTGATCTTTATGAACGCTTTGACACTGACACCAACCATTTGGGTCGTTTGACAAAGTTGAAACAATCAGGAACAGTAGAAGACTTCATAGGTGCCTTTGAGAGCCTGGCTTTTCGAACAGAGGGCATGACTGATGCTTTCTTTCGAGAGTGTTTTATCAGTAGCCTCAAGGATGAGATTCGGTCCCATGTCCTCATGGATCGACCTTCAAGTTAGGTGGAGGCTTCTAAAAAAGCTAAAGAAGCACAATAGGTTGTATCCTCTCAAAACCGTAAACTCTCCTTTATCCCTCGCCCTAAACC
Source organism: Picea engelmannii (assembly GCA_009831015.1). NCBI lineage: Eukaryota > Viridiplantae > Streptophyta > Pinopsida > Pinales > Pinaceae > Picea > Picea engelmannii. The sequence goes on from ML799270.1 coordinate 135,826, forward strand.
TGTAAATCCCACTACTCCCTCTGCCCCATTAAAGATCCAAAAATTGACCAAGGCTGAAATGGCTGAACGCCAACTCAAAGGCCTTTGTTATAATTGTGATGACAAATATTTCCTGGGCCACAAGTGTAAGGAACAAAATCTTTTTATGGCCATCTTTGAGGATATTTCAGAAGAGGATGTTGAAACTCCCCTTGTGTCTGAGTCACCTGAAATCACTGATATAACCCCTCCCTCAGACCCTCCCGAAGTGGAACCGATCATTTCCCTCAATGCTCTCACTAGCTTCTCCACCCCCCAAACCCTCAAGTTAATCGGTTACATCAAGCATCGAAAGGTCATCATTCTAGTTGATAGTGGAAGCACCCATAATTTTATTCATCACTGCATTGCCCAAGAAACTCATTGCTACATCCATGCCGCCAACAATTTCCAAATCATGATTGTCAATGGTGGTTCCATGAAATGTCGAGGGTGGTGTGAAAATGTGCATCTCCAAATCGGTGACTACCACCTAAAATCCCATATGTTTTCCATCGACATGGGTGGTTGTGACATTCTGTTGGGTGCAGACTGGCTAAGGACTTCAGGTCCCATTCTCATGGATTTTAAGGAATTAACCATGCAATTCAACCAGGAAGGCCACCAATATAAATTCCAAGGCCTCACTGCTGGTTCACCTAAGGTCATTAGTTCCCATCGCATGGAAAAACTACTCAAAAAAGGTCATTCTAGTGTCATTGCCCAACTCCATGCCATACAAGCAATAGAGACACCCCCGGTGTTGCAAGACCTCCAAGCCCTCCTTTCTAAACATCAAATGGTATTTTCCACTCCCCAAGGACTCCCTCCTTCCCATGGTGTTCATGATCATTCCATTCCCCTTGTACCCGAAAGCCTTCCTCCCAATATGTGTCTGTATCGCCACCAATTTTCACAAAAAAATGAAATTGAGAAAATGGTCTAGGAACTCCTTAATGCAGGGGTTATCCGCCCTAGTATGAGCCCTTGCTCTTCTCCTGTAGTCATGGTCCTGAAGAAAGAAGGTTCTTGGAGAATGTGTCCCAACTTCCGTGCCCTCAAGAAACTGACCATTAAAGACAAATTTCCCATTCCTGTCATTGATGACCTCCTGGATGAATTGAGTGGTGCCCAATTCTTTACTAAACTTGATCTTCACTCAGGCTATCACCAGATACGTATGAAAGAGGCAGACATTTCCAAGGTAGCCTTTTGAACTCATGAGGGCCACTATGAGTTTTTGGTCATGCCCTTTGGCTTGTGTAATGTCCCCTTCACCTTCCAAAGCCTCATGAATCATGTCTTCCTTCCCTTTATCCATCATTTTGTCTTAGTTTTCTTTAATGATATCCTCATCTATAGAAAAACCTGGACATACCATCTTACTCATGTGGATCGAGTTCTCCATCTACTCTCTCAGCACCAACTTTTCTTGAAACAGTCTAAATGTGATTTTGGTGCCTTCGAAGTAGAATACTTTGGTCATCTGGTTGGAAAGGATGGCGTCAGGGTGGATCCAAAAAATATTGAAGCTATGCAAGACTGGCTACACCCAAAGACTCTCAAAATATTGCAGGGATTTATGGGCTTAATAGGGTATTATCGCAAGTTTGTTAAGAATTATGGAAATATTACAACAACTCTCACTACTCTCCTCAAAAAGAACTCTTTCACTTGGACTCCAGCTGCTGCTCAATCTTTCCAAACCTTGAAGATGGCCATGTGCACCACTTCGGTTCTGGCCCTTCCTGATTTCACAAAGACCTTTGTGTTGGAATGTGATGCCTCAGGGAAAGGAACTGGTGCTATCCTTATACAAGAGGGTCGACCTTTGGCCTTCACCAACAAGAAACTATCTGAAAGGCATCTGGGCAAACCCATCTATGAAAAGGAAATGTTGGCTATTCTACATGCCGTTGATCGATGGTGCCCTTATCTCTTGGGGCAACGTTTCCAAATTAAGACAGACCATCAAAGCCTCAAGTAATTTCTGGAACAATGCATTTCCTCCCCGGAGCAACAAAAATGGGTGACTAAGCTCTTTGGATATGATTATGAGATCATTTACAAGAAAGGCAAAGACAATGTGGTGGTGGATGCACTATCCTGAAAATATGAAGAATAAGGCTCCCTTTTTTCTCTTTCCTTCATTGTACTAGATTGGATCCAAGCTGTTCACCAGGAAAGGCTACAATATCCCAAAACTTTGCATCTGATCCAGCAATTGCAGACCAATTCTCCAGCTCCCCCAGGGTACTCTTGGCTCTAGGATGAGCTTCGATACAAAGGCCATTTGTATTTAAGTAAAAAATCAAATCTTAAATCCACGGTACTTTCTGAGCTTCATGCTATACTCACAGTGGGGCACTTCGGGTTCACCAAAACCTATGACAGGGTCAAACGTTCTTTTTTCTGTGATGGTATGAAACAGGAAATCCATAATTTTGTCACTGAATGTGATGTGTGTCAACGCAACAAGGGAGAAATAGTCAAATCTCTGGGCACACTACAACTGCTTTCGATTCCCCCTGCTATTTGGAAGGATATCTCTATGGAATTTATTACCGACTTACCCAAATCGAGAAATAAATCAGTCATAATGGTGGTTGTGGATATCCTTTCCAAGTATGCTCATTTATGTGCTCTTCAACACCCATTTATTGCATCCACAGTGGTTCAAATTTTCATGGACCAAGTCTTGAAGCTTCATGGCATGTCACACTCTATTGTTTCTGATCATGACCCAACTTTCACAAGCAATTTTTGGCAAGAACTTTTCAAGCTACAGGGCAGCCAATTGCATCTCAACACAAATTATCATCCCCAGACTGATGGTCAAATGAAAGTTGTCAACAAGTGTTTGGAAACATATCTGAGGTGTTTTTCCTCTGAAAAGCAAAATCAGTGGGCTCAATGGTTACCCCTAGCTGAATGGTGGTACAACACTTCCTACCATACATCTACACGCATGACTCCTTTTGAAGTGGTATATGGACAGAAGCCACCTTCAGTTCTCTCATACTTATCGGGTACCTCGAAGGTCCAGACGGTTGACCAAACACTTATAGTTCGAGAGGATATTTTCTGTACCCTCAAAGAGAACTTGTTCATGGCACAGAATCACATGAAGCAACAAGAAGATCAAGGTCACTCTGAACGTCAATTTGCAGAAGGTGATCAAGTGTTTCTATGACTGCAACCATACAAGCAAACTTCCCTCAAGGCCGAGCATTGTCAGAAGCTAGCGCCCAAATTTTATGGTCCTTATACAGTTCTCAAGCGTGTTAGACAAGTTGCCTATGAGTTATCTTTGCCCAGCCATTCGACGCTACATCTTGTTTTTCATGTTTCATGCTTAAAGAAGGTGATTGGAACTAGGTGCCAAATTCAAACCAACCTTCCCGAGTTAGCTGAAGAAGGATCCATTTGGCTACATCTAGAAGCAGTTTTGGACCAACGTGAGCATCGCCTGCATCAGAGAACCATCAAGGTAGTGCTAGTCCAGTGGAAAGATACAACTCCAGCAGATGCCACTTGGGAGCCAACTACCATTCTGCAGTAGTTTCCACATCTCAAGCCTTGAGGACAAGGTTTTTTTTAAGGGGGTGGACATGTTAGGGTCCTAACCCACACATAGGTAAAGAAACATATTCAGATGTAATAAAGGTCAATATTAATAAGGCCTTTCAATAAAATAGAATAAGGCGTATGTAAGAAGACCTAATAGAAGCTTCCGCTTCTAGAAGGATCTCCCTCTAGATGCTTCTCTTTATAGACATATTTCGTATAAATAATGGTCGAGGGTATGAAAACCCTAGCTTGGAGATTATTATAACAGAGCGCTACTCGACTGGAGGTTGCCCCCTTGAAGAGGCCCGTGAACATTTCTTTCTGAATCAAAGTGCTATTTCTGTTGTTGTTCTTATATCATTTATGTGTTATTGTGGATATTATGCTGGTTATATTACTGTCATTCTACCATTTCTAGATTTTATTTCTGTTCTGCATACTTTTTATATCTAGTATATTACAAAACTCAACTCAACTAGTCAAACTAAAGTGTGAACTGAAAGAGAATATTCTCCAGGTGGAATATTCTCTCCTAAAATATAGGAGACTGGATAATGACTAATTATGACTAATAAACAAATAAAAAACTTAGGAAAAAGAAATCCTAGGTGTGTGTGAAGTAACTCCAACACATTGGCTTTCTGAAAAATCTCATGGACCTGTTGGTGGATGTGCTGAATCCACTCAATGAATGTAGTGGATTTATCAGTCTCATACTGAACATGGGAAGAGTATGTCTGTGTGGTTTCTAGAGGTAGTGCAATGTCAATGGGACACAAGGGTTGGAATCCTAGTCCACTTGAAATGGGCTATGGCCGATGGAGCTATGGAGAACCATGTTGTAACTGCGTTGAACATATGGAAGAATCTCATCCCATGTACGTGAATGATTAGATTTTTACATGCATAGGATGTGCACAATCATCCAATTGACGACCTATGTTTGGTCATCTGTTTGGGGGTGGAAAACAATGGATTTAGTGAGCTTGGTGTCAAAAAGTGATCAGAGACTCAACCCGAATGTGATGAGGAACCTGTTGTCCCTATCGGAGATGATGGTTTGTGGTATCCCAAAATGGACCCACTCTTGTTCGAAGAACATCTTTGCAGTATTTTCCACTGTGATGTTCTTCTTGCAAGATGTGAGGATGGCCATCTTCGAAAACCGATCAACGACCACAAATACACAATCATTGTCGTGCTTGTTGGACAAAATTCCAGACATGTAATCCATCAATATGGATTCCCAAGGCTTCTCGGGGGTTGGAAGAGGGGTGTATAAGCCTTTCTTCTTGATGGTTGGCTTGGAAATGGCACAGGAAATGCAAGATATGATATACTTGTTGACATCGTGTTGAAGTTTTGGCCAATAAAAAAGTTTCTAGAGAACAACTACAATTTTATCCATGCCAAAATGTCCTGCCACCCGATTGTAGTGGGATTCCCAAATCATATTTGCATGCTTACTTGCAGGAACATAGAGATGGACCAGATGGCATAAAAACCCGTCCTGAATGTGAAAATTGGTGACAGTTGTTCCTGTACCTAAAAGATGATAGGTGATGGCGAATTATGGATCTTGTTGATAAAGTTGTGGCCACTCATATGCCTCATGTCCATAGAAATGAAGTACAGTGGTGAGTGCAATCATGGGGGATCGAATGAGGTAGTCAATGACATTATTTGTACTCCCTGTCTTATACTTGATGTTGCGATGGAACTGTTGCAAGTAGGTGGACCACTTCTGATGGAGATCGTTCTGCAACTTCCCCCGTGTCTGTATGAACTATAGAGGCTTGTGATCAGTGTGGATGATCGTCTCCTTTCCCAGAATGTAATGTTTCCATTGACGATAGGATTGTACAACGGAATACATTTTCTTGTCATAGGTGGGGTATTTTTGAAAAATATCTGAGAGTGTCTCACTATGGTATGCCACTGGATGACCATGTTGAGTGAGAACTTCGCCTACAACATAGTCATATGCATCGGTATCAATCTTGAATGGTTGTTGCAGATAAAGCAAGGAGAGTACTAGAGTTGAGCATAGGCGATGCTTCAGATCATCAAATGCTCATTGTTTTTCCTTCCACCACACAAAATTTTCCCTGCCATCGCCCTTGGTCATGTGGCTGAGGGCCCATACAATATGTGATAATACCAAAAAGAACCGTTGGTAGAAATTGGCCAGTCCTAAGAAGCTCCAAAACTTGGTTAGTGTGGTCAGGGCTGGCCAATCATATATGACTTGGATCTTAGTGGAAACGACATGAACCCCATGCTCATCAACAATGTAGCCTAGGTATTGGACCATGTTCATTCCAAAGGAACATATTTCAAAGTTGACATATAACTTGTGTTGTCACAGAGTACTCAAAACAAAAGAAGCTTCAATCATTATGAAGGAAACAACAGAAGAAAAGATCGTGATCAACCAAGGCATGAATTCATAAGGACTACATCAAAAAAAGGATTATTCACTCCAAGGTATGAAATTTTATTTTATGGTCATTATTTTATTTGTACCAACTTTGGACATAAAGCTTCAAATTGTAGATCTTATGGAAGAAATGGTCAAGCAAGAAATTCATATGTGATTCCATATAATATTAAATGTTACAGATGCCATAAATATGGACATATAGTTCATGATTGTAGAAGCATGATGGATACTTCTATGAAAGAGAATAATGATATCAAATATAAGAAGGTTTGGAAAATAAAACAAGAACATGTAAAGGAAGAACAAATGAATGAAGGACACCCATAAGTCATACTCTCAGGATTGGTAATAGTACGTGATCAAGAAAAATCGACAAGAAAAAAGGAAGATGTCAGATATAGGAAGATTTGGAGAAGAAATGAAAAACAAGAAGAATAGGTGAATGAATACGAGGTCACAAAGATCATACTCACATGATTTGTAGTAGTGTGAGATCATGATGAATCCACAGGAAAAGAGGAAGAGGTCATAATTCAGAAAGAGGATGATGATGAATCTACAGACGAAGAAGAAGATTACTCTGCATCAGAGCGGGTATTTTTTTGATCCATCTGGCTTGGAGACTCCCAGTAAATATGAATATTGAAGAGGGGGAGTCTAAGCAGCAGCTCTACAAATATAAGAATTATATTTCAAGCAATCTAAAGTATTTGCAGTTTTTGGATAGGTAGATTCAGAGTGGCAGAGATTCATTCCATCCATGCATTCAGAAAGGGACATATTTAGTACAAATTGTTGCAGACATGAAGAATATGATTTTAAAAATTGAGAAGACAACTTGAGAAGATGGAATATGTCATAATTAGTAGATGGGTCAGCATTGAATGCAGTTGAGTAGCAGAGTCATGGGAAGTTTATGACATATATACAAATATGGATTCATGAGAGCTTTGACAGGTCTAAAGAGATACATGACAGTGGATGAAATCATAGTAACAATTAGAATCAGTGGAATCAATGGACAAGTGGAATCGGGAAGGAAATCAATAAAAGGCACAACATAAGCTATATCGTTAGAATAAGGTATGAGCATTGATGTGAACTTGACAAGCCATGAAGACTTGAAGTAAAGTAACCTTGAATTATTTTAATATATGTCAGTCAATTACAAGAGGAAGCACCAATGGACAAACAAAACCATAAGAGAAGAAAGAAAACATATATAGGAAATCCCACATCGATCAACACAACATCTTGCAGAAAAGTCAAGGAAGAGAAATTGTCAGAGAGAGAGAGATTAGAATCATGAAGATAGGGCGAGTGCATGAAGTTAGAGAGAGATTGTTTAGAGAAGATATATCGACAAGGGGATTTACCCTTTTACCCATGATGTCAAAGGGGTAGAAAGAGAAATATTAGAAGCATGAAGACAGGGGGAGCAACCCCAAAGGGGGATACCCTTTTCCATTGATGTCAAAGGGGGAGAGAAACATGAGGAGAGAAACATTGGTCAGAGGTGGAGTATAAGTGTTGGAGTATGCATGTTTCCATAAATGCCAAAGGGGGAGATTGTTGGATAATTGGTTGTCATTGATGTTGTTGGACAATTGGTTGTCATTGATGTCAAAAACTAGTGGTTGTCATTAATGTCAACATATGTGATGGGTGTATTTGGAGGAGTCTCTAAAGTGGTCCTTGTAATGTCCCCAAGGCCGAGACCAATTGTAAATCATGTCTATAAAGTATAAATATTGCATTATGAATTGTAATTATGTTTTATAGGCTGGTGAGCCAAGTTTATATAAGTTGGTGGGTTTATGTGTTATTAGGCCGGAGAGCCTAAGTGTTAAGGTCGGGAGCCTGCTTTTGTATATGTAATCATGCAGAACATTAATAAAAAAATATAAACACCGTTGTGTGCTGACAGACCATGATGAATGAGTGATGGGGGACTAAGCTTCCAAAAAGTGGGTAAGGGATTGGGGGATGAAAGGTTGGAAAGAGAGGCTAAGTGTTGAGCCTAGGGGCTTAAGTCCTTGGGAATAACATTTTAATATTATTCCAAAATCCATGTAAATTTGATGTTTTATCCTAAGTTCTTTGGAAGGACGAGTGACTTCCAAATGGGAAGGAATGAGCTTCATGGGTGACAAGTGTCAACCCAAGCGCATGCAGTTAAAACTGTTGAGTTGAGCCGTGAAGGGGGTTCCTCCTTGATTCTACCATCGACTTTCTGAACCAAAAATCCAAGTATGACCTCTACAAGAATACCCTCACGCAACTGGGGAAAAAAAAACAAAAAAAAAGGCCTGTGTTGATTTTTGGAGGAGCTGGTACACCCTCTGTCAAAACCGTCGATTCTGGGTTCGACCTCCCATTCTCCATCCTCTGTCTGAACTAGCGGGTGTCCAGGATCGACCTATGTTTTGGTGTTTGTTCTAGGGAAACCTTACCTGAACCGTTAAGTCTCTACGTGGAATCTCTGTATACCCTCACATATCCCCGAAACATGAGTCGTGAGTCTGTCATGTATTGTTGGTTAGGGAAAACCAAATGTCCTGTAATTGTTGAGCCTTGTTATCCTGTAGCATCTGTCTGTCACCAGTTTTGAGAAGCCCGTGTCTGTGTTTCCAGTGGACTGTTGTGGTCACATAGTGCTTGACTGTGTGTGGCTTGCAGACCATTGTATGTTCGTGTGGAGCTTCATGGTTGCCCGACTGTGTTAGAAATCGAGTTGGAGGAAACAAGTTGTCTGGCCTATGTGTAACACTCTCTCCAGGTGAGGGAGGTAGTTGTGGTTGAAGAGGTAGTCTGTTAGGCCTGTGAGAATAGGTGAAGGAGTCTACTGGGAAGTGGTATTCTTCCAGGGAGAGTCTAGCACCAGCTATGGAGCTCTAAGACTTCCTAATCCAGCCTGTTGCCGAGATCCAGAGAGGGAGGTGAAGCACTGATGGACTGTTCTTGTGAAGGTGTATACTCTTGGGCGGAATAGGCATGTGGGGAATGAGAGTCCATGAGTAGTGGGTGTAAGAAGACATCCTGGGAAGAATCCTTCTCGTTATTTTGTGCAGTTCTTCCAATAACCTCAGCCTAGACTAGGATTCCTTGCCTTGGGTGGAGCTTAGTCCCAGCTCGGGGGTGACCCACTGCTGAACATGATGAGTAGTGTGGTTTAAGGCTAGGAGGTTCGTGGAAGGCCTGGATGTGTTTGGTGGAATTACAACGGTTTCAAAGATAAGTATCATCTTATGCTTAATATTATGTTTTGCATGCCTGTGATGCTTATATGTATCATGTATTCTGTTGTGCATATGAATTATTGTTAATGATGGGGATTATTAATGTTAGCAGTAATCTTGTGCTTACTCTGAGTTAATTTTTTTTAATATGACTTAAATGCATGTTATTAATTAAGTATGAGAATGATGTTGTTCTGCACAGTAGCATTTTCCCGGCTGGGAGGGGCGTTTATAGTATGGTATCAGAGCCTAGTTTCAACACTGAGCCTAGATGGGCCTCATAAGTGGTCTTTGGACCAAGGTTTTGTGAAGCAATTGTGTCTGGAGGACTAATTTCTGACCTCAGAATGTTTCTGAGTGTCAATGGACTACTTGACCATGTTACAAGCTTAGGAGGTGTAGCGGTATTATAAAAATACAACCGGTGTGGTATATGGCCACAGGGAGAGAGAGAACTCCACACTAGAAATGTTGGATCAAGTAGATGAAGGTTCAAAAGGAGGGTGCCAATTCATTGGCCAGAAGTCCTTGAGAAGCAGAGTTGGACGGTCAAAATTCTCTGTGGAGAACTCACGAAATCGTGAGAACCGTATGATAGCCAAAAGTTGCAATGAGGTTAGTGGATGGAGAAACTCACCACCCTAGGATCTAGAATAAATGTGGGTCGTTGATCGTGGTTGGTTTGAACTGTTGGATCATTTCGTGAACTCAAGGATCGTGAACTTGGAGCGCAGGCCAAATTCTTGGTCACTCCAAGTCCTGAATCGCGAAAGAGATTAACAAGGGTAGAATCGGATGGTGGAGCGCTTCCAGGAAGAAGTGCCAAAATCCTGTGAGCCGTCAGATCCAGCCAAATAGTGAGGAAGTTAAGGCTGAAGAGCTTTGATATGTGTAAGCATAGGAGAGATCTGGACCGTCGGATCAGGGGAGGCTCACAACCGTTGATCTCATACCTGAATCTCCATATCGGAATTCAGGGATTGAAGTGACAAGATATTTGGAGTCGCTGCATCATGAACTCTCGGTTCGCAAAAATCTGAAAATATCTGGACCGTTAGATCCAAATCATCGAGGATCATTGGATCTTGTACAAGAACTCGTGTATCGAAATTCGGGGATTGAAGTGACAAGAGATTTGGAGTCGCTGCATTGTGAACTCCCGGTTACCGAAAACCCAAAACCTCAAAATCCTGAAGTGATCTACACCATAGATCATAGGAGAGGAACTTGAACATTGGATCAAGTAGATGACTAGACCGTAATTTTAGAATTTCGGCAAATGGAAGTTCGATATGTGTAGATGCACAAACTCTTGATGCCTAAAACTCCGAAACGAAATGTGAAAGTAGTGGGGCCCCCTGACATCGCTGGGAGTGAGGTGGACCTCCTTAAGCACACCATGTGTCACTACCTTGGTGGGCAACAACTATTCTGTGGGCCCAGAGGGTAAGGAAATCAAATTTTTGGAAGTCGGGAGTTGGAGAGGGAAGCAAGTGCAAGAACCTCCAGGACCAAAACCCCGAAACCTGAAACCCTAAAGCCCCGAAATCCCGAAACCCAAATTTTCATTTGGAGAGCCTTGTAGCACCTAGTAGTTTATCATTTGATCATGGCCCATGGACACATGGGTTGGGGACTAAGAAAACGGGGGCTATCGCCGAAAACTGCAGATCCAAATAGAGCTCAGAAAATTCGTGGAATCAAAATGTTTTCTTATTCACGTTGGTTTATGAATGTTGTAGTTTTATTGAGGGTTTAAGGCCTGACAAACTTCGATTGACTGTACGTTGTGTGTACATAGTTCAACAAGTGTCAGGACAGGTACAAATCGACACCGAGTATAGAAATGGAAGAGGTGTTGATTGCCTCCAATTCAGAAAATGAAAGAGAAGGAAGGGATGTCAACTTGGGAGTCGAAGGATCGAACTCCAATGGGCACGGAAGAGAATTGGATAAGGAAGGACATATGATGAAAATCATTGAAAGATTGCAGAAAGATGCCCAGGCTTGTCGAGCTAATAACCGAAAGATCATGAAAGTCAGGGATAGGTAGGGTCAATTCAACTTAAGGATGTTGAAGAGTCTGGAAAGAATAGAAAAGAAATTGGAAAAGGAGAGTGACTCAAGCAAGACAGAGAGTCACATGACCCCTGAGAGGAAAATAAGATCGAGGAGTGTCAACATACATCGTCGTCACTCCCCAAAGCATTCCAATAGGGAAGCACACAGCAGTTCAAGCCCTTCTCCTACCAAAAAGAACTGAATATCTAGAGTGGATGAATTGAAAGGGGAGATGAATAAGATTAAGCCTCTTACATTTGATGGAGAACATAAGAAGGAGGAAGATGATGAAACATGGTTGCTTGGCATGAGGAAATATTTCCAACTGTAGAATTATTCCTCTCATGCAGAAGGAAGAATTGTGATGTATCAACTAAAAGGAAAAGCATCCATGTGGTGGGATCAACTTGTGCAAGTGCAACACGTTAGAGAGAAAGATATCACATGGAAGGAATTTAAGAGGTATTTCGAGAGGAAATACTTAACTAAAAGATATTATGACAGAAATATGAAAGAGTTCTTTGAACTCAAGTTGGAAAACAAGATCATTGATGAGTATGAACAAAATTTTTTGGAATTACTGAAGTATGTTCCATTCATCAAAGATGAGTCTGTCAAGATTCAGAGGTACCTGAGTGGATTAACGCCTCCTATTAGGGATAAGATTCAATATGATGATCCTAAGACTATGGAAGAAACAATAAGAAGAGAGAAATGCTTATATGAACAACAAAGAGAAAAGCCTACCTTTCAGAAGGCTTGGGTTGACCAGAAGAAGTTTAAGAAAGAACAAAATCAGAAGGGAAACAAACCCCCCTTTTTCAAAAATAGTCCTCAAGGACATCCATCGTTTAGAGAGCCGAGAATGGCTGAAGTGGGAGAACAAAGGCCGAGACAGACACCCATTTAGTGTTGGGGCTGTAAAGAGAACCACAAGTACAAAGATTGTCCTCATAAAAATGGCAAAGCAAGAGCTATCCATAATGTTCAACAAGCTGAAACAGTGGAGGACATGGGCAGTAGAATGCCAAGGATCTATGCGGCCCTGGACAATAAGCAAGATGAATTTCATTCGCACATGATTGAAGTGGAAGGTATGATTAACAACCAACCATTTATTATTTTAATTGATTTAGGGGCTAGCCATAGTTATGTAGACCCTAGAGTGGTGGAAAGTTTTCATTTATCAAGAAACAAACATGAAAATTCTTGGTTAGTGCAGTTGGCTACAGGAACCAAGAGGAAATTCACTGAGTTGGTTAAGTCCTGTCCGGTGGACATGAAGGGATTGAGCACGAAGTCTGAATTGAATATTCTTCCTTTAGGCTCTTATGACTGTTTAATTGGGATGGACTAGTTGGAGCAGCACCATGCCCTCCTGGACTGTTGTAACTAAGAATTTACATGCTTGGATGAGGAGGGGAATCAAAAAATAGTCCAAGGAATTCATAGAGATGTTACTGTTAGAGAAATCTCAGAAATGCAGTTGAAGAAGTGCTACAGAAAAGGCTGTCAATTGTTTGCAGCTCGTGTGGAGGAAGCATCCAGAGATGAAGTCTCAAAGATTGGAGACCATGCGGTACTAACAGAGTTTGAAGACATATTTCAGGAGGTACCCAAACTACCTCCAAAGAGAGATATCGATTTCTCTATAAATTTGATGCCTGGAGCAGCTCCAGTGTCAAAAGCTCCTTATAGAATGAGTACGCCAGAGCTGAAAGAGTTGCAATTGCAGCTTGAAGAGCTTCTAAAGAAGGGGTACATTCGCCCAAGCGTGTCACCTTGGGGTGCCCCGGTCCTGTTCATGAAGAAGAAGGATGGGACGTTGAGGTTGTGCATTGATTTCAAACAGTTGAACAAAGTAACTGTCAAGAACAAGTATCCTTTGTCGAGGATCGACGATCTTTTCGATTAGTTGAAAGGTGTGAAAATATTTTCGAATATAGATTTTATATCAAGATATCACCAGGTAAGAATAAAGGATGAAGACATCAGCAAGATCTCCTTTAGAACAAGGTATGGTTATTACGAGTTCACAGTGGTACCATTTGGGCTGTTGAACAGACCTGTTGTTTTTATGTGCTTGATGAATGGTGTATTCAGGGACTATCTAGACAAGTTTGTCATCGTCTTCCTGGATGACACATTGGTGTATTCCAAGTCAGAGGAAGAGCATGAACAACACCTGAGGATGGTGTTGCAAGTGTTGAGAGAACACTAGTTGTATGCCAAGTTGAGCAAATGCTCGTTTATCGAAGGCAGATCCATTACTTGGGGCACATTATTTCAGGAGAAGGGATCATCGTGGATCCTGAGAAGGTTGAGGCCATCAGAGAATGGTCAACACCAAGGAATATGGCAGAAGTTAGATCCTTTATGGGTCTAGCGGGCTATTACAGAAGGTTTATCGCAGGGTTCTCAAAGATAGCTCATCCTATCACTTCCTTGCAAAGGAAGGATAAAAAGTTTCAGTGGACTGAAGAGTGTGAGAAAAGTTTCCAGCGATTGAAGCAGTTGTTAACCAACGCTCCAATATTGAGGTTTGCAGATCCAAATGTGGATTTCATGGTGTGCATAGATGCGTGTAAAGAAAGGTTGGGAGGAGTTCTCAGTCATAATGTAATTGTAATCTATTATGAGTCCAGGAAGTTGAAAGAGCACGAAAATAATTATGCCACTCACGATTTGGAGTTGGCAGCAATCGTTCACGCTCTGAGGAAATTGAGGCATTACCTCATGGGAAGGAGGTTTGAACTAAGAAAAGACCATAATGGTTTGAAATATTTGTTTGATCATCCAACCTTAAATGCTAAACAATGTAGGTGGCTGGAATTTCTATGTGAGTATGACTTTGAGATCAAGCATATCAAAGGAAAGGAGAATAAAGTGGTTGATGCACTCAGTAGGAGGGTGCATGAATTGCATGCTACAACCATTAGCATGTATCAGACTAATATTAAAAGTAGAATTCTGGAGGCTGCAAATGTAGATCTGTAGTACAGAGAATTGGTAGCCAAGCTATAGCAGGGTAAGATGCCATAGAAGATGGAAATTTATAAATTGGAAATAGATGGAATATTGTTGTACAAGAACATAATTTTTGTACCCAATGTCCAGTGCTTGAAACAAATGATTTTGCAGGAGATGCATAATGTGCCTTATGCAGGGCACCCTGGATATCAGTAAACAATACCAACATTCAAGAGCCATTACTTTTGGCCAGGTATGAAGAGAGAGATCATTGAATACATCACTAGATGTATGGAGTGCTAGAAAGTTAAAGTTGAGCATAGGCACCTAGCAGGGTTGCTGCAACCTTTACCCATTCCTAAGTGGAAGTCGGAAGTGGTGACAATGGATTTTATTAAAGGATTGCCCAGAACAAACAAGCTGCATGATTAGATCATGTTGGTGGTGGACAAGCTTACAAAATCTACCCATTTTATTCCACTGAAAACTACTCACAAGGCAGTAGATGTTGCAGATATTTTCGTGAAGGAAGTGTCACGATTGCACAGAATTCCTAAAATGATTGTGTCTGACAGAGACCCGAAATTCACCTCGAATTTTTGGAAAGGATTGTTCAAAAGATTCAGAACGAATCTAAAATTTAGTACATCTTATCATCTTGAGTCTGATGGACAGACAGAGAGGGTGAACAGAGTAATAGAAGACATACTGAGAATGTATGTGATGGAAAAACCATAAAGATGGGAAGAATACCTGCACTTGGTAGAATTAGCCTACAACAATGGGTATCGTGCATCGTTGAAGATGAGCCCATTTGAAGCACTTCATGGAAGAAAGTGCAATACTCCAGTGAGCTGGGATAATCCAGCTGATAGAGCAGTAGTTGGGCCAGAGTTGCTCAAGGAGATGGAGGACCAAATAATAAAAACTAAGCAGAATTTGAAAGCTGCCCAGGATAGGCAGAAAAGTTTCGCTGATAAGAACAGAACCCACAGAGAGTTCAAAGTGGGTGATCATGTTTTCCTGAAAGTAAAAGCTAACAGGAGTTCCTTGAAGCTGGGAAGTTGCGCCAAGTTGGTAGCCAGATTTTGTGGGCCATTTGAAATCCTAGAAAGGATTGGTCCAGTTGCATATATTTTTGCATTACCTGCATCTATGACTGTACATAACGTGTTTCATTTTTCATTGCTTAAGAAATATATACCAGATGCTAATCATGTTATCAATTGGGATGTGATTCAGGTGGAAAAAGAAGGTGTCTTGCAAGTGCATCCTGTGCACATATTGGTCAGGAAAAACAAACAGCTCCAGAATCGAGCTATAGGGCTTGTAAAGGTCCAGTGGACCTAGTATGGTCCTGAGGACATGACATGGGAGCATGAAGATGTTATATGGGTAGAGTACTTGCATCTTTTTGAAAATTTTGAAAAACTTGCAGATACAGTGTAAAGTTGCACTGAGGACAATGCAAAAATAAGGGGAGGGGATTGTAATGTCCCCAAGGCTGAGCCCTGTTGTAAATCATGTCTATGAAGTATAAAGATTTCATTATGAATTGTAATTATGTTTTATAGGCTGGTGAGCCAAGTTTATATAAGCTGGTGGGCTTATGTGTTATTAGGCCAGAGAGACTAAGTGTTAAGGTCGAGAGCCTGCTTTTGTATATGTAATCGTGCATAACATTAATAAAAAAATATAAACACCACTGCGTGCAGACCAACCACGATGAATGAGTAATGGGGGACTAAGCTTCGACAGAGTGGGTAAGAGATTGGGGGCTGGAAGGTTGGAAAGAGAGGCTAAGTGTTGAGCCTAGGGGCTTAAGTCCTTGGGAATAATATTTTAATATTATTCCAAAATCCATGTAAATGTGATGTTTTATCCTAAGTTCTTTGGAAGGATGAGTGAATTCCAAATGGGAAGGAACGAGCTTCATGGGTGACAAGTGTCAACCCAAGTGCATGCAGTTAAAACTGTTGAGTTGAGCCGTGATGGGGGTTCCTCCTTGATTTTACCGTCGAATGTCTGAACTAGAAATCCGTGTATGACCTCTGCAAGAATACCCTCACGCAACTGGGGAAAAAAAAACCAAAAAAAAGGCCCGTGTTGATTTTTGGAGGAGCCAGTACACCCTCTATCAAAACCGTTGAGTTTGGGTTCGACCTCCCATTCTCCATCCTCCATCTGAACTCGCGGGTGTCCAGGATCGACCTCTATTTTAGTGTTTGTTCTAGGGAATCCTTACCTGAACCATTAAGTCTCTGCGTGGGATCTTTATATACCCTCACACATCCCCAAAACCTAAGCCATGAGTCTGTCTTGTATTGTTGGTTAGGGAAAACCGAATGCGTCGTAATTGTTGAGCTTTGTTATGCTATAGCATATGTCTGTCACTAGTTTTGGGAAGCCTGTGTCTATGTTTCCAATGGACTATTGTGGTCGTGCAGTGCTTGACTGTGTGTGGCTTGCAGACCATTGTATGTTCATGTGGAGCCTCATGGTTGTCCGACTGTGTTGGAAATCAAGTTGAAGGAAACATGTTGTCTAGCCTGTGTGTAACACTCTCTCCAGGTGAGGGAGGTGGTTGCGGTTGAAGAGGCAATCTGTCAAGCCTGTGAGAAAAGGTGAAGGAGTCTGCTGGGAAGTGGTATTCTTCTAGGGAGAGTCCAACACCAGCTACAGATCTCTAAGACTTCCTGATCTGGCCTATTACCGAGACCCAGAGAGGGAGGTGAAGCACTGATGGACTGTGCTTGTGAAGGTGTGTACTCCCGGGTGGAACATGCATGTGGGGAATGAGAGTCTGTGAGTAGTGGGCATAAGAAGACATCCTGGAAATAATCCTTCTAGTTATTCTGTGCAGTTCTCTCTGTAACCTCAGCCTAGAATAAGATTCCTTGCCTTGGGTGGAGCTTAGTCCCAGCTCGGGGGTGACCCACTGCTGAACATGATGAGTAGCGTGGTCTAAGGCTGGGAGGTTTGTAGAAGGCCTGCACATGGTTGGTGGAATTACCAAGGTTTCAAAGATAAGTATCAACTTATGCTTAATATTATGTTTTGCATGCCTGTGATGCTTATATGTATCATGTATTCTGTTGTGCATATGAATTATTGTTAATGACAAGGATTATTTATGTTAGAAATAATCTTGTGCTTACTCTCAGTTAAATGTGTTTAATATGACTTAAATGCATGTTATTAATTAAGTATGAGAATGATGTTGTTCCGCACAGTAGCGTTTTCCCGACTAGTGGGATGACGGCCGAGGGGGGGGGGGGGGGGGNGGGGCGTTACAGTCCCCTTATGGCATAGATCTAATCACAACCCTCATGGGAAGACATTTTGAATAAGTCTACAAGAAACCCATAGGTGTGTTCATGAAGGCCGAAGTTGTTTGAGGAATAAGGACATGAAGGACAATGTAAATACAGGTAACACACTCATAGATAGATATTCCTTGTCATGTCATTTCCAATGGTAGGTGATATGCCACATAGTTCCTCACTGTTAGGGATATATTCTCTCATGAAGTAGGAAGCCCCGAAGAAGGTTTAAGAAACTCCTACTTAGTTGCAAGACATTAATGAAAGGGTAAAGTGGTTGTAACAAGAAAGTTCAAGAAACCCTAAAGTTAAGGATAGAGGTTACTTAAAAAAGTATAAATACACGTAAATGAATATCTCATTTGTACATACAAAAGTTCATTGAATATCTATCTAAGAGAGAAAGTGATTCTTATCTAAGGTAACCAAGGATATATGAGGCAAATTTCAGAGGGAAGATGAAGTGAAGAAGGGAAATATTCCAAGAGAGGATGAAGTCTTGTGATGATGTGTTCTAAGGTATGTTATTTAAAGGTTACCTTACCATTTTATCTATAACTTGTTTTCTAGAATGAATCAGATAGTGAAAATTGGAGGATTTTGAGAAGACCTATCAAGGTACCTATGGTATACATTTCAGATTCTGGGTCATTTTATTTTTGGATATACACTCCGTGAAAGATAGGGTTTTTGGCTAGTCCTGAAACTAGTCTCAAACAAGTGTTATGGGTAAAAAGGTCACAACTTCTTCATAGAGGATCCAAATTTTGTGAGACCAATTTCAAGGGAAATATAACAGTATGTAGTATATTATGTGTGAGTTTTAGAATTCGATATCAAATATTCAACGCGGGGCATTATGTACAACTTATCTCTCCAGAATAGGATAAAAATCATGAAGGGTTGCCATTTTCGCTATAACTTCTGTTCTGAGAAGTCTCAGACCCTAAAATTTTGAGGATATAGAAGAATGATCTCAGAGTGTCTATGGTTAAAATTTCATACCTTTATTCATTACAAGTACATAGATATTCTTGTTGAAAGTTAGGGTTTGTGAGTAATCCAAAATTAGTCATGTGAGATAGAGGTAAATTTTGATGAAGATGTTATTCTCTTGTTGTTGAAGTTGAGGAAGAGCTACAGGTATGTAATCTTGTGTATCAGGTCACCTATAGGATCAAAGTTATGCTTATTTGTTAGTTTTTATGCTTATGCTTATGTTTTTATTGTAAAAGCATGAGGCATGTCATGGTAGTGATTGCGCATGACACACCTTGGTGATGGTATGATACATTGTTAGAGGCACATCTTGGATACTTGGCATATGGTTTGATGGTATCTCTTGGTACACGTTTTATGGATGTTGGCACATGGTTTGAGGTACATCTTGGTTACTTGTTGATGATGTGATGGTCATGCTTTGGTATCTTGTTGAGGCATTGGTATATGTTTGAGGCACATATTTTGTGCATGGTGTGAGGCATATTATTGGTACATGTATTTGTGATGTTGGTACATGTTGAGGTACACTTTAGTGATGTTATGGTACATTGATTATTAGCACATCCTAGCTATACTGGTATCTTGGTATTGTGTCTATCTTTTTTATTCTTGAGGCAATTCATTGATGGTATCTTATAATGTACATGATATGGTATATGGTTGGTGTAGTTATTATGGTACATGGTTGATGCATGAGATCATACAAGGTTGATCTACATGGTATGGTACAGGTTTGATGTATATGGTTGATATACATGATTTGGTGATGGTTTTGGTATCCACGTGAGTGGATCTACTTATAGTTGGTTGATGATTGTATATCAATGATGATGACAGTGGTAGTGATAGGTTGGATGATTGGTTGATCATCAATGATAGGTTGATGTGAAAGTGGTAGTGACAGGTTGATATGACACTGGTAGTGATAGGGTGATCTGACAGTGGTAGTGACAGGTTGGTTGAAGTGATAATTACAATGAAAGTTGCAGTTACAGGTTGATCAATGGTAGTGACAGTGATTCTACACTTATATTTTAGGGCGGTAGGATGAGGTAAGGAAAGGGGGTTGTAGCCTCCTTCTGGTTGGTGCCAGAGAACTCAGGTACTTTGAGATTCCTTCAGGTTGGTGCATGTAAATCACGGGGTCGTATCCTCCTTTTAGTTGGTTCCAGAGAACTTAGGGAGTTGGTGCTTCCTATGAATGTATTCTTATATATATATATATATATATATATATATATATATATATATATATATATATATATATATATATATATATATATATATATATATAGATAGATAGATAGATAGATAGATAGATAGATAGATAGATAGATAGATAGATAGATAGATAAGAAATCAATGCGTGTTTTTCTCCCATTTGGGTTTCCACATAAATTTTGGTGTACTGTGTACCGATGTGATATTGTTGAATGGTACTAATTTTGGTTATATTCTCATAATACATTGAATGAAATCATAAATTATATACTAATAATAAAGTCAAATATTATATATTGTGATTGAAAGTGGTAAAAAGTGCTCATATTGATTCACACCCCCCCCCCTCTTAGTATTCCAACAATTGGTATCATAACTAGTCCTTCAAGAAATCAATTTAACGACTGGAAGGTAGATCATGTATGTCATGGATAATGGATACACAACTAATGGAATACCGTGGTTTGATGGTCATATTAGTCTAAATTATGAGATGTGGAACAAAAAGATGAAATTATTTTTACAGGCACATGGGTATAATGTTTGGCACTCGATTGTTACAAGATACAACGGTTCAAAGAAACCAAAGACTGTAGCTAAGAAGGAGTTGAAAAGAAACAACAAAATGGCAATGGATTTCACTTTGGAAGGATTATGTTATTTAGTAAAAGATAAAGTGGGACAATGTTCATCATCCAAATAAATTTGGGATAAGCTACATAATCTATACTTTACGGAATCTGATTCTACCATAGAGCCAAAACATTCCAATCAAAATAAAGAAGATGAAGAATATGTTGAGTTAGTATGGGAAGAAAGAAGCTCACCAGGTCATACAGATTCAGAAGAAGAATATTATGAGAGATGCCTAACTAGTTCTTTAGACAAGTTGGTCAAAGAAAGAGACAAAAACAAGTCACTCGAGGAAGAATTGATCAAGATAAAAAGGGAGTCTCAAAATCCCAGCTCTGAAGAAGTCAAATAGATGATTACAAACCTAAAAGTCCAAGTAGAAGAATCCAAAAGGATTGATGAAGGATGAAAAAGTCAGTTGGAAGAGAAGCAATTCCTGGAAGCAGAAATAGTAGCACAAAGAAAGCAAGTAGAGAAGAGAGAAAATATTTTGACTAGCCATCTCAAGGAAAGATCTGAGGACTTAAATAAAATTGAAGAAAAATTTAGTCAATAGGAAAGAATACTTGAAGAATAAATTGTCTCCTTGAAGACCCAACTTGAAGAAGAAAAGAAAAAGAAAGAAGTCATGAAGATCTAGATGATGAAGAAAGAAGAAGAATGTGAGAAGCTTGAAGAAGAAGTTGTTACATTAAGAGTTAAATTTGTCAAGCTCAGCAAGAACACTAAAGAGAGAGAAAGCTCCACATCATCAGTAAAGAAAGTTGAAGAGAAATGTTACAGGTTGCTAGAAAGAAAGAATGAAGAGAATACTAAGAGTTATGCATAAGTCATCAAAGGCCCTACTAAGAAGGAAGAATGTGATCCCTCAAAGAAGAACATTCCATAAATGAAGAAAAATCAAGAAGAAGATTACATAAGAGATGGATATCAAAGAAGACCCTCCACTTTCAGGTATCAAAAAATATTCAATCATTATGAAGGAAAGAACATAAGAGAAGATCATGATCATCCAAGGAATGAATTCATAAGGACTACATAAAAAGCAAGATCATTCACTCCCAGGTATGAAATTTTCTTTTATGGTCATTGTTTTATTTCTACTAACTTTAGACATAAAGTTGCAGATTGCAGAGCTTATGGAAGAAATAGTCAAGAAAGAAATACATATGTGACTCCATATAATATTGAATGCTACAAATTCGATAACTATGGACATATATCTTGTTATTGTGGAAGCATGATGGATACTTATATGAAAGAGAACACTGATATCATATATAAGAAGGTTTGGAAAAGAAAACAAGAAAATGTAAAGGAAGAATAGATGAATGAAGGACACCCATAAGACATACTCTTAGGATTTGAAATAGTATGAGATTAAGAAAAATCTACATGAAAAAAGGAATATGTCAGATATAGGAATGTTTGGAGAAGAAATAAAAAACAAGAAGACCATGTGAATGAATACTAGGTCCTAGAGATTGTACTCGCAGGATTTGTAGTAGTGCGAGATCATGATGAATCCATGGGAAAAGAGGAAGAGATAAAAATTTAGAAACATGATGATGACGAATATGCAGAAGAAGAGGAAGATTACTCTACATTAGGGCGGGTATTTATCTAATCCACCTGGCTTGGAAACTCACAGTAAATATGAATAGTGAAGAATGGAAGTCTAAGAAACAACTCTATAGATCAGATACATATTTTTCAAGCAGTCTAAAGTGTTTTAAGCTTTTGGAGAATCATTTTTAGAGTGGCAAAGATTCATTCCAAGCATGCATTTAGAAATACACATATTCAATACATATTGTTGTAGACATGAAGAGCTTGATTTGAAAAATTGAGAAGACAACTTGAGAAGATGGAATATGTTGTAATCAACAGATGGGTTAGCATTGTATGCAGTTGAGTAGCAGAGTCATGGGAAGTATATGAAATATGGATAGAGATGTATTCATGAGATATTTTATAGGTCTAAAGAGATACATGATAGTGGATGGAAGCATAGTAACAATTGGAATCAATGAAATTAGTGGACAAGTGGAATTGGGAAGGAAAGAAGTAAAAGGAACAACATAATTTATATTATTAGAAGAAGGTATGGTCATTGATGTGAACTTCACAAGTCACAAAGACTTGAAGTCAAGTAAATTTGAATGATTTTTATATATGTCAGTGAATTACAAGAGGAAGCACCAATGGAAAAATAACACTAGAAGAGACGAAATAAAACATATATAGGAAATACCACATTGATATACATGACATCTTGCAAATAATTCAAGGAAGAGAAATTGTCAGAGAGAGATCAAAAGCATGAAGATAGGGGGGGCACATGAATTTAGAGAGATATTGTTTAGAGAAGGTATACTGATAGGGGGAGTTACCCTTTTACCCATGATTTCAAAGGGGGAGAAAGAGAAATATCATAAGAGAAATATTAGAAGCATGAAGACAGTGGGAGCAATCCCAAGGGGATATACCCTTCTCCATTGATGTCAAAGGGGGGAGAGAAACATTGGTCACAGGTGGAGTATAACTTTTGGAGTATGCATGTTTCCATCAATTCCAAAGGGGGAGATTGTTGGTTGTCCATGATGTTGTTGGACAATTGGTTTTCATTGATTTCAACAAGCAATGGTTGTCATTGATGTCAACAGATGTTATGGGTGTATTTGGAGAAGTATCCAAAGTGGTCCCATTATTGCGTAGCTCTAAGCATAGCCCTCAGGGGAAGACACTTTGAATAATTCTACAAGAAACCGATAAGTGTGGTCATGAAGCCCAATTTTTTTTTGAGTAATAATGACATGAAGAACAATGTAAATGCATGTAACACACTCTTATATGGATAGTCCTCATCATGTCATTTCCAATGGTAGGTGATATGCTATGTAGTTCCTCACGGTTAGGGAGATATTCTCTCATGAAGGCGGAAGACCTGAAGAAGGGTTAAGAAGCCCCTAATTGGTTGCAAGTCACTAATGAAAGGGTAAAGTGGTTGTAACCAGAAAGTTCAAGAAGCCCTAAAGTTAAGGAAAGAGGTTACTTGAAAAATTATAAATACACCTCAAAGAATATTTCATTTGTACATAAATAAGTTCATTTAATATCTCTCTAAGTGAACAAGTGATTCTTATCTGAGGTAACCAAGTATATCTGAGGAAATTTTCATAGGGAAGATGGAGTGAAGAAGGGTGAAATTCCAAGGGATGATGAAGTCTTGTGATGATGTGTTCTAAGGTATGTTATTTAAAGGTCATCTTACCATTTTTGCTATAACTTGTTTTCTAGAATCAATCAGATAGCAAAAATTGGATTCTATTGAGAAGACATATCAAGGTATATGTGGTAAAAAGTTAAGCTTCAAGATTGTTTTATTTTTGTATATACACTCTGTGGACAATAACGTTTTTGGATAGTCCTGAAACTAGTCTCAAACAGGTGTTTCGGGTAAAAAAGTCATAAATTCCTCATAGAGGATCCACATTCTATGAGACCAATTGAAATGGAATGATAAAAGTTTGTAGTAGCTTGTGTGTGAGTTTTATAAAAACATATAAAATATTGAGCATGGGGCATGTTGTACAAGTTCTCTCTCTAGAATAGGATAAAATTCAGGAAGGGTTTCCATTTTCACAATAACTTTTGTTTTGAGAAGTTTTAGACCGTGATATTTTTAGGAGATGGAAGAAATTTCTCATAGTATATGTGGTTAAAATTTTAGACCTTTATTAATTATAGGTAGAGACTTATTCTTGTTGAAAGCTAGGGTTTTTGACTAATCCAAAACTAGTCACGTGAGATTGAGGTAAAGTTTGATGAAGATGCTATTCTCTTATTGTTGAAGATGAGTAAGAGATACATGTTTGTAATATTGTGTATCAGGTCAACTTCAATATCAGAGGTATGCTTATGTGTTAGTTTTGGTGGTTATTATTATGTTGTTATGGTACATGCTTGAGGCATGTAATGGTAGTGATTGTGCATGATACACCTTGGTGATGGTATGATACATTGTTAGAGGCACATATTGGATACTTGGCATATGGTTTGATGGTATCTCTTGGTACATGGTTTATAGATGTTGGAACATGGTTTGAGGTACATTGTAGTATTCCATATATAAAATAGTATGCAGAACATAAATATTTTAACTAGAAATGGCAGAGAAGAAATGATATAATCATAACAATACCAGAATAATACCAGAATAACAACATAAAGAGCACTTTGATTACCGATATCAATTTTCACTTTCCTCTTTGAGGGGGAAACCTCCAGCAAAGCAAATATCTATTACAGTAAAATCCAAGACAAAGTTTCTCATACCCTCTACTTATATTTATACTCTATCTATCCAAAAGAACAATCTAGAGGAAGATCCTTCTAGAAGCAGAAGCTTCTGTTAGGTCTTCTTACATTTGACTAATTATTCCTTATTGCCAGGCCTTATTACTATTGGCCTTTATTACATGAATTATATTATTGTACCTATGTGAGGGGTTAGGGAGGTTAGGTCCCTAAAATTCCCTCACCCTTGACGAACAACCTTGTCCTCAAGGCTTTAGATGAGGGAATTGTTGTAGAATGGTGGTCGACTCCCAGGTGGCACCTTCTGGAGGTGTATATTTCCATTGGACTAACACTTCCTGGATGGTGCACTAATGGATATGATGCTCTCTCTGGGCCAAGATTGATTGTGGATGCAACCATATGTAACCTTCTTCATCCAACTCAGGGAGACTAGTTTGAGTTTGGCACTTAGTTCCAATCACATCCTTTAAGAAGGAAACATGAAAAATAGGATGGAGCTTCCACTGACTGGGTAGAGCTAACTGATAGGCCACCAATCCCACATGCTTGAACACTGTTGAAGAACCATAACATTTGGGCACAAGTTTCTTATAGTGTTGAGAGCTTTGAGTGGGATTTTCTTATAAGGTTGTAGTCGAAGAAATACCTGGTCCCCTTCAACAAAATGGAGTTCATAATGACCTTGATCTGCTTTTTGCTTCATGCGATTCTGAGCCATGACCAAAATTTCTTTGAGGAAATGAAGAATAGCCTCGTGGACTATAAGATTTTTTTCAACCTACTGAACCTTCAAGACCCCTATCATATAGGAGAGAAATGATGGGGTATTTTGGCCATAAACTGCTTCAAAAGGGGTCATGCAAGTAGTTGTATGGTAAGTGTTATAGCAAGATTTTCCTCACCCTATGCAATTTTTCACATAAAGCCTTTTTCCATTTCCATATGCAGACTTTTCATCCCTTTTTGCAAATCCCAGAGCTAAAAAATACGTTTTTTCCACATGTACACACCTTGCCTACTATACATCATGTGTATACACAGGCTACACCACTAAAGCCCGTGTACATCGGGATTTGTGCCCAAAAATGAAAAATGGTGTTGAGTTTCCATGTCAGGACAAGAGATCAATGATCCTTGGCCTTCCATATGATGGAAACGTTTCGAATCGACCCTTCAGTTCCATTTGAAGGCTATAAATGGGCCAATTCCGAGCTATGGAAAAGAAAAGAAAGAATTCAACTTTGAGAGAAAAGTTACTCTAGAGAAATTATTTACTTCATATTAAGTCTGCATCCCTTTGTCCTTTAAGTCTGAACACAGTGTTCAGCCACCAATCTCTTCCCTTATTGATTGAGAACTCCATTGTCTCTCTTCTATGAGCTTGCCTTTGGTGGAGGATTGAAGTGTTGGAGGCCCAGCTAGAAGGAACTTAGTTTCTTAGTTTCGAACCGTGCCAACATAGAAGTCTGTAACTTTTTGACTTCTGTTGATCATATATTAATGGAAATACTCTTTTCCCATCCAATTGATATCTTGAAAATATTTGAATTATTATTGCATGGGCATATTTGTTATGTATATTAATGGATTGTGCTACTGAATGTGATAACATCATATATTATCACCATATTCTTGCTTTTTTTGGTTGTTGAGGACTAGTTGTAGATATATTTCTTTGGGTCAAGTGCTCAACAGTGGAATTCATTGAACGTCTGGATGAGGTAAGCCTTTTATCTTATCTTGCTAGCATATTGATTTATATATCATACTTGAGAATAGAGTTGATTTCTGTAGTCATTTCTATCTGTTGTGGTTTTCCCTAGCCATAGAGAGATTTTCCTTGTAACAGAATTGGTGACCATATTGGGGATTTAATCTTCTTTCCTAGGGTTTGGAGTGTTTTTCTCCTTAGATTTCTCTCGTTCATATTGCATTTATTTTCGTATCATTTCTTGAAAGCCTTTGTTCACTATGGGTCTAGGTCTTTCATCATTTTCCTTTGCCTAGTTGTGTTTTTGAAACATATATGCATGCTTTTGCTTGATAGTCACGTATATACACGTGTTGTCCTTCTATAAGTTGCGTAAATACATGATGTTTCCTTTAGCAGTCATGTACACCAACCTCTTTTGCTTGTTTGTTGGGTTTGGTGGTTGCTGGGTAGGTTTTGATGATTGCTGAGTCTTCTTAGGTCTCTGTAGTGATTGTTAAGTGTCTGTGGGATGACGTGAAGCCTCTCTTTGGTGTAATTTTTGGGTGGAGTCTTTCTCATCATCTTCTCATTTTGATTGTCCTTGTACATTGGGATGGGTGTTTTTCTCCTTGGTATCCTACTTGATTTGTCTCTTTCTATACATAGTAGAGTCTATATATCAAGTTGTTGTTCAGTCATTTTCATTTTTCTTATATTGAAAATACAAAAATGTTAGGCATTTTGCATTTATTGGAATTTTGATATTTTGAGTATTTTTCATTTAGCTTAGTGCATGTAAAGAAAGATTGCATTTTTACTTCATAATTGTAGAGTTGAAATTGAAAATTGCATTGTTTTAAGAAGCATATCATTCATTGAAAATTGAAGTTAGGACTTTGCATTGTATTCATATTTACTTTACTTGCTGAGTCATAACATTATGATTTTCACCACGATACCTTTTTGAGTAACCATGACCATCAAAATGAACGCTATCATTTAAAATTGATTAGTCATGATTTTATTTTCTAGGATGCACAAATTAGCTTAGGATTTAGTGCCTTGGAATAAGATTTTGTGAGTAAAATTCTCCAAGGCTATTAAATCAACATATGTGTCTGACTAAGGGAGTGGAGA
Organism: Picea engelmannii; assembly: GCA_009831015.1. Lineage (NCBI taxonomy): Eukaryota > Viridiplantae > Streptophyta > Pinopsida > Pinales > Pinaceae > Picea > Picea engelmannii. Next base: position 163,459 of record ML799270.1, read on the forward strand.
AATCCATTGTATAATTGGTAATATCAGAAGGCTCCACTTACACCAGAGTTAATCATGAGGTCACGTGAGGTTGGTTGAAGGGATATCCCCCAGATACCTTCTTAGTGTCAAAGATATTTCTGGGGATCTATTCTTATTTGGGGATATTGTTAGTGCCTTTACCTCTGTTAGAGGCAGTGCTTTCAAGGTTTCAGGCTTTGCTACCCTACCCATATGGTGGACCTGAATGTTATCAGATAAATCAATAGGTGCGGACACTAATTGATCTCCCTAGATCCACCTGGATCTAGAACAAAACAAGACAGGACATGACTCTTTCTCTAAGTTGCAGTCATTGCATCTACTATCAAGAAGGAATGAGTGACATACCTTTATATCGCTTCCTTAGGTCTCTGTTTTTCCTACTTCACTCTAGTGCTCTTGTGGAATTAGGTCCAAGACAACATAAACCAACCAAAGCGAAGATAGCAAAGTATATTCAATGTCAACCTATGCATATGATCAAGGAGTTATGCAATAAAATAAGAGTGATTTTATGGGAAAGGGACATGTCGTTGTATTATATTAAATGAAAGTATAAGATACAACCAGATCGCCTTGATGTCACAAGATTCCTTTTAGTGATCCTTAGTTCCAACACACACACTTTCTCTACGCTTGCATGAAGAAGATCCAGTACAACTTGATAGATAAATAGAGTCTTCAAGCTTCAATCCAAACAAAGTTCTTCACACAATTCTCTCATAAATTCTTCATTCAATATTGCTTAACCTTTTCCATGAGAAACCTTTCAATATATAGGAGAAGGAGAGACGATTAAATGGATGAGGATGATCCCACTAAATATGAGAAGTCAGTAGGATGCCAACCATGCGAATGCCAACTAATTCTCTAGAAGATCCTCTTCTATAACCTTCATAACCTCTTCTTCCATTTTTATCCTTGAAACAGGTTCGCACCCTGCTTATAGAGAAAACTGTAAACTCCTCACAAGATAAGTATAGAGAAACCTACGAGAATGAGGATTTTCGCACTCTACATTATATGAAGCCTGTGAAATCACTTTAAAAATATGCTTTGTAGAGGAAGAAAATAGTCACTTTTCTCAGGAAAAAATTCCTTATGAGTGCCTGATCACATAACTGTAGATACATCACCAGAGTGACCAAAATCATGTCTAACAGAATGCCCCCCAAAGTATGAGGATGGAACTCGTGACAACCGAAATACTTTCTAAAATGCATGTGTGTGTCAAAAACAAGGAGCGCACCTAATCAAAAACCTGCAAACAACCAAGCATCTGCAGAGTATAATACCAATTCTGAGGTAGGCATTCCCATGCTTAGATCACAAATGAATGAAATCATAAACGTAGGCCATGGCCACCAATCAAACACCGTTGATCCATGTCGCCAAAATGCTACATAGCCACCAGGAATACAATGTGGATCTATGTTAGAAGACTCGAATTAAGACATAGCCAATCGACATACAAAGTGGATCTATGTGTCGATACAAATAATCCATACTCCATCTCATCCTGGATCAAAAAAGATGAGACCCAGGGTCTTCAATCCCGTCACCTAAATCTAGCCATGTGATTACATGTGTTGAAGTCAAACATGGTAGAAACCACTCGATTACTGGTCATTGCTGAAAACCATTAACAAGTGCGAATGAAATCACCATTGATGTCAATGACTCCCAAGGTACCGAAGTACAATCCGAATGAATGTGAATGAATGAGTTGAATTCGAACACTCAGTGGAATCTCTCGATCAGGTACCAATGGTGTGAAACCCCTGTCGAAAGCAAAGAGACCTACCATTAAGGCATGCGGGTTCTAAGGTACTAAATGATTTCTAGGTCTTATTCCCGGATAATGATTTGGAGTCAATGGAAAAAGACTCGTCAGACAAGGGCCTTGATGTATCCCCCATCAATGACATGAAATAAGTAACATATTTTAAGGGTGAATCAAAGTATGAATATGATTCGAAACAGACACAGGGAAGAGTGACATGGTAATAATGGACAACTGCAAATGGCTGACTCAATGGAGGGCTCATTTAAACTTCTCTTGAACATATGAATGACACAACAAAGGACTCGAAAGAACTGACTCAAAGACGACCCAAGATATGACCTTGTAGCAAGTCGGACAAGAGACAAATGGATTTCCCAACCCATATTCAAATGATGAATAGGGGGTGTCATGTTCAAGAGCAACACTTACTGCCATTAATACAAATACGAAAACACATCCCTTTCCCAAAATTTCCCCCACCATTTCTGGTGAGTACCTCTTTATTTTTACACAATCTTGAGGAGGATAACATATGCTTGTCGATGTAATCTCATCCCTTGGACGAGTCCCTCAGAGTATGTTTAATGAACCCTAAGAAGGAGTGGTTCAACCCCATTATGGGTCTTTCGATGTTTGTTTAACGAGTACAAAGATAGAAAACTCGGGGGTTTTCATATTTTGAGAGTCTGAAAAACACTTAAAGAAAACTCTCTCAGTTCCTTTTTCATAAATGAGTTTGACGAGACCAAAAAAGTGATAAACTATCGCCCATCGAACGTTTTCTTCAAATACTTTAACGAGCATGAAAAGAACAAGATCGCTCGCCAATCTTTTCATTTTTATGGAGCGTGAAAATATCTTAAAGGATACTCCCTCACATTCATCGTTTTCGTGTTACCATAACGAGTATGAAAAGACGAGAAAAAGTATACTCGGTAGAATTCTCATGTATTTTTGAGCATGAGAACGAACGAAGACTGAGCTCAAGGTTGTTCCTACAAAAACCCTAAAAAAGTAGTCGTACATGTGACAAAAAAATAAAAAATACCGATACACCATCGTTCAGACTTCGAAGTCACTATATCTGCGAAAAACCATACTCACAAGGCTATTAGGGTATTAAGTTTTTTAAGCAAAGCAATAAAAATAATATAAAAAATCAACAAGAAATAGTAAAGAGTGAATAAATATGGGTGAAAAAGCCTTTTTTACCATTTCATTGTTACTTTTTTACCATTTCATTGTTACATACCTCATTTTCCCCCAAATTTCTTTGCTTGTTTGCAGGAGGTACAAGCGATCATTCGGAAAACGGTTTCAGCCAATGAGGTAATCTCTTGATTTTCCAACTTTTCCATGGTTTACTTTTGATTTTGATTGGCAATGTTAGAGTTTTGAGTCCATTTTAGGGTTGGTAGATGCGCTCAAGCATTCTCGCAGGTGGGACATTCAGGACCTATGAGAATCCAATATTCTTGCAGATGGGTTCAGTGCACCTGCAAGAATCTCGCAATGTGCAAAAGATTCACCTGCGAGAATCTTGCACTATGCAAAAGCTTCACCTGCAAGGGCCGAAAAATAGATTTTTGTGTGTGGTTTTCCTCAATAAAAAATTATGCAAGAGGTTAAAACAAGTTGTTGACTTCCTTCTCATGGATCCATTGTAGGTGTTGACCATCACGATGTTGGAATGGAGGGAAAGAGAACATGAGGAGGATGATGCCATTGCTGGGAATGATCTGGGTACAGTCGCTGCCCTCCGGGAATGTGGGCTCTTAATTTTTTTTAGGATCCTAGGCATGAGAGCCCAACTCAAATTGTTAGAGTACCTGGTCCACATGTGGGATGTGGATCAACAGTTATTTCACGTAGGGGTCCACATATTAACACTAGATATCGAGGATATCTATTTTCTAACGGGGTTGTCACGACGTGGATACCATGTTACTTTGACCAGAGGTAGAGGTGACAAACTTCCTATGAGCGAGTATGTTTGCCGATATTGTGTTCCTGAGCCAGAGAGAAGAAAGGGTAAGGTTTCCATTTGGGGGGTCCAAGATTTGACCCTACAAACTATCTTGTTTACCATTGCACACATGGTTGGGAGTGCGGCTCTGCACATGGCTCTCCAGAGCTATTTCCAATACGCAATAGAGTGCATAGAGGCTCGGGTTTTCAACTGGTTAGACGTGGCTCTCCGTAGTATGAAGAGGCAACTAACAAAGTGCAGAAGGGGTAACTTGAAGCAATTCGGGTACGGATCACTTTTGGTGTCATTCTTCCTTGAGAGGGTCCCACTGCTACGACTATAGGTAGATTGGGGTTTACCGGCCCCACAGGATCTGAGGATGCTGAGGTGGTGTAACCTCATGGCTTGGCACGTAGCAGGGCCAATAATCAAGTATAATGATTCATTTTTTGATTGGTTGAGGCCCCAGATGTTGATGATCGATGGCTACACATATTTCGGTTTAGATTTCCGAGGAGATCCAGATTTGGTCCTGCCTAAGGATGCTCAGTGGGGTGACTTAGGTGGGAAGTACACATTTTATTCTTTTTAATTTTTTTTGAAAATTTTATTATATAAAATGTTTTTATGTTTATCCAAGGACTAATCAAAAAATTTATTTTGATGACACAGATGTGGGGCCGTATCGACCTCCAAGAACGTCTCCCATTCAGAGGCGAGGTGAAGCGGCTCTAGTGGAAAGATGGGATGCCGAGGACTATGAGGCAATGGAACAGAACTTAGAAGGGTTGACTACGGATGTCCCAGACATTGATATCGGGGAGATCCCGAGACATTATCAGTGCCATACTGTGGGCATGTCCAAGTCTCTTAGTTGACTTCTCCGTAGGGTAGCCCGAGTAGTTGTATGTTATCGTGAGTGCCATCCATGATGCTATTTTGTGGAAGCTATGGGATTCATATTTTGAGATTTTGATCTTTGGACATAAACTTTTTGTAAAAACTTTTTATCTCTATATACATATGTACGGCTTCTACCGACTTATTTTGTGTTGTATAATACATGTGAAGTGTGATTGGTTCATAAATGTCCCAAATGTTTGTCTAACACATAATTAGCTAAGGCATCAGTCAATGTATTTAGACATCTAGGAATGTACTGATATTCAATATAATCAAAATAACATTCCAAGAGGCGAATTCGTAAATATACCTGTAATAAAGTAGGACTTCAGATAGCATAGACATTACTTAACTATAGTAATACTAGTTGCAAATCAATTCGTATAACCAGGTGGCGGATATCAAGTGAAATAGCATTAATCAACAATTCGATGATGGCACTATATTCTGTGATATTATTGGTTGCACAACTGAGGCACACACCTCGTAGACTGGTAAGTTCGTTTGTAGGTGCGTAAATTGCCCATGCAACAGAAGCAAGGTTATGAGTACTATGACTAGCGCCATCGGCGAAGCCAATGTGGGGTAGCGAAGACTTCGACATCTGAAAACCAAGAACAACGCAAGATAAGAAGTCGAGGGCATAGACCAAATAATGAAAAAGCCTACTAACGTAACACACAAAAAGTATGATACAATAAAATACAAGCACTCATGCACAGGTGATCCTAAGCATAGTACTTCTTTAAGTACAACCCATTTATGGGCTCACTCAAAGGGATATTGTCGTAGTCTACCAACTCGTAAACTCCTTTCTCCAACACTCGTCTGACAATATACGGACCTCGCCACATAGCTTCAAATTTTTCAGCTCCTAGCATATCCTGATCTTGTTCGTAAAGGAGAACTAGATCACCTTCGGAGAAAACATGTGGCTTGACATGTTTGTCGTATTAGGCTTTGACACATTTCTTCTGGGCTTCTATAACTAGGGTGGTATCGTGACAGGTTTCATCTAGTTGCATGAGATACAACAGACGCTCTTCTTCGACAGAAGTATTTGGGAGAAGTTCGACGACTATTTTTAGAGAAGGTATCTCACATTCAATCGACAAGATGGCTTCTAGACCATAAACTAATTGGAAAGGTGTAAACCCGGTAGTAGACTTAACGGATGTCTGGTAAGCCCACAATGCTGAAAATAACATCATGTGCCAACTCCTTTTGTGAATTCCTATCATTCGTCGAAGCATGGTAATGAGAACTTTGTTTATTGCTTCAACTTGGTCATAGGCTTGTGGGTAATAGGGTGTTGAGTTTTCATGGCGAAGACCCAACTTTTCATTGAGTTTATACATCATGAAGTTTCTAAAGTGGATACCATGATCAATAACGATATCTTGAGGAACACCAAACCGAGCAATGATGTGATTGAATATGAATAATGCTGCAGTCTTTCTGATATTGTCAAATGTCAGCATTGCTTCGGCCCATTTCGTAAAATAATCTATGACTACTATAATGTATCCATGCCCCCCAGCCGAGTGAGGGTGACATGTCATGAAATCGATACCCCATTTCACAAAAGGACCAACGGAGACCACAGGGTGTAGAGAAGCAGGGTGTGATCATATTTTGTTGTTGTAGGTTTGGCAAACGTGGCATTTTTGGACAACGATTATACAATTGTTGAATAAATAAGGCCAAAAATACCCCGCTCATAATATATTTTGGGTAGTAGCATACTCAGACATGTGACCACCACATGCTCCAGAATGACAGTCATTCAGGGATTTCTCAGCTTCGTCAAATGTGAGGTAGCGTCGAAAAATAGAGGATAATATACTGATGGGCTTGGTAGCATATTTGACGGCGGTCAGTGCTATAAAAATTAGGTTGGAAAGTTTGGGTCTAGAGATATATGATGATATCCCCATACCAAAGGTCATTGGAACTGATCAGGAAAAGGGATTCACCGGGTAATGAATCCTCTACTACATTTTCCGTCTCAGAATAGGGAAGGTCGCATATCAACTTGGAAAACACCAAGGATTTCTTGGACTTAGCACGTTCGAATTATAATTCAAACTCCTAGAGTATTACGATCCATTTGGAGTATTTTCCCCCTAGCAATTGGCGTGTAAGAATGTGCTGCATAGGGTTGTAGTTGGAAACCACAGCAATCTTGCATAAAAGGATATAGTGTCGGAAATGTTGAATAGCTTGGACGGTGACCAAGGCCAGTTTTTCAACATGTAAATACTTGGTTTCGGTAGTCATGAGACTCCTACTCAAATAATAAATGACATGTTATGTTAAGAACCAAATACCTGAATACAAAATATCACAATAGATCCAAAGATATCTGAATACAATCACCACACAAGATATATGAAACCATATAGAAAACCACAACTTTATTATAGAAACCCTTGAGGTAGGGCAACACCATAC
>ML799270.1:179649-191691 GCA_009831015.1 Picea engelmannii
AGTTTTTGTTTAATTCTTGTTAATAGCTCTATTGTTTTCTTTCTAACCTCTTTACATACAGCTGTCATGACTAGCAGAGCCCAACTAGGCATGTAAGCACTCACTTTTTGCTCACACATCGACGAAAAGAGTGCAAACACTAGCACTGGACTTGGGGGAACTACACCTCCTTATACTCAATTTTCATTTGGTGGTTCTCAAATCCCTCAAACGACTCCTAATATTGGAGGATTTCCCTCTTTTAACCCCAAGTCTAATCCTCTTGCTTTTGGGTGGAGCAACCAACCTGGTGGACAATCTTCTTCTCAAGTTTTGTCCTATACCCTCACCTCCTCAGTGTTTATTCCAATGAACATGTTTGGCATGGTGAATCCACCGCTATCCTCTAGATTCACACCTGGAGGAGGTCAGTTTAACACCTTGGGAAACCCCCAACCCAGAGCCACTCCAGCTGGGGGAAACTTTTATAACCCCCATCAGAACATTCCTACTGGAATTATGCCCAAACAACCTCTTATGAATCAAATTGGAGGAGGGTATTATAATCCTGGACAGGGCCATGGTGCTTATCAGAACCCTGGATGGGATGTAGTTCCTCAAACACAATCTTTCTAGGGAGATTGGGGCCAAATTCTACAACCCCGTATCCCTTTTATGGCCACACTTAATCTTCCAGACTTGTCTAAGTTGATGAACGACCCTATGTGTCATGATCCTACATGCCCCCCCATACTCACCAAGATTTCTTCAAACATTACTAAATTCGAAGGTAAGAATGGTGAGGATCTTGGTGATCATGTTACCACCTTTCACCTATGGTGCTCTTCGAATTACCTTAATGATGATTTCATTCGGTTAAGATTATTTAACCGCACCCTCATTGGGGTCCCTGGGAAATGGTATATAGAGATACCTAGGGGGGCATATGGGACCTTTAGTTAGATGGTGTTAGTTTTCATCAGCCACTTCCAATTGTTGGTTCGTTGCGATGTTGGCATAGAATTTCTATCGAATTTACATCAGGACACAACCACTCATATCTTGGATCATATCCAGGAGTGGCATAGATGAAAGAGGTTGATTAAGACCTCCATACCCCCAACCTTTCTTTTAGAATGGTTCCTTAAGTATTTGCAGTCTATTATCTCGAAGGATGTTGCTACATCCTAGGTTACAACTAAGGAAGAAGTGATCTTCAAATCCCAACAGTTAGATCTTATATATGCTCAGTCTGTGATGTTATACCACATTCTTCCAGATGCACCGAGGTCAACCTATGACCCTAGAAAAATTCCTGGGCCTCATGCTAATGGAATTGTAGGTTCCGCCAATGTAAAATCTGTAGACTTGGTGAAAATCTATTTGAAAGAGTTGTCTCTAAACTATTCTGCAGGAGGGCTAGCTTTGTCTTTGTCCTCCAATCCCACTCAGTCTATGATTAACATTCCGTGCAATCGTTGACTGACCCAAATGGTAACCAACAACCAGGCGAGAATAAGAAGAAAGGACGTAATAATAATTGTAAGGATCAGTGTTACACATTATTTTCGTCATCCCTATGACCGTTAATGATGTAAACCTATCTATTGCCTTCAGAGGGGTCAGTGGCCTGAGTTCCTGAAGAGAGAAGGGAGAAGAACTTTTCCTGAGAAAAGAAGGTTATCGGTGTTACACATTGTTTTCTTCATCCCTATGACCGTTAATGATGTAAACCTATATGTTGCCTTCAGAGGGGTCAGTGGCCTGAGTTCCTGAAGAGAGAAGGGAGAAGAACTTTTCCTGAGAAAAGAAATTTTTCTTGTGTAAAAACCTTATAAAAAAGGAATTTCGCAGGTTGCCTATGTATTAGGGTGCGAGAATGCCTGATCCTCTCAGGCTGCATCATATCTAGGGTGTGAATAGTTCGCAGGTTGCACTATAAGCAGGGTGCGAGAATACTTACATGTGGGAAAAATGAGCGTTTTCTCGAATCTTCTAGAAGGAGAAACTTCCATGGTGAGGTGGCATCCGAATGGTTTGGATATTACTCACTTTCATGATTTAGTGGGATCATCCTAACCTCCTCACCTTATCCTTTTCAACTTATAAAAGGAGAGGAGATCTCATGGAGAAGGGGTTCTTGAGCTTGTTAGCTTTGGTTGGCTTGGAATTATTAGCTTGGTTGGAGTGGCTTTGAGATTTTCCTTTGTCAAGATAGATTGTGAATATTATCAGATCTATGCTCTCATAATTCTTGGAGTGAAAGTGTGTGGGGAATGAATGACAGTTGGAAGGGACCTTACGACATCAAGGCCATGGTTGTAATCTCTCTTTCACATTTAATATCATACAGTAATATGATTATTTCCTATAAATCTTGTTGTGTTTTATTGTATGATTCCTTGATCACATACATAGGTTTATAGGTTTCATTGATTGACCCCAACTGGATTACCTCCCTAAATGGTTCTTATATGCAGACGGTATCACCCCCGCCACATGTCAATTATGTGGCATTGTCGCCCATGGCTTCGAATTCTAATGACTTAGATCCAATAGTTGACATGGTGATCTCTTCGATAGGGTTGTTAGAGCCTGATCTCTTTACTCCTATTGCGACCCTCGACATGGTGTCCTTCCATAGTGTGTTTCTTCCTTCCAATGAAGACCTCTTGGAAGCCATGACCGAGTTTTGTCCCTTGACATGGTGTCATTCCGGAGCATTGTCCTCTTGGAATACATGATCAAGAAACCACTTCCAAGGATATTTTTTGTGTCTCTGAGGCAACCTTGTTAAAAAATGAAACATAGGTATATGAGCATGATTTTCTGATTTCGAGCTCATTAAAAAATGAAACCAGACTTGAGCATAGTTTTTTGATTTCAAGCTCATTAAAAAATGAAACCACTTATGAGGATAGTTTTTTCGTCTTTGTGGCAACCTCGTTAAAAAATGAAGCAGAGGTTATGAGCATAGTTCTTGTTTCTGTGTCAAGCTCGTTAAAAAATTAAATAGTTTTCCCCCTCTCTGTTTGAGTTAAGTCCTTCGTCTAGTATTTGAAGCTTCATTTCCTCCGCCTTTGTCATTGGAAGAAATGAAGCTTGGGGGGAAATACTTCTAGCCTCTGGACTTCATCCTGAAGTAGAGCCGCTAGTTCCTTAAGCTGGGGGCTAATTACCAACCATGCGTTGGGAAGTTACAAGCATAGTTTTCTATGGTTCAAGCTTGTGTAAAAATGAAACCACTTACCTCAAGCATAGTTCCCTCTGGTTCAAGCTTGCATAAAAATGAAACCAGGTCCAAGCATAGTTTTTTTGTTGTTTTAAAGCTTGTGTAAAAATAAAAACAATCCTGAGCTTAGTCTTTGTTCTTTCTCATGCTCATTAATACATGAGAATAAGTTACCGAGCTTAGTCTTTGTTCTTTCTCATGCTCGTAAATAAATGAGAATGTAACTGAGTATACTTTTATCACTTTTTTGGACTCGTAAAGGTTATACGAAAAAGGAACCCCCTGGAGTTCCCTTTAAGCTCTTTTCAGACTCTCTAAACATGAAAAGATTGTCGAGCGACCTTGTTATTTTCATGCTCGTTAAAGTGTTTGAAGAGAGCATCTGTTGTGTGATAATTTGTCTTTTTTTCGGTCTCATCAGACTATTTTATGAAAAAGAAACTGAGAGAGTTCTCTTTTAAGTGTTTTTCCAAACTCTATAATCATGAAAAACCTTCGAGTTTTCTATCTTTGGACTCGTTAAACAAACATCGACAAACTTGTAATGGGACAAAACCACTCCTTCCTAGGGTTCATTAAACATACTCCGAAGGACTCATCTGAAGGATGAGCTTATATCAACAAGAATATGTTATCCTCCTCAAGCTTCCGTAAAAATAAAGAGGTACTCGCCATAAATGGTGGGGGAAAAGTTAGGAAAGAAATGTATCTAAGCCTGTATTATGTGGAAGAGTCTCTTTTGAACATGACATCCTTTCACTCACCTTGTGTCTAGGTTGGAAAATCCACTCGTCTCTTGGTCATACTCCTTTATAAGATTACAAATTGGTCTGTGATCCCTGTTGTTGAGTCATTATTTTCCAAGATAGTTTTYGTGTCGTCAATATGTTCAAAAAKATGTCCAACCTGAAAATCCTTCTATTGCATCAGCCATTTCTGCAATCTTTAAGCCTTCTATTGCATCGACCATCCTTGAGTCAGTCCTGAATCACTTGTTACTCTGATCTAAATCTTGTTACCTGTTTCATGTCATTGATGTGGGATACATTAAGGCCCTCCTATGACGAGTCTTTTCCTGTCGACTTCAACTCATTATCCAAGAATTAGACTTAGAAACTAATTGGTACCTTGGAACTTGCATGCCTCAATGGCAGGTTTCCTCGCTTTCGACAATGGTTTTTCATTATTGACCCCTGATCGGGAGATTCCGTCAAGTGTTCGACTTCATCTCATTGATTCACATTCGTTGGATTGTACTAGTGTACCTTGGGGGTCATTGACATTAATGATGATTTCCCTCGCACTTGTTAATGGTATACACTAATGACCGGTAATCAAGTGGTTTCTACCATGTTCGACTTCAATACATGTATTCACATGGTTAGATTAGTACTATAGAGTGATAGAGATGAAGACCCTGAATCTTTTCTAACATATTCAGGTTGTGTTGGAGTATATTCAGTTTTTATTGTTGTGTAGATCCACATTGTATGTCTCATGGCTATGTTCAAATTTGAGTATTTAACACATAGATCCACGGTGTATTTTTGGTGGCTATGTTCAGATTTGAGTCATATTGGCATGGATCCATAGTGTATGTTTGGTGGCCATGACCTATCTTACTTGACATGGATCTTCGCATGTCGACATTTATGATTTGAGTCATTTGTATTCTAAGTATGGGAATGCCTACCTTAGTGATGATATATTATTGTACTGTATTTCCTTGTTTGTTGGCAGGTTTCCGACCGACTATTCCTTGTTCCCTACATAAACTCGACAAAGTATTTCAGTTATCACTCTGTTCTAACTTCATACTTTGGGGGGATATCTGTTACACATTATTTTTGTCATCCCTATGATCGTTAATGATGTAAACCTATCTGTTGCCTTTAGAGGGGTCAGTGGCCTGAGTTACTGAAGAGAGAAGGGAGAAGAACTTTTCCTGAGAAAATAAGTTGCATTTTCCTGTGTAAAAACCTTATAAAAAAGGAAATTCATAGGCTACCTATGTATTAGGGTGCAATAATGCTTGATTCTCGCAGGCTACATCATAGCTAGGGTGAGAACAGTTCGCAGGTTTCACTATAAGCAGGATGCGAGAATGATTACACGTGGGAAAAACTAGCGTTTTCTCGAATCTTCTAGAAGGAGAAACTTCCATGGTGAGGTGGCATCCGAATGGTTTGGATCTTACTCATTTTCATGATTTAGTGGGATCATCCTAACCTCCTCACCTTATCCTTTTCAACTTATAAAAGGAGAGGAGCTCTCATGGAGAAGGGGTTCTTGAGCTTGTTATCTTTGGTTGACTTGGAATTATTAGCTTGGTTGGAGTGGCTTTGAGATTTGCCTTTGTCAAGATAGATTGTGAATATTATCAGATCTATGTCTCATAATTCTTGGAGTGTAAGTGTGTGGGGAACGAAGGACAGTTGGAAGGGACCTTACGACATCAAGGCCATGGTTGTAATCTCTCTTTCACATTTAATATGATACAGTAATATGATTCTTTCCTATAAATCTTCTTGTGTTTTATTGTATGATTCCTTGATCACATACATAGGTTTATATTGAGTTTATGTTATTGCTATCACTTTGGTTGGTTGCTTTCTTTTGCAAGATCATCATTGTATGAGCATTGGAACGGAGCTAGGATGGTGATGGCGAGATGAAGAGACATTTAAACGGGATGTCACTCATCCCTCTTTAGTTTGTAAATTCAATATCTAAAACTTAAGGAAAGCGTCATGTTCTGGTGTGTTTTGTTCTATATCTAGGTGGATCTAGGGAGATCAGTTAGTGTCCACACCTACCGATTTGTCTGATAATAGTGGGAAAAATAATAATAAACCCAAGGACAATGGTAATAATGATAAGAAAAATAACAATGTTGGAGAGGGAAAGAAAGAAAGGCATAAGGTGAAATTTCCCTTTAAGATTTGTACATACAACCACCTTACTCATTTACGCCCCAAACTTATAGAAGCTATGAGCCTTTTAACTCTACCTCTCATCATGCTAACGAATCCTTTCCCACATAACGAACACATTTCCTTGAGCTCCTCAAATGCCTAAAATGAGGCCGATGGGAGTCAAAACATGTAGTCGCAAGATGGTGACCATTTGTGTATCAATATGGTTGATGTTAAAGTTCATGTAGCCACCCGATCTCGAGATTATAGTTCTTCACAGGCTATACCTAGTCTAGAATCTCCTCCTCCTCCTTCGGAGATGACTTTACAGATCGAGAAACTAGAGCCACCGCCTTGTATTAAGAAAGGAGTACTCAAGCACTCTATCCACAATCCAAATGCTAGAGCTGCCCAAAATTACTCTATTGTTGACGACCTGGGTCAGACCCCTTGTGTGATGTCGACTCTGAAGGTACTATAGATGTGTCCTTCACATATGAATACCTTTCTATTTGTGTTAGGATCTCTAAAACCTAGTGGGCGAAATTTATCAAGTTTTACATCACGGATGTGAAGCCTCGCTTGCCTTACCATGTGGCATTCCAAATCCACGTGGGGTACTCAAAATATACCATCAAACGTGTGGTTGTTGATGAAGGCGCTACTACATGTGTGATGTCCCTGCTCTGCTGGAAATATCTTGGCTCTCTGACTCTTTCTTAATCATCGACCATATTGACTTCTTTTGACGATTGTTCCTTCCTCCCTCACGGTATTCTTCCTGCTTTTTCGATCCAATTAGGTGGGAAGACGGTAGAGGTCAATATTGAGGTAGTTTATGCACCTCTTGATTATAACTTGTTACTAGGATGCAGTTGGACCTATTCTATGACTATCTTCGTATAATATTTCTTCCTCACTCTTTGTTTTCCACTCGATGGGAAGATCGTGATGATCGACCAATTATCCTTTGCGTATGCTCGCCCCAATGCATTAGTTGGACCATCGATCCCCATCGTCGACAATTCACAATCAAAAACTAAGAATATCGATGTTGGAATGTATTCATCCCTTATGGGTTCCTTCGACTTCATGGCACTGATTCACCATTTTTACATCATGTACAGTAGGCCCATTTCATCAAAGAGGTCTGTTCCTTTCCGCACTTCCTATTTTAATGATCCTTGGACTCTACCTTCCTCGAATTCATCATCAATAGAGATTGTGTATCAAGTTGTTCTTGACTCTTTTGTCGATCCCAATCCTGTTACCTCACCGACAGATGAGGAGGATCCTGTTCTTAAGCCTGTGTGGGCCACTTCGTTGTCTTGTTCACATGAATTCCTTGATGATACTTTTCCCTCAAAATAGGCTATCATCGAAGTGACGAATCGTTCCGATAAACCTTGGGATGATATGAATCATCGCTCTTATTTTATAAAATAGCTTGAAAGAATCAAACAAGATGAATTTCGATCTACTTTGAGAGAGATAGTCGGTAACACCGTAGTTCCACTTGATACACACACCATTTATGCCAAAGGAAATATGGTGAGTATATCTCCTACCACCATGATCGATATCTCTCGTACCCCTGGGAAGATTTAAAACGTACATATCGGTGCAGATTGTTCACCAGAAGAAATCTTGATCTACACCGAGCTCTTCAAGGAATTCTGAGATGTTTTTTCTTGATCATATGAAGATATGCAAGGAATCGACCCTCGTATTGTCAAGCATGATATTAGAACTTACTTGATCTAAAAATGAAGACGACTTGTAAACTTGGAAATATTTGCAAATAAAGTTTATGTGTTAAAAACAAATGGATCAACTTTGCAACACATTATTTAATAGGATTTACTCATTTAAGACACAAATAAACAACAACATAATCAATGAACATAAGCACATAAACACAACAAATGATAAAGGAGTTCACCCCTCTCTTGGGCTACATCTCCTGGTCCAGCTTCCAATGGATCATTATTATTAATTGCTCAAAGTGCTCAAAAACATGCTTTACAATGCTCAAAATGACCAACAGATTGCTCCAATGGCTTCAGAGCATCCAACAACCCCTATCTGGGCTTTTTCGACACCTCGTTTGGCCAAAAAACGAAGAAGTTAGGCTTCTTTGAAGTCTCCCCTTCAAGCTTGTTGTCTCTGCATCTACAAAATGCACCCTTGTTCATTCAACCTAGCACACACGCTATTTAAAGCGTAAAAACACGACACCGAACGCAAACGTGTTAACGGTGTGAACTATAGGATGGTTATGGGCGTTCTAGCCCCTAACTGCCAAGCTCTCGGGCACATGGGTCCAGGATATGACCTCGGGTTAGCAAACAAAACTCAACCGTATCAACTCCCACGCTCTCTGTTATGGTCACATGCGATCATACATACAACCATGGGCTACTCATTTTAAAAACCCCACGTGCACAATAACAAAGGGTATGGTCATATATAGTGTGAGTGCGACCGGGGGCTCGGGCTAAGCCCCAGCCCGGACCCCCGCGCCACCACAACGTAATTCAAATTTAAATACATTTTATAACATATAGTTTACAAGTAACACCGTGTGGGCTAGTGGTAGCCCACACAGTACCAAAGTGCTAAGCCAAAGGGGAGGTCCGGTGTTTGACCCCCATGGACTCCATACAATTTTAAACAACAACCAATACAACAGTGCCACATGGTAGCCCATGACTGGGCCATGTGGCACCACACCATTAACCAAAAATGATGCCACGTGTCACATCACAATTCGACCACATCTGCCAATCAAAAAATGCTATGTCATCACATGCCAGATCACTGTATAGTCGTACGATATCTGCCACGTCATCATACGACCCCTGCCACGTCAGCCTATACAGACTACACAGTCAGTGTCCTTTTTTTCCCTGTTTGACGATTAGAACAGATCGCGATATCTCTCACTCCCGACATCCGTTTGAGGCAAAACGAGTTTGTTGGGTTTGCAACGACAAGGCCTACGCTCTCGTTTGATTTGAAGTGATTCCGGGCACTTTGAAATTTTATTGGGAAGCTTTTGGACCTCCAAAAGACTATTTCAGTCTATGTGAAGATGAGGGTATAGTTCCCTCACCCTTCCAACCTCAATCCAATTGGCTTTGCTTGGATTGGTACCTTTAAGACCAACTCGAAGATACTCCACATTTCCTCGTTTTGAATTTCGCATTCCTCTGTCAAGGATGGTGTCTTCATGCAGTTCTGTAAGATATTCTGGGGAAAAATCATCTATAGAAGGAATCTGAACATGCTCTCCATGATCATCAATCAACGGAGGCTCATACAATTTCAAATTCTCAACATTAACAATTGCACTTTCTCCCTGTGGAATACATAGCTTGCCAAGATGATACAAAAGATTATCATGCACATGGTAATCCAATTCTTCAACATGGTTAGATTGGCACAAAGTTTCATATACTTCTTTGAAATCAGTATCTAAAGCATATTTCTCAACATAACTTTCATGCATAATAGGACTATGCTTAAGAATAACTGAAGCACTAATAATAGGCCTTGAAAGCATATCAACAACTTTGTTAAAAATGCCCTTCTTGTACCTGATGACCAAGTGAAACTGTTGAATAAAACCCATCCATCTGAAGTGCCTAGCTTGTTGTAGCTTTGTGTGTGATTGTAAGTATTGCAATGGTTGATGATCGGTGTGAATAATGGTTTCTTTCCCCAACAAATAATGTTTCCATTTTTTAACACTTTGAACCAATGCATACAATTCCTTATCATAAGTAGGATAGTTAATCACGACACCATTAAAAGTCTCATAATGAAAACAAATGGGCTTACCATACTGTAGCAAARCTGCTCCCATTGCATAATTGCTTGCATCTTTTGGATTTCAAAAGGTTGTCTTAAATTTGGAAGTGCAAGAACTGGCGCTGAACTGATCTTTTATTTCAAAGTATCAAAAGCCTTATGTTGCTTGCTTCCCCATTGAAAAACTTGCTTGACACTTGTCACAACATGTAATGGAGCTGCAATGGAAGAAAAGTTAGCAATAAACTTCCTCCAATATTGGGTTGCTCCCAAAAAACTTCTTACCTCTGTCACATAGCTGGGCCTGGGCCATTCCAAAATGACTTTGACCTTGGAGGGATCAATTTTTAATTCACCTCCACCAACAATATGTCCTAATTAAATAAGTGAAGTATTTCCAAATTCACATTTGGACAACTTCAAAAACAACTGTTCTTTTCTCAAAACATCCAAAACTTGTTTCACATGTTTAACATGCTCTTCACAAGATTTTCTAAAGATCAAAATATCATCCAAGTAGACAATAACACAATCATCCAGAAAAGGCCTTAAGACATCATTCATAACTCTCATGAAAGTAGCAGGTGCATTGAAAAGTCCAAAAGGCATTACCATCTATTCAAACAAACCTTGCTTAGTTTTAAAAGTTGTCTTCCATGTGTCTCCCTCGGCAATTATGATCTGATGATATCCGCTTCTCAAATCTAACTTAGTAAAATATTTAGCATCTTTTAATTGATCAAGCAAATTATCAATTCTAGGAAGAGGATAACGATTCTTAACTGTAATTTTATTCAAAGCCCTGAAATCAACACACATACGCCACGTACCATCTTTCTTTGGCACTAACACAATTGGATATCCACATGGCGATGAGCTTGGTACAATAACCCCTTTATCAAGCAACTCTTGATTTTTTTTTTTAATCTCAACATTTTCGATAACTGACATTCTATACATACTAATGTTTGGAAGAGGACTATCTTCCTGCAATTGAATTTCATGTTGGATTCCTCTTTTCGGAGGTAATCGCTTAGGTTCTTTAAACATTTCATCATACTGATTAACATCTTCAAATAGATCGGATTTCAATTTTGTATCACAACCTTGAAATGCCTCGGTTTCAATATCTTCTTTAGGTTTGATCATTAAGAGAACAAAATTTTTACTAGCATTGACTAATCTCTTCATTTGTCCCACATTTATAAGTGATAAATTCATCTTCTTTGTATGGGCTCTAACAATGTACTCAACTCCATCTTTAAACAAATGATACGTATTCTCATGACGATGAAAAATAGCTTTCCTATCGTACAAATACAGGCTTCCCAACACAATACCACAGATATCCAACGGAATAACATCAAGCTCTACCTCATCAATGAAATTTACAGTGATAGCAAACCTAAGTTTACACCTTCTTGTTACTTGTAACTTAGCATTATCACATATCCAACCAAGAGGGTATGGATTAGGATGTGGAATTGTTTCCAACTTTAATTTCTTAACAATTTCTTCGGAAATAAGGTTTGCTTGAGATCCAGTATCAAATAGAGTATCTATCTTAGTATGCTTTGAAACAAACCTTACGTGAAAAAGTTCAATTCTCTCTTTCTCTTGTCAAGTTACATTGATATTATTTTTACTTGAAGAACTAGTACTTGCAATAGAACCATTACCTTGATAACCCATGGCTGTGATCTTCGTTTCATCACCCGAATCAGAACCTAAATCATGTTGAACAGTTGCAGCATTCTTTGACTTCCCTTTGTTGTTGTTGCCAAACTTTTTGGGTCTTCTTTCAGGATGAAGTTTCCAACAATGGTCTTCATCATGACCATCTTTTGAACAATGTTTTCATGTGAATTTTTCTCCCTCTTTCTTAAAAACAACATTCTTTCTGCCATTTCCCTTGAACTTCTTCTTTCCTTTGTCTCCATGGCTGAAAGTATTCTTGTTACCCTCATGAATTTCGTTCCTTCCTCTTGCTTCCAAATGAGTAGCCTGAACACAAACTTCATCTAGATTTGAAGGATTAAACATGAGTATAGTATGTCTCAAATAACTATGTAAAGCTCCAATGTATTTGAGTAAAGTTTCTTG
>ML799271.1:0-29622 GCA_009831015.1 Picea engelmannii
GCCCATTTAGTTGACGAGAGGCAGAGTCAAACTGCCGAATCTGACCAAAATCATCCATGAACACTTTAGAAAAGTGCTCATGGGCCGATGGGAGAATCAATCCAAATCAACACGGATGAACAGAATTCTGAAGGCCCTGATGGGAAGAATCAGACCGATCACCGATGATGAAATCAACCCGTAGTTCAATCTGTCGATGATGAAATCAACCCAAGTGCCGATGGGCACCATAATCCAAATAACAAACCTGAGCCCCGAATTAACCGAAATCCCGCCAAAATCAGAGATCTTTGAGACAGAAATCAGGCTTCTCTGTTGTCAAGCACGGCAACCCTTGCAGCATGTGACCATAACACTCTTGGTACACTAAAAATGATTCACGACAAGATCGAAACCGTAAAAAGAAGAAGAAACAAAAATGAAATAAATAACTACCAGATGAGCTCGAACTGCTCAGATCCTTGACCGATTCCCTAAGGTCACGACCGAAGCTCCGCCCACTTAAAACGCATGGCAATGGAGCTCGATTTAGTGACCACGGGAGCTGCTTGAGCACCTTTTAGTCTTAGCCAACGATCCTATTGGCCGAAATTCGTGCATCTTGGCCGACGAATCGAGGGCATCAACAGGTCTTCAGATCGAATCCTGGTTAGAGCGGCTCCTACATTTGTAGTGATAACAGTAAACCCTCCACCAGCCACTCAGCACTCAGCAGAGCCCAACTGACACAAACCAAACATTTACATCATCTCCTTTTCTATCACTCTGTTGATCAATATCATCTTATGGTAAGAGATGAATGAAGAAGCTTTACTGGTAAGAGTTTCAGAGGTAGATCATAACTGGTTAACATGGAGATGGCCATGGAGAGACCCAACTATTTACAAGGGGATAAAGGTTTAATCATGCATAAATGTTGATATGGGAGTAATACACAAGGGTTCCAGCTCCTTCCCATCCCATCACAAGAATCATTATTGATTCCCATCACGTCATCCATATAGTAATTGTCGGGACATTACAGTCTGCTTATTCATCACAAAAATAACAACAATCAGAAACATGGGCATGCGTAAGAATACGATGTCATGAAAAATGAAAAATTATATAAACAAAAGTTGTTCATAGACAAGCAAGTTACTTCATAAGCCTCATTGATCTTGTGAAATTGAACTCCACAGTTATCTCCTTTGGTTACAACACCGGGATGGTGTTGTAACCAGATTATATAACACATGAGTACAATATGATTTTATCAACAAATTTGTTGTTGAATATGGATCATGATTTTTCTTAACATTACTATGAATAGGTACAGAACCATAACAAAATATTTCTCGAAAATTTCAAGAATGTGTGAGATAGTTGCTTTCAAGCATTCTAATTTTTATAGCTTCGCATGTCTAATTTATATCTGTGACATATTGCATGCTCTTTTGTTTCAGACGTGCAGAATTTATTGTTTAAAAGTAGGGGATATAGTTTCAAGTGGGAACTTTCATATACCTGCAAAGCAAGGCGACAAAAGGCCGACTTGACATCTTTCTCAATAGTCCCAGGGCTCAATCCCACAGTCTCATACTCTTGTTTCATCCCAGGGAAAGCTACAAAGGCCATCGCAATTACATTGCTCTTGCCTACCAAATTCTTCTTTTATCCATACCCATGAGTCTTGCAACAACGACAACCATGATCTCTAACAAAAATACATTGATCCACAAATCGAGCTTGAATCCCAACTGCAAAATAGTATGATTTAAATGTCCAAATAAGAGAATGGGTGTATTAAAATCCAGTTAAAAACAAGGAGCAAAGATTATTGTTAGAGATAATGCTTACAGTTGTTGTAACTGTGAGTTTCTAGGTTAACTATGAGTGTTGTAACTGTGAGTTTCTAGGTTTACTATTTTTAGCTAATCAGATCCACTTTCTTAGGATCTAGATTGTTAGGAGTCTGTGATCTCGATGCTATATATGTAACCTCCATTTGTCTATGAAACATGAATTGAATTGTGTTGTGTGAAATATGCTTTCTCTCATATTTTTTACTATTATTGCAAATGTGGGAAAGGTAACCAGATCACAAGTGGGAAACAGACAAGATAAGTGGACTATAACAGAAGAAGATATGCATGCATACAAAATGATCCCCAGACTTGAAAAAACATTTAACACGCTGGTTGTGGGTAAGCTCGGAGAAAACGACCGAGTCAGGGAATGAGATCTCAGAACATCAATGACTGAAACGTGTTCCAAGAACTAGCCCCATTGACATTGACATTGACACCAAATTGTCCTTGATGGAATTAAAGTGAAGATGAAGTTCAATGTCACATCCCAAAGATCACATAAAGCCCTATAATGGGGGAAACTTAGAGAAATTAGGAAGACTAGTGTGGGGTAATTCATGCAGCTATACATCTCACATTGCCCAATGGTGAGAAAAAAAACCACTCGATGGGATCATCCCTGTAAGGTGATAATGTCTCCAGTTCCTTTTGTGGATCTTCCGACCCACAGTAAGAACTTGGGTGCATGGAATTAAGTTTGAGGCTCGAGGCTCGAGTCAACTTTCCCAGCTCAAATGAAGATTTGAAATGGGGGCACCCACAAATCAGAGAGAAGAATTTAAGGGTTGAATTCAAATTTCAAGCAAGTTAGATAATAACATCCAAAACATCTGCTTCTCTAAGAGGTTATATACATGCAATCGACGGTTCAAATCAATACAATGGTCATCTAGCAAAATCGATGACCACGGTGCGTTGACAGGTCACATCAGAACCTGGATTGCTATGGGGGAGCGCCTTACGGCGTAATTAAGGTTGATTGTTGGATTTAGTTTTCTTACCAACCTGCCTCGCTTTTTGAAACCTCTGCATATCCTCAACTGCTTCACCTTTTGCATATTCAAATTACACTGCAGGGTCAATACCCCCCATCGCCTGTTTGTAGACACTTCCTCCACAACCCTTGCACATCTCCTAATTGGCCAGCCAGACCAGATTGTGACAGCCTTTTCCTTTCTTTAGCTTTGGCTTTGAATGTAGAGATGCATTCGCACATCCATAGATTGTTTACTATTTTTTTATTTGAACATGGGGAAGTTTTCGAATAGAGTCATTCAAACAATGTGTTTCATGTAAAACCCATTTTCAATAGTGGTGGTGAATTCCTTATTCAACGCAAATTCTACACTTAATCATATCCCTCTGTGTTGTTGCTCAACCATTTAATTGTATCCCCGTGTTATTTTTATTGCCAACGAAAATTTCTTATATTAGATCCAACTATATCACAGGCGTATATACATTTTAGTTCTTCAACTTTTGAATGATATAACTGTTTTTCTATTCAACGATAGATCTTGGTGGTGGTGGTGGTGATGAATGTATCCCTGTGTTATTGTTATTGCCAACAAAAAATTCTTATATTAGATACAACTATATCAGAGGCGTAAATACATTTTAATTCTTGAACTTTTTAACGATATAACTGTTTTTCTATTCAGCCATAGATCTTGGAGACATGTACGAGATCAAATTAACAATTGATGATGATGATGATGACGATGACGACGACAACTTGAAAAACATTAAGAGACACATTCCAAGATCACTAAAGTTTTGATGACTTAAAAGGTTAGGAAGGTCGATATTGTGATAAATATTTGGAAATTGGGATCTACTTTGGGTATTTCTAGGAGAAAGTGTTTTTCATGTTCAACCTTCTTGGTTTCACCAAGGTTACACATTCTTTCTTGCCATGATGTTTTGGGGATTGTCCAACTCCCAGTTTCACTATGCAACTTATGATAATTAGTTCTTATTTTAGCAATATTGATTCCCTTCTTTAGGCTAGTCAAAACAAAGACACTTTTGATATTCAAGGTTAGGGCTAACCGCCTCCTTATAATATCTTGATTTTCTTTTATCCTTTAATTCTTTATCGCACCATAGATTCTCTTTAAATTTAGCTTGTACAATATTTTTAATATCATTCGTATTATGTAGAATGACTTATTTTATTCCTCAATGATTTAACCAAGACTTGCCATTATTATGCCATCCCCGATTGAGTCGTTGGTGATTTTTCGCTAGAGTCTAAAGCAATTTTTGGGATCCTCTTTTTATCCATTTTGTTTATCTTGTTCTTGTACATTAAGTACCTAACCATAGATGTGCTCTCAATGGGAGAAATGTTTGCTTCGATGATGAGGATAAGATAGGGTGTATTGCCCTTAATTTTGAGATTATAAGTTATAAAATTCTTTTGGATTTGCT
Source organism: Picea engelmannii (assembly GCA_009831015.1). Classification (NCBI taxonomy): domain Eukaryota; kingdom Viridiplantae; phylum Streptophyta; class Pinopsida; order Pinales; family Pinaceae; genus Picea; species Picea engelmannii. Next base: position 4,284 of record ML799271.1, read on the forward strand.
CAATCTTTCTCTAGGATTCTCAAGAGATAATGCATCCCCAAACTTCACATCCATATAAGATAACATGAGTGACAAGACTCTCAAAGATGAGTTTTTTCTTATCCCATAGCCAAAGGTCTGTTAATTTACAATTACTTTCAAGCCCATAATAAGCTTTCCACCCTCCATTTATCCTTTTCTCAATGTTATAGTTCCAATTGAGCTTGTGATGAATATCAATTCCAAGATACTTGTATGAAGGAACTTCCTCCAAGATATTATTGCCATATACAAAATTATCCTAGGTGATCTTGTTGGATTTAATGATCATAACCTTCATTTTGTCAGTGTTCACAACCATACTTGTACTAGAGCAAATGTTCTTGAGGATTCTAAGTTGCTTACTAAGTCATACAGATTCCTTTCCATAAGAACAATATCATTGGCATAGAGAAGAAGGTTGATTACTATACTAGCAAGAGTTTGTCCAACACAACCTTGCTTGACTCCTATATTGCAATTAATTTATTTTGACCAACCCTTAGTGCTCCTAAACTTGGAAATAACATTCTCATACAACCTTACTGTAGAAGCTCTTAGCCTGAAGGGAACTTTTATCTCTTCTAACCTATTCCAAAGGTTGGTCCTATGAATAGTGTCAAAATATTTTCTTAAAGTCAATGAAACAACAAAGGAGATTGGTTTTATTATTGTGACACTCCTTTGTAATGATCCTAAGTGTGATAAGGTGGTCCACAATTGAATTATAACCTTTAAAACCGACCTGACCTTTAGCTCTTTTTCCGTGTCTTTCTAGCCATATGCTTATCTTCTTTTCCAAAATACTTCTATATAGCTTGGATAAAATGGGGCTAATCATAATGGTCCTATAATTAGAGGGATTTATTTTATCCCCAATTTTAAAAATAGGTACAATGAGGCTTTGAGTCCAATGTTTAGGGAAACCTTGTTTGAATCTTAAATTGAAGAGCTTGTGTATGTGAGGGATTAGAATAGGCCCTCCAATTCTTGATATTTCACAGATAAAAAAATTTAATATTTATCATATCTTGAGATTCTATTACCAAGATATTGACCAAGGTAAGGTTTATATGTAGTTAAATATTTCCAAATAAAAATATGGCACATAATAATCTTTGACTTCTATAGATCCAACTCAGCGATTATTGTTGATACAATTTTTTGAAACTCTATTGGTTTTTGAATTCCAACTCATCAACATAGATTTTTCTCATGAGGCTCATTTTAGACCCCAAATTTACTCTTATGCTACCTTTTTCTTGGAGTACCATTTGACTTTGCGTGGAAGTTTCCATTTCAACCCAATCTCTTAGAGTTTATGCTACCCCTATTTAGAAGTTATGGACTTCTTCTGCAAAATTGTATCTTCTACCAACTTTGCCTAAGCTTCACACGCTAAGTATTCTATGGTAGGTAGGGCCTACTCATCAGTTTACTGATCCAACATGGAAGGCTCATAGAGTTTCAAATTTTTCACATTCATTACCAAGTAAATGTACATATATGGAGGTATATTGAGTCTATAGGAATTATCACCCACCCTCTCCAATACTTTAAATAGACCATACCGTAACGGCTTGATATTATTACCAAGACCATGTAGCTTTTATTTATTCAAATGCAACCAAAATATGTCTACCACCTTGAATGTTTTCTCAATTTTGTGATGATCATGTTGGGGCATGTACTTTTCCTTTGACTTCTTCAATGTCTCATGTATTTGAAATGGATATGCCTAATCTTTTCAACAATTTTTCCTACTTTCAATGCATCTCTTGTGATGTCTTATGTTGCTTCTTCTTGTCGTGCATATACAACATCCAAGGGAAAAGGTGACAAATACCCAAATCAAGTTTCAAAATGGGACTTACTAGTAGAAGTGTGGTATGCTTTGTTATAAGAGTGTTGGATATAAATCAAATTTTCATCCCAGGTATTTAGATTCTTCTTATTATAAACCCTCAAAAGATGAACCAATTTCCTATTGAATAATTTTGTTTTCCCATCTGTCTGTGGATGGAAAGTTGTAGATCTCTTCAANAATTAATTTATTTTGACCAACCCTTAGTGCTCCTAAACTTGGAAATAACATTCTCATACAACCTTACTGTAGAAGCTCTTAGCCTGAAGGGAACTTTTATCTCTTCTAACCTATTCCAAAGGTTGGTCCTATGAATAGTGTCAAAATATTTTCTTAAAGTCAATGAAACAACAAAGGAGATTGGTTTTATTATTGTGACACTCCTTTGTAATGATCCTAAGTGTGATAAGGTGGTCCACAATTGAATTATAACCTTTAAAACCGACCTGACCTTTAGCTCTTTTTCCGTGTCTTTCTAGCCATATGCTTATCTTCTTTTCCAAAATACTTCTATATAGCTTGGATAAAATGGGGCTAATCATAATGGTCCTATAATTAGAGGGATTTATTTTATCCCCAATTTTAAAAATAGGTACAATGAGGCTTTGAGTCCAATGTTTAGGGAAACCTTGTTTGAATCTTAAATTGAAGAGCTTGTGTATGTGAGGGATTAGAATAGGCCCTCCAATTCTTGATATTTCACAGATAAAAAAATTTAATATTTATCATATCTTGAGATTCTATTACCAAGATATTGACCAAGGTAAGGTTTATATGTAGTTAAATATTTCCAAATAAAAATATGGCACATAATAATCTTTGACTTCTATAGATCCAACTCAGCGATTATTGTTGATACAATTTTTTGAAACTCTATTGGTTTTTGAATTCCAACTCATCAACATAGATTTTTCTCATGAGGCTCATTTTAGACCCCAAATTTACTCTTATGCTACCTTTTTCTTGGAGTACCATTTGACTTTGCGTGGAAGTTTCCATTTCAACCCAATCTCTTAGAGTTTATGCTACCCCTATTTAGAAGTTATGGACTTCTTCTGCAAAATTGTATCTTCTACCAACTTTGCCTAAGCTTCACACGCTAAGTATTCTATGGTAGGTAGGGCCTACTCATCAGTTTACTGATCCAACATGGAAGGCTCATAGAGTTTCAAATTTTTCACATTCATTACCAAGTAAATGTACATATATGGAGGTATATTGAGTCTATAGGAATTATCACCCACCCTCTCCAATACTTTAAATAGACCATACCGTAACGGCTTGATATTATTACCAAGACCATGTAGCTTTTATTTATTCAAATGCAACCAAAATATGTCTACCACCTTGAATGTTTTCTCAATTTTGTGATGATCATGTTGGGGCATGTACTTTTCCTTTGACTTCTTCAATGTCTCATGTATTTGAAATGGATATGCCTAATCTTTTCAACAATTTTTCCTACTTTCAATGCATCTCTTGTGATGTCTTATGTTGCTTCTTCTTGTCGTGCATATACAACATCCAAGGGAAAAGGTGACAAATACCCAAATCAAGTTTCAAAATGGGACTTACTAGTAGAAGTGTGGTATGCTTTGTTATAAGAGTGTTGGATATAAATCAAATTTTCATCCCAGGTATTTAGATTCTTCTTATTATAAACCCTCAAAAGATGAACCAATTTCCTATTGAATAATTTTGTTTTCCCATCTGTCTGTGGATGGAAAGTTGTAGATCTCTTCAAATTAATGTCCATCTTCTCCCAAAGTGTAGTCCAAACACCATTGATAATTCTAGTATCCCTATCCGAGATGATGCTCCTTGGTATCCCAAAGTGCACCCAGACCTTTTCAAATAACATGTTTGTTTCTTATTGTCCTTTGATGATCTTTCTACAAGGAATGAAAATGCGCATCTTGTTGAACCCACCAACTACCACAAACAAATAGTCATGTTCCTTCCTAGTTGTTAGAAAACCACCCACAAAATCCATGGATATTCTATCTGAGGGTCTAGTGGGTACATGTAAGGGATTGTATAAACCTTTGTTTATGTTAATAGTCTTGTAGGTAGAAAAATGTATGCATCCTTTAATAATACAAGCTACATCTTCTTACATTTTGGGCCAATAGACATACCTTTGTAAATTGACAACTATCATCCCAACACCGAAATGTCTTGCAACCTTGGAGGTGTGAACCTTTCTGATAAGTTGCAATCTTTCACCTTTAGGAATATAAATATTGTCTAGCTTGTAGAGCAACCCATTTTGGAGATGATAGTCAACCTTACTGTCACCTTTTTCTATATGAACTTGGCTCTGTAGCTGCTAAAAAACCTATTTAAAGTCCTCTTATTCTGTGTATGCTTCTTTGTATGCATCATGGGTAAAAACCTCCAGGTGCATAAGAGTTCCCAAAGCTGTAATATTGGATGTGGGTGGCCTTGGAAGCCTATTTTCCAACTTATTGGTGTTTCGCTTATTATAGTTGATTACTGGATGAAATTGTTACAAAAACCCCATCCACTTGTAGTCTCTGTTTTTTTGAAACTTACTTTGAGACTACAAATACTGCAGTTGTTGGTGATCAATGTGGATAATAGTTTGTTTTCCCATTAGATAGTTCTTCTACTGCTTAATATCTTGAACCATGGCATAGAGTTCCTTGTTGTATGTAGCATAGTTTAGGACTCCACCATGAAACATTTCATAATTATAGCATATTGTCTTACCTCTCTACATCATGACCACTACCATAGAGTATCCACTTGCATCCATCAGACTCCACGTTGAAAAGATTATGAAAATTAGGTAATGCAAGAGATGGCGCTTGACTAATCCTTTGTTTTAGCTCATCAAAATCTTTGTGTTGATTCTTCCTCCACTGGTAACTCTTACCATTGGTTCTTATAACATGAAGTAGCATAGCTACAATTGAATATGATGCTATAAACTTCTATAGGTATTGTTCTTCCCCCACAAAGCTCCTAACTTCAATGAAAAATTAGTAGGAACTGATCACTTGAGGATGGTATCCATCTTCATGGGATTTATCTTTAGTTCCTCTCTACTAATCACATACCCCAAACACACCAATCATTGTTACGAAAACTCACATTTATTAAGGTTAGCAAACAATTGATGTTTTTTCAAAGTTTTTAACACTTGCATGACATGTGAGATATGTTGATATTATGGTAGTTGCAGGAGGTATTAACCTCCATGTGTAATCTTTGGCTAGAATAGAATATTTCGGAAGTAACAGAAACTCTAAACAGATGTGTAAAAACCCTAGAAGACAAGTCGACTCAGTAAAATAATTAATATTAAAGTATTAGCTTCTAGAAGGACAAGTCGGCCCATACAGGTGACAAGAACCACTATAAATAGGAGGCGCTTGAGCTCATTTGTACTCACTCACCTCACTCACTCTCTCAAGTATAACACAAGTTTGGAGCTGCAACTGCAAGAATGGAAGGTGGATCTTATCGGGCGATTCTTGGTCTCTTTATCTAGCGTTATCTAGCCTAAGATATACATCCTACCTTCTAGTATCTCTTGGTGGTATTCTTGGTGGTATTTTGATGTTCTTGGTGGTCTTCTTGGTAAATGCAACTTGAAATGCTGAAGTTGAGTATTTTCTTGTTCTGTGGTTTTGGGACTTTTTGTTTGGTTCACTATCTTTGGAGAAAGATGTACTCTCTTGGTTATCTGTTGGTTCTAGTGTTGCTTCTAAAATCATTCTATCTAGCAAAAGTTATGGGGCTCGGGGGGTGGTTGCGTGCCTATGGTTGGGTGACAATATTGTGATAATGTCTATGGTTAAATGAGCACATCGAATATTTTAACAAGTTATGGGCCCACACTACCTTCAGAATAGTCTAACCATTGGAAGGTAGAGTGGGAGTTCTTTTTCAAGCTCGTTGTAGCACCAGTTGCAGCTGCAACAAACCCTAATCTAATTCTTTGGGCACCTTAAGTGAAGCGTTGGACCTAATTTATGGATATTCTAGTGCACCCTAGCCTAGCGCACCCTCTGGTGCCCTCGACCAAAAAAAACATCAAGTTTGAGTTCTTGGTCAAAGTCAAAGTCAAAGTCAAAGGTTGACTTTTGGTCAAAATTGATTTTGTGGTCAAAGTTGAAATTTCAGGGTTTCTAGCTTGTTCTAATCATTGAACCTTTTTTATTTAGTTTCTAACCTCTTCTTGTCAAGATGGTGTCTAGTTTCATATTAGAAGACAAGTTGAACGATGCTACAAATTTCAAAGGTATGCACTTGTATATTCTTTTCAAGTTATATCATCCAGCAAAGCATGAGTGTGTTTGCAGGGGATGTACAAAAGACCTTGTCCAAGCAGTGATCTTGGATTCAAGTTATTCAAAGGAACAAGCGCACCCTCCCTAACAGTTGAGGCTCTAGGTTCCAGGTTTGATTAATCAAATTGTTAAGTTTCAATTTGCACATATCAAGTTTGATAGTTGCTACAGTACAAATAAAACACTATAGTTGTGACAAAAATATTTAAAAGGTTATATTACTGCTAGGTATACTTGGTTGCATGTAAGTATTGTTGATATAGATTATCATTGCACTTGTTTGCAAAATGAACTAACATCTCCTCTAGGAGATATTTCTTGTTTTGCTTCTGGGCAGGTCACCTTGGTAATTCTATGATGACTACCATCCTTGTTACCATAGATATGTTCTTATGAAAATGTTATTGGAAACACTTTTTCTCTTGGTGTTCTTGTTCTGGTCAGGTCACAGGCGATAGTTATGAGAAGGAGCTACAATGACAGTTGCAAACATGGAGCAGATGACTCCATCAAGTGGTGAGGCAAGTGATCTCACCAAGTGCCAATTCTAAAAGAAGCATGTAAAGAAAAATGATTTTTGGATATCGTTCACTTAGATGTGTGTGGACCAAGTTCAAACTCAACACTAAGTGGAAGATAAAGATCTTGAGGTTCGATAATGAAGGAAAGTACACCTCCAAGTGTTAGAATATGAGTGGATGTGGTCGTTTTACCATTGACAATATCACTATTGTCACCCAACCATAGGCCGAAGCCACCCTACGAGCACCTTGACCTTGACAGAGAGAAGAATCCTGGTAGCAATCCAATAGCCAAGAAAGTCTAATGCACCAAGCAAGAAGTAACCAAAGTTGATCAGAGAGTCCAACCCAAAACTGGCGCAACACCTTCCCCAGGACTTGCGCACAAGACTACCAAATTGCAGTGCGCACAAGTGAATTCTGCGATTCTGAGAGTGTGTCAAATGAGAGACTGGCGTCCTATATTTATAGTATTCCTGGCATACTTTCCTAGGCCAACTTCTCCTTCTGGGTACTAATTAATTCATATTAATTATTTCTCTCTAGCCCACATCTCATCTAGGGTTACGTTCATTTCTTTTCTTTCTTCCGGAAAATTCTAATCTCGTCAAAGGTCACAATGTCAAAGGTCACAATGAGGTTCATACCTCCCGAAGCTACCATAATATCAACACTCCCTCCTAGCTAGGGAGGTATGGTCTTGAGCACAAACAGACAATTCAATTGGTAGCATCACGAGTACCGTCATTATTATCCAACTGGATAATCTCCATGACAATAGGTACAATACCAATTGATAGAACACAATTGTGTTTATCCATGGTAGTACACAACTACTCAAATCGTGACACATAGTCACAAACAGTGGAGTATATCCACCACAGTATCATATCTCTACTGTCTGGAGACAGACAGTCTCCATAACAATCATCTGATATCAACTTGCATAGAAAAATATTGTTATAATGTGAACTGAATCATATGGGCCATTCTTTCACTCACATCTATGAGATCTGAAAGAGTATCTACCTATGGACCATTCTTCTCAAGCAAGGAAGAATGTATGTCCTGATTTTTCTGAGCCTGGACCATTCCTCACCCTGGACCATTCCTCCGACACTAAACAAAGTGTAACCTGGAGAGAATGAATCTGCCCTAAGGAATGCATGTCCCTGATTGCTGAACCTGGACCATTCCCCACCCTGGGCCATTCCTCCGGCACTAAACAAAGTGCAACCTGGAGAGAATGAATATGCCCTAAGGAATGACTGTTCGTACCATTTCCCATGTTAACCACAAGAGGAAATGTGTGTCCTGCACCAACCTCCAAAACATACCATTCCTCATGTTAACCACAATGAGAAATCACTTTCCGGCGAGGAGGGCCAGTCTTCTTGAGTAACCCTCAAGAAGAGAGACTGCCTTAGACCACTCCCCATGTTAACCACAATGGGAAGTCACTGTCTATGGTACATCAACAATCTGGACCATTTTATGAACTAGAAAATGTCTGTCCGTAAGAAATCTCAATTCATTTTCCAAACTGGAAAGAATCTGTCCAAGATGGACTATTTTTTTTTTCAAGCTTGAAAATCACTATTCTTAATTCAATAATATGTCAGTGCTCCCTCCCAACCTAGAGAGTCATTTCTTTCGTTTCAACTAAGGGAGCTATTTCCATGATCCCCATCTTTTCTTGGAAATATGCAAACTTTATTCTGGACAAAGGCTTTGTCAGGATATATGTTGTTTGCTCATCTGTGGGGATATACTGGAGCTTTACTTCTCCTTCCTAGACTTTATCTCAAATAAAATAGTATTTGATCTCAATATGTTTCGACCTTTGATGAAACACTGGGTGTTATGATAGTCTTATACAACTCTGATTGTCACAATGTATTATGGTCGAATCTGGAGTCTGATCAAATAAGTCAGAGATTAGCTTCCTCAGCCATATTACTTTTGTGCATGCTTCACATGCTGTGATATATTCTGCTTCTGCTGTGCTGAGTGCGACAGACTTATGTTTTTTTCTGCCCCAAGATATCATAGCGGAGCCCAAGCTGAAACACATCCCTGAAGTACTCTTTTCGTCTTCTGCACTTCCTGCCTAATCTGAATTTGTAAATCCATGAAGTTGTATATCATTGGATGCGGTATATCTTAAGCCATAGTTTATTGTCCCACAAATATATCTTAGGACATGATTTGTAGCTATCCAATGCTCATGTCTAGGTTCCACCTGGAACTGGGTTAGTGTATTCATGGCAAAGAAAATGTCTGGTCGAGTATTTACCAAATACATCAATGACCCAATTAATTGTCGATATAGTGATGGATCTACTGGATCAGAATCTGCATCCTTTAATTTTCTTATATCTATAGTCATAGGAGTGTCCATGGATTTGCAATCCATCATTCCAAACTTCTGAAGGATATTTATTGCGTACTTTCCTTGTCCAAGGAATACTTCACCATGCTTCTGCCATACTTCTAGTCCCAAGTAATAATGCATGAGACCTAGATCTTTCATATCAAATTCAGAAGCTAGTTCCTTTTTGCACTGGATGATGAGAGACTCTTCACCTGTTATGAATAGATCGTCAACATATAGTAGTAGAATTACAAGTGCATTGTCCACGACTTTGTAGTAAAGGTTTGGATCTGCATGACTTTTGGAGAAGCCAAGTCTTGTTAGATAGTTGTCCCTTCTAGAATACCAAGACCTTGGAGCTTGCTTGAGTCCATATAAAGATTTCTTTAATCTGCAAACATGAGTGTCTCTAGAATGTACTTCAAACCCTTGAGGTTGTTCAATATATACTTCTTCTTCGATTGCGCCATTGAGGAAAGTTGTATTTACATCCATCTGATGTAAGTTCCATCCCATGGAAGTGGCATGAGATATGATAGCTCTAATGGAAGTATATCTAGTCACTGGAGAAAATTTTTCATCATAGTCTTCTCCCTCCTTCTAGGATAACCCTGTAGCTACGAACCTTGATTTATATTTATCCACGCTTCTGTCTGTCGCATGTTTGATCTTATATATCCATTTTGAAGTTACCACTGATTTTTCCTTAGGTCTAGGGACAGCTTCCCATACATCATTTTTCATGATGGATTGGTGTTCTTCCGTCATGGATTCTTTCCATTGTTTCTTTTTAACAACTTCTTCAAATGTGGTAGGTTCTTCATCTAGAAGCTTCGTCATATATGCTACATAACTTGAGAATATTTTAGGCTTCTTACTTTTTCTGAATGTTCCTTCGGGAACCTTGAGTCTTTCTGCATCTTGTAAGGTAGCTTCAAGCCAATATGGTCATTTCCTGGTCTTAGGTATGATGTCTGAATCAATGTTCTCACATGGTTGCATAGGATGATCAGGTTGTTCCTTTTCGTCATCTCGATTTTCTATGCTTTCTTCAATAGGTTCTTCATTCTCTTCTTCTTCTATCATTTCTTCTATGGATTTCTTGAAATCCATCTTTTCATTGAATGTCATGTCTCTGTTGACTTCGATCTTATGTTGTTCAAGAATATGGATTCTATAAGCTTTGGATGAATCGCTATATCCCACGAATATTCCCTTCTTTCCCGAGGGTTCTAGTTTATTCCTTTTGTCCTTGGGAATGTGAGAGTAAACATGACATCCAAAGATTCTTAGGTTTTCCACATTAGGTTTCTTACCTGAGAAGGCTTCTTTTGGAGTTGTGCCCTTCAATATGCGGTGAGGAATTTTGTTCTACACATATATTGTTGTCATGGATGCTTCTCCCCATAAGAACATGGATAGACCTTGATCATTTAGTAGTGCTTTTACGGTTTCTTCGATAGATCTGTTCTTTCTTTCTACTACACCATTTTGTTGAGGATTATGAGGAACAATTATCTCCCTCCTAATCCCCACCTATTTGCAGAATGAAAAGAATTCCTTTGATGTGTATTCTCCTCCATTATCTGTTCTTAAGGTCTTGATCTTCTTGTTCGTGAGGTTCTCTATCTCTGCCTTGAATTCTTGAAACTTGTTGAATACTTCATCTTTTGTCTTTAGTAGATATAACCAAGTCTTTCTTGAATAGTCATCTATGAAGATTACGTAGTAAAGAGATCCTCCTAGAGATTTGACTGACATTGGTCCGCAAACATATGAGTGTATCAAATCTAGAATCTCCTTAGATCTATTGTTTCTTCTTGGAAATGGTTTCTTGAAATTCTTTCCAAGGGCACATCCTTTGGAAATTCCTTCATGTGTAGACTGCAATTCGGGTATTCCTTCAACCATTATTTTGAGAAAAGGTAATGCTTGATAATTAATAAGAGCGTACCTTCTATGCCAAAGTTCATTGGGATTGACTTCGTTATGTACGAGAGCTTCTTCATTTTGTTCTAGTAGTCTATACATATTTCCTTCACGACTTCCAATAACCCTAGCATTGTTTATGCTGGAGTCTTTATGCCAAGATAATACTTTTCCATCCACGAAGGATATTCTGTTTCCTTTGTCTTCTAGGCAAGATATGGATACAAGATTCTTTTCTAAACCAGGTACATATAAAACATTGCTTAAGTGAACATTGCTACCTGTTTTCAACTTGATGGAGGCTTGTCCAAATCCTTCCACTGGGTAAGTGATTTTGTCTCCAAGATCTACCTTGTACGATGTTTTTTTCTCATTTAGGTTTGAGAGTCTGTCTTGATCTCTCGTCATGTGGCTAGAAGCTCCACTATCGATTATCCACATGTCATCTTCAATCGTTCCAGTGAGTGTTGAGTAGTGTAAAAGACTGATCGTTTCACTCATGTCTTCGGTTGACTGGTAGTTGGTCATGCTTTGATCCAAAACTTCAACTCTAACGTTTCTATCTTCTAAGAGAGACAAAAGGTGTGCTAAACTAGGGCGCATTTGAATATCTTCTCCTTGAGCGAGATGCTCCATCACAAGGTGTCAGATCTAGGATTTAGGGTTTCTGTAACTGCTTATGCTAGTAACCCTAGCAACAGTGTCTTGGAAGCTGCTCCTGCTAATAACCCTAGCGACAGTGTCTTGGAAGCTTCTCCTGCTAGTAACCCTAGAGGCAGTTCCTCAGCGAGATTAGTATCCTAATGGCTATGCTTCCTTCCAGTGGTTAGACTGAATGAAGGAGGTGTGGGCCCATAACCTGTTAGAATATGAGTGGATGTGCTCGTTTTTCTATTGACAATATCACTATTGTTACCCAACCATAGGCTGAAGCCACCCTCCGAGCACCTTGACCTTGATAGAGAGAAAAATCCTGGTAGAAATACAATAGCCAAGCAAGGCTAATGCACCAAGCAATAAGTAACCAAATTTGATCAGAGAGTCCCCAAAACTGGCGCAACACCTTCCCCAGGACTTGCACACAAGACTATCAAACTGCAGTGCACACAAGTGACTTCTGTGATTTTGAGAGTGTGTCAAATGAGAGACTGGTGCCCTGTATTTATAGTATTCCTGGTAGACTTGCTTGGGCTGACTTCTCCTTCTGGGTACTAATTAATTCATATTAATTATTTCTCTCTAGCCAACATCTCATCTAGGGTTACGTTCATTTCTTTTCTTTTTTCCGGAACATTATAATCTCATCAAAGGTCACAATGGAGGTTCATACCTCCCAAATCTACCATAATATCAACACCAAGGAGCTCGTTGCCTTTGTAAAAAAACTAGTATTAGGAGGGAGCTAATTGTCCCACATAATCCTCAATATAATGGTGTGGGAGAAAGAAAGAATCTATCCATTAAAGAATGTGTTAAGGCAATGATGAATGAAAAAAATCTATCCATGTTTCTATGGGGAGAAGTATTTATGACAACCATATATGTTCAAATAGAATTCCTCATCATATATTGAAGAAAATGACTCCAGAAGAAGCCTTCTCCGGAAAGAAGACAAGTGTGGAACACTTAAGGATATTTGGTTGTCCTATCTTCCCAAGGAAAAAAGAAAGAAATTGGAACCTTCAGGAAACAAGGGCATATTTGTTGAATATAGTGAGTCATCAAAATCTTACAGAATCTATGTTCCAGGTCAACAGAAGGGTTAAATAAACAAAGATGTGACTTTTGATGGAAAGATTGCCTTCAGAAAATCTATAGAAGATTCCATGGATTTCAATGATGAAGAAGAACATGAAGGTCCCAAATAAGAAACAACATGTTTTCCAGAACATTCCAATGAAGATCCAGAACAACCACTTGAATCTATGGAACCAATTATTGTACATGAGACCAGAAAGAGGCAGAAATACATAAAGCTCCTAGTGGCACCTTCAGGGAGAGCAAGATGCCCAAAATATTCTCTATTTAAGCAACACTCATGACAAGTATTGTCAATAAAAAACCTTCCACCTTTGAAGAAGCAGTCAAGAAGAAAGGATGGAATGAAGCTATGATGGAAGAATATCAATCATGAAAAATAATGTATGGGAAATTATACCTAGAACTGAAGGAAATTCCGTAGTCACTTCAAAATGGGTTTACAATATAAAGCATGCACTTGATGGAAATATTGATAAATACAAGGCAATATTCATTTCTAAATGGTTCTCCCACCAAGAGGGAGAAGACTATGATGAGACATTTTCTCCAGTTTCCAAATACACCTATATTAGAGCCATCATATCTATTGCAGCATCTATGGGTTGGAGTTTACATCAGATGGATGTAAAGACCTCTTTTCTCAATGGAGTAATTGAGGAAGAAGTATACATAGAGAAACCTCAAGTTTTTGAGGTACAACCAAGAGAAACCCATGCATATTAAAGAAAGCCTTGTATGGACTCAAGAAAGCTCCAAGAGCTTGGTATGCATGAATTGATAATTACTTGACGAGACTTAAGATTTTCCAAGAGCTATGTTGATTCAAACCTTTATTAAAATGTTATGAATGATGCACCTGTGATCCTACTACTATATGTTGATGATTTGTTTCTAAAAAGTGTAGAGCCTCTCATTATTTAGAGTAAGAGGGAGTTAGCCTCTGAATTCAATATGAAGGATCTTGGTCTCATGCATTATTATTTAGGACTAGAAGTATGGCATAAGTGTGGTGAAATATTCCTGGGGAAAGGGAAGTATGTTGTAAAGATCCTTCAGAAGTTTGGGAGGATGGATTGAAAAACCAAGGAAATTCCCATGGTGATAGATCTGAAGAAGTTGAGAGACTTTGATTCTGATCCATTATTCTCATCCCTGTATCGGCAGTTAATTGGCTCATTGATGTATTTGTCTAGACATTTTCTTTGTTGTGAACACATTGAGATAGTTCTATGTGGAACCTAGACATGAGCATTGGATAGATGCAAATAACATTTTGAGATACCTTCGTGGGATGCTAAACTATGGTTTGAGATATGCATCAAACAGTGTCATACAACTGCATGGAATTATTCATTCAGATTGGGCAGGGAGTGCAAATGACATAATGAGTGATTTGGGTATATGTTTCAGTTTGGGCTCTGTTATGATATCATGGGCTAGCAAGAAACATAAGTCTGTTGCACTTAGCACCACATAAGCAAATTATATTGCAACTTGTGATGCTTGCAACTGGTTTCTGAACTATTTGATCAAGTGTTGGATTCAGCTGTGATATATTGTGATAATCAGAGTTGTGTGAAGCTTTCAGAGAACCCCATGTTCCATAACAGGTCGAAGAATATTGAGATCAAGTACTATTTTATCTGTGATAAAGTTTAGAAGGGATAATTGATTCTCTAGTACATCTCCATCGATGAGTAGACAATTGATATTTTGACAAATCATTTGGCCAAGTTAAAGTTTGCATACTTGAGGGAAAAGTTGGGACTTCTGGAGATACCTCCTTTGGTTGAAATAGAGGAGATGACTTCCTCGGTTGGGAAGGAGTGTTGATATATGGCATCATGGATAGTTAGTGTTCTTGTGGACAATCATTCTCCAGGTGGAGAATGGTCCAGACAGAACAAATTTTTGGTGGACATACATTCTCTAGGCGGAGAATGGTACAGGTTGACATATTACTGATGTACCATGGAAATTTTTTCTCTTGGGGAATTGCTTGGACATGTAGAATGGTCCAGGAAAACTATTCTCTTGGGGAGTTTCTCAGATAGGTAGAAGGGTCTGTCTCCTTGAGTTCAAAGTAGTGACCAGAGTGGGGATATTGGTACAGGACATACATTTTCCTTGAGTTCACATATATCCCATGGCGTGGTTTTCGGCATCTAGGAGGACAATCATTATTCTAGGATGTATGTATGGATTAGAAGAATGGTCCTTGTATTCCATGATGTGGCTTTCAACATATGTTGGGACAATCATTCTTCCTATGTCACATGCACTGACCATGATAGGAAGAATGGTCCCTATATCACTTTGTTGAGTGAGTGACTTATGCGAGACACTCTGTTGAGTGCACTAATTCCAACACATGACTTATTCAACATCATGCCCGATTACTTAGATGGAGTATGGTTTGGAGAGATGATGCAGATGATGATATGATTTGATGCCAGGAGACTATTGTACTACATGGTGATATCTTGTGTAGCTATTAGTTGATTGCAGTGGAGACTGTGTGTCTCTGAACATTAGCTATGTACTACTATGGTGGATGTGTTCCACTGGTAGTGATTGTGTATCACTAGATAGTAGCTATGTGCTACTAGGAGTGGTTGTGTACCACTTGATAGTAGTTGTGTACTACTATGGATCAACATTGTTGTGATCTATTGGATGGCATTGTAGTAATTGTGTACTACTACTGGATTGCCATGGAGACTACCAGTAGTGTTGAAGGTGTTTCCTATGATGGTTTTCCAACCAGTAGTGTTGGAGGTGATTGCCATATATATGGATAGTGATCATGATGCTCGTGACTTGATCTGCATGATCATGAGATAGCCTGTGTGGCTATGATGATGCTACCTGTAGAATGGTCTGCAAGACTATGTGAGCCTTGCCCAAACCATGTGAAATGGATGGATGTGTTTGAGACAATTACAGTTAATACCTCCATAGCTAGGAGGGAGTGTTGATATTATGGTAGATGCGAGAGGTATTAACCTCCATGTGTAACCTTTGGCTAGAATAGAATATTTCAGAAGTAAGAGAAACCCTAAACATATGTGTAAAAAACCTAGAAGACAAGTCGGCTCAGTCAACTAATTAATATTGAAGTATTAGCTTCTAGAAGGACAAGTTGACCCAGACAGATGACAAGAACCACTATAAATAGGAAGAGCTTGAGCTCATTTGTACTCACTCACCTCACTCACTCTCTCAAGTATAAGTCAAGTTTGGAGTTGTAGCTGCAAGAATGGAAGGTGGATCTTCTGGGGTGATTCTTGGTCTCTCTATCTAGCACTATCTAGCCTAAGATATGTGCCCTACCTTCTAGTATCTCTTGGTGGTATTCTTGGTGACATTCTTGGTAGTATTTTGATATTCTTGGTGGTATTATGATATTCTTGGTGGTATTCTTGATAAGTGCAACTGCAATTTCTACAATTGAGTATTGTTCTTGTTCTGTGGTGTTATGAATTTTTGTCTCGTGCACTATCTTTGGAGAAATATATGCTCTCTTGGTTATCATTTGGTTCTAGTGCTACTTCCAAAATCATTCTATCTAGCAAAGGTTATGGTGCTCGGGGGTGGCTACATTCCTATGGTTCGGTGACAATATTGTGATATTGTCTATGGTTAAATGAGAACATCAAATATTTTAACAAGATATGATCTTCCTAGGTAGAGCTACAAACCAATATATATATAATTACACTATCACAAATGAATCTAGAAAGGGACACAATACATCATTAATCAAATGCATAAATGTAGTTGGTGCATTACATAAACCAAGAGGCATTACCAACCATTCATATAGACCTTGCCTTGTCTTGAAGGTGGTATTCTTGGTGTATTCTTCTTTAACTTTTCCTTGGTGGTATATTGATTTGAGATCCAACTTCATGAATTACTTGGCATGTTGCAACTGATATTACAAATCATCAATCCTGGGTAGAGGGTACTTCTTCTTGAGGGTGATATTGTTCAAAGATTTGTAGTTGATACACATTTTCCAACTCCCATCCTCCTTTCTTATTATGATTATATGTGACCCACAAGGTGATATTCTTGGTTGAATTAGTCCCCTCTCTAGTAGTTGATGTAACTATTTCTTCACTTCATCTGCTTCCAGGATAGACTGGTTGTACAACCCAATATTTGGAAATGGGAGGTTAGGCAACAATTGTATCTCATGCTCCATTTCCCTTTTAGGTCGAAACCTTTTAGGATTCTGAAACACTTCTCTATATTCTTGTAACATGTCCTCCTGCTGACAGTTATTCTCTTTAGTACATCCACCCAGAGATGCCTTTACTTTTACTGATTCATCACTTGGTCGATTCTCTCTTAAGAATTGTAATACAAACTTCTGACTAGAACTGATTAATTTCTTGGCTTGGTTAGAACTTACTAGAGAGATCTTGGATTTACCTTTGTGTGCATTAATGATGAAATAATTCACATCCTTGATCAGGTGGTATTGATTTTCTCTTCTGATGAAGATTGCATCCCTCATATACATTTAGCAGATTCTAAACACTACACCAAACACATCAAGTGGTACTATAGCTACATCCACTTCATCAATATAGTTTTCACTTATAGAAAATTTGATCTTACATTGTTTAGTGGCATTGATATCTACATCCTTATTTACCCATCCCAATGAATATGGGTTAGGATGGTCATGAAATTCCAATCCAAGCTTGTTGACTAGCTCTTCTGCTATGAGGTTGGCTTGTGAACCATAATCGAATGGATCATCCACATTTATCTTCTTGACTTGGATCTTAATATGGAAGAGTTTAGTCATCTCCTTCTCTTCCTATTAAGAAGAGTTTAGTCATCTCCTCTTCCTTGATATGAAGGCTACTTAATTTCACCTCCTTGTGCATTGTAGTGTAGACAATATTTTCGTCTACATACAATTTGTTCTCTATTTGGTTGTCTGAATTCATGACTAGAAAGTTCATCTTCTTGGCATCCTTTTTATGGTTCTTTAGATTCATCTATGGATGACCTTCCAACACTTGCCTTTGGTGTGACCATCAATATTACAATGGTTGTAGTGGTTGTTTGGATCTTTGCACTTATGTGCAATGGTTGTTGTCTTCTTGTTCTTTCCTTTCCACTTCTTCTTCCCCTTCTTAGAATCATCTTGGCGATCTTTTTGTTTGGAACCACTTGGTTTTCCTTTCTTATTGCCTATATTCTCTAGATATTGTGCTTGCAGGCAAGGCTCATCAAGTCTCCTAGGTTTAAAGAACAACAATTACTTCAGTAAATGACTATATAGAAATGTTATAGAACCAGACAAAAACCAACAAAACTAGTTCATTCGACTGGTTCCAGGGCCATACTTGTCTGGTTCAAGGTACAAAACTAGAAATGGATGGTTCTACACGACCTCGTACAATTGTGTCTAGGGACCACATAAACTCGTTTTTATAAGTCAATAAATTAAAAAATGAGAATACACTAAACCTAACACTAGGCCCCTACTAATTCTATTTAAAGAGGTCCCCACCCTCCATTTTACTCACACAATTTATTTGAGCTATTTGGAATATTTGAGCTTGGTTTCTTGGATTGATTTGGGGATCTGATATGGATTGCACTCAATGTTATTTTGGTTACATGCACCCTTTCTATATACATGATAAACTTTATATATTTGTGTATAATGGTTTGGATTCACATGGATTCACATGGATGCACATGAATATATATATATATATATATATATATATATATATATATATATATATATATATATATATATATATATATATTTAAAATTAATATTTTATGTATTTTTTGGTTCACTGGTTTTGTGGTTTGGTTTTGTTTCTGGTTTTGGTTTATGGGGTTAACTGGTTCGATGACCAGACTAGTTTGGATGACATTGTTGTGTAGACCCCCAGATACTTGAAGAGTATGTCTAGGTCCTTGGGAGATATACCCATCATAATAGCCATTTTTATGAACCCAATGGTGTACTCTTAGACACTACCCTTGCCTCTTCTTGAAGTGATGCCAATCAATCCACTAGTACTCTACATACCCAATATGGTAGAACTGGGACTTGATGGGGGTTTTAATTGCCTCCCACTTAGTTACTATGGAATCACCCTCCAACCTAAGTGTCTTTGTGTAGCTTTACCATTATGTTAAGGCATTGCCCTCTTATTTTAATCAAACAAATGAAACATTTTACTCTTATCCTATGTTAGGGACACTAAAATAAACCTCTAACTCTTGCAACCAGTGATTCAACTTAAAAACATCAATCTCACTTTAGTAGGGTTTGATATCCACTTTCACTTCCATTTTAAACACATATTGTGAAGAAGTGATGACACTAGAACTTGGTTACTCTTTCTCTGACTCTTTGTTTTGTTCATTTTTTGGGTCTTCATTATCTCATGATTTCTCACATAATCTAACTTTTGTGTTAGAGCCACCAACCTCCCCAAAAGGTACAAACTTATTCTCTAGTTCCTCCATGCAGAGGTCTGTGTTGTGAGAGATATCAACGACTTGTTCTTATAGCTTAAAAAATCTCTCCTCTAGCTCATCTTGAGGGTTGTTATGTTTGGAAGCATCTACCATGGATAGGGTTTCGAGGGTTGCTTCTTAAGCCAATTCCCATATCATGTTACGTCCCACAAATCCCAAAGAAAACCGATTTGATGCCAATATGATCTATAAACGTCCATGGATATTCCACTATAACAATTTATCACAACAAATCTTAAAATATTTTGAAATCTTTTACTGTGCAATTTATTACCTTAAATCTCAGATATAATATTATTAGTGTAGTGCTCAAAATTATGGAAATAAATGAAATCAAAATGAAAGAAACAAGAAAATGAACATGTTGTAATCCTTGAGATTTTTTTGGTTAGGAAACTATGGCAAGACATCCATTTTCAAATTTGCTTAAGTTGAATTTTCAGTTTTCTTTAGCATGTCCAAAATAGAGTTTTTATCCTTTCATGTGGAATATTAACCTTTAAAACCTAATTAATCAACTGATTAGAACTTGAGAGGCATAACTTCTATATTTCAAATATTTTATAATTTTAAAAAGTGATCAGAAGAATATAAGATAAAAAAAGGTATTTTGTTTTAATAAATCTGATTTTATCTTAATAGCAGAAAAACACAAATGTATCCGATTTAAGAAAAATACTAAATGAACAAAAATGAATAATTCATTATTTTCCACAGAATTAATGAAAACGATATAGGTCCAAAATACTTACAATATTATTTAAGAAAACTGTAATCTTTAGTAATTTCTTCTTAAATTTGTAGCAGTGGTGGTCATACCAATTTTACTACACTTATAACATCAAATACAATCTTGAAAGAAAGATTATGAAACAATATACAACATGAAAACTGGGAATACAATCTGAAACAACCGAAATTATGAATCTCTCAGGCTCTGAGAATATTTTTCATTAAAATTTCTCTGATCATTTTTTCCATAGTCCAAAGACCCTATTTCATTGAGTTTGTCTCCTTTATACAAAAATGACTATAACCAAAATTGGTTATTAGGAGCTATTTTTAGCTTTCACTATTACAACAATAGATTTGATTTTACAAATATAGCATTGGGTACATTCGAATTTGGAATTCGCCCATGATATATCTTAGCTTTAATATTCCTGTTTTGATGACTCATTCATATATCAACTGAATTAGAACTTTCCAATCCTCATTTGAAGGATATTGATATGCCACCATTTTCATATATGCAATATCTATCTCAGTATAATCGCCATATGTTGGAGATGTAAAAAAAAATGTTTAATATACCATAGCAAATAAAAATCATCAATTAAGTCATCCACTATTGTTTGAGCTATTATAACTCCAGTCATTTCATCAAAATTTTCATCACTTTCTCTGACTTTGAACAAACTCTATCTATAATTTTCAAATGTTAAAATTCCTCCTTTTTTGCTCCAGAAAGTAGGTAAACCCATATGTATTAATTTATTAAACTTATTGGACAAAAGTTCGACATTCCTTTTGACCACAATGCCCTTGTTCTGGGCTTGTTGAATTAAAATTTGCTTAGAATTATTTTTTTTGTCTCCATTACCATTGAAGTTCTATCCTTAATTCCTTTTTTCTTTAACTCTTCCTTTGACATAGAAATAAGAAATTTATAATTTTGGTTGCTATTTGTGGTCTATTTCCTAATTTTTGAAAAGCTTGTTGTATGGCCTTCTTTGCTCCACTGGTCAATATGCTATCTTCTCTAATGAACTTAAAACGATCCCACATTTTGGTAACCTCTTTTATGATTTGATCCCAGATGATATATTTTGCACCTATCAAGTATATTTTACCAAAACCCTGCAATTTCTCCACATATCCCTGCAACTTAGCATTTATCCTTTAATATTGTTCAACGGTTTTATCTTTATCCTTTAGTTGTTCCCTGGAAATCTTGATTTCATCATTTTGTATATATACTAATTTCTTGAGTTTTTCCATCTCAACTCCTTTTAAATTAAGCTCTGATAAGGCTCTAGCTGATTCTTCAGATGGGTTTGTTGGTTCTAAAGACTGTGAAGAAAAAAATCATTTCTTTAAAGCTTCAATTTGTTTTTCATACACCTCCATCTGATCTTTCATTTGTACCACTTGTCTCAACAATTGGTATTTCTCCTATTGCATTGCTTGCAATTTTGGAGTTTGAACATGATCAATTCTAGGTATATTAAGCTTTTTCTTCAATGATTGTATTTTAGTATCTTTCGTCTTCATGAGATCTTGTATAGATGCATTATCTTTTGGATTAGATCCTAATCCAATCACCCACTATTCAAGTTATTCAACCCTCATTTTCTTGGTTCTGTTTGCTAATTTCTCTTGCTTCAGTTGATTCCAAATATTTTCATTCATAGTCTGAAACTTCTTCATTCCAAGAAAGAATAGCATGCGATCTTTGTTTAGCATTTCCCCAATTTTCCTGTGCAAATCTATTTTATCAACATAATTGATTGCATTTAAATCAACTGAGATGTCAGTGACTTTATTTTGATCTTATTTTTTAATTTTATTATTATTTTGTTTACATGTGGTTCATGACACTAAATATCGGTACTCACTACGTCCACAGAAAACCCCCCTGAAATCCATGAGCATGGGGAGGGTGAGCATTTTCAGAATATTGGGGGCTCAACAATAAGAACATCATATAGACCCATTTAAGGGCATCACATGTCACTTACAAGGAATTGAACCTGGGTGGGGAGGGTAAAAGCCATTCCTCCCAACCACCCAAGCTACATCCAATGGACTATTTTGATCTTTTGATTCTAATACAACTATATTTAGCTTGTCCTTTTCATAATCCAAAGTATATAACAATCTGGTCTGAGATGATCCTTGATCACAGATATTGGGATAAATATCTTGCTTAATTTTCACACCCTTCTTCTTAATTTTCATAAATTGATGATAAGGATTCCCTTTCTTTGATTGATCTATTTCTAATGCTTCCTTTCCAATTTGACTTTCCAAACTTTGTGCATTTGTTGATGATGGAAATTCTATGACAACTGTAGGTTTTGTTGTTGATGACTTGACCCATCTTGTGTTATCCGACTCTTGCTTTATGAATGTTTTTATTTCTTTTTCTTCTTATTTAATTTCTCTTCTTCTACCTCTAACATTATTTGAGCTGATCATGTACCTTTTCTCTTAAATGTCTTCTCAAACTATTGTGGAGTTTATATCACCGACGACTGTGATGGCGGAATAGAACTATGTTCATGAATTTGAAAAATTATTTGTACATCTTCCCAGCTATACTAATTAGCTATTAGATCCAACTGAGGTTTTGGTTGATGATGATAAGGGGTTGAACCAAACTCTGTTCGTTTAGTTGAAATAATAGAATGAGGATCATAGATCCACATTGTTGGCATGTTTACAGGCAGAGTGTGCTTGTCATTGATGGCAAGATCAGAGTGTGCAGCGATGGAAAAATAGGAACAACGTAAGCTCAGGAGGATTAGTGTAGTGCTTGTCATTGATGGTAAGATCAGAGTGTGCAGCGATGGAAAAACAGGAACAACGTAAGCTCAGGAGGATTAGCGCAGAGTCGCACACAGTGTGTAGGTGTGCACCAGGGATGAGGTTAACTCATTGCCAAAGCTCAAGAGAGATAGCGTACTCAGGATCTTAGACGGATCAAAGGTCGAGTTATTTGACACTTAGAAATTATTCCATGTCAGGAGGAGTCAACGGAGCATGGTGTGGGAACTCGCGATATGCGAGATCACGAAAATATCTGGACCATCAAATCATCGAGATCGTGGACCATTGATTAGGCATGACAAAGGCCCGTGAAGTTGCGAAATCACGATAAGATCTTGACCGTTGATCTAAGAGGGACATGTGGCGAGGGATCATCGTTTCGCTGAATGGAAATTCAAAGGAGCGAAGTGCTCGTTTGATTGGCGAGTGGTCATATCTTGTGGTCACATTGTCGAGAGCTAAAGAGCAGAGCTAGAGAAGCCAAGCTATATTTTGGAGTTCATAACATCGAGAGTCGAGAGGACTCATCACAGAATACCCGAGACGCGAAAGTGAGAAATGTGTTTTTGAATAAGGCTGTGGTCGCAGCCAGTGGTTACATCTGCGGAAGATGGAGGAAGAAGATAGCAGTGTTAATCTCCATCTCGAAGTCTCGACGATCGCGACTTGGAGTATCGAGATCCTTCATCACAGGAATCACGATATGCGAGATCACGATGAGATCTGGACCATCGGATCATTGGAGATCTCAACCGTCGATCAAGCTTGATAAAGTTCATAAGTTCGCAAAATACGAAGCGCCTTTTGGTGCAACCTGTGGTCACCGCTGGTGGTCACATGAGGGGAAGAAGCTAGTGGTGCTAAGCTCCATCTTGGAGTTTCGTCGATCGCAACTTGGAGTGTCGAGACCCTTCATCACAGGAATGCCAAGATGCGAAATCACAAAATTCAAATTCCGTTTAGCGCTCGGTCACAGCTAGTGGGCATATAAGATAAACGCGAAATCCTGCAGATTTAATCCAACGGTGATGGTTAATTGGAATCTTGATCGAAGGGTTACTGTCTCACCTCACAGGTAATCGATCAGTTACAATTCAGTTAGCAGAACTGAATCATGGTTCTTGGACGGTTGGTGATTCAGTTGTTGTGCGTTTTTTTCCAAGAAGATTCGAGGTGTAACCGCAGAGGAAGTGGTTAAAATAAACATGCAGTGACTGTGCGTTGTTGGCTATTCTGAAGGAAAAATGAATTGAACTATAAGAAAGGGAAAATTATAGTGTGAGCAGTGTGAGATAAAACTCAGAGATGAGTAATAGATGAGGCTTGAGCGAGCGAAGCAGAGCAAAAGTGGAGTGGCAGTGAACAACCCGATGAGCAGAACCGTGACACGGTGAAGAGCATGCAGAGGCACTGTGCATGGAGGATGAAGAAGGTGGACAGATAGTATAAATACGCAAAACATAGAAGATATGGATGTTGTTGTGGAGAGGAATTACACACGGGGAAATAACATGCGGTGGGGCAGGAGCTGAAGTACATAGAAGAGGCATAATTCATAGAATCAAAATAAGACGCAGAGCATAAAGCGCAGCAGAAGCAAAGAACAAAGATGCATAACTGAGACGGTAAAAGAAGGCTGAGGTGCACTTGTAGAGGAAAGAAGAAGATCAGAAAGCGCAAGAAGATGCAGGCAGAGAGACACTAATATAGGAGAGAAGAGCAGTATAGAAGAATAGTGATAAGCCTAGTAAGCCAATGACAACTATTGAATCATTGTAATAAGTTTCAGTAGAAAATATTTATAATTGGGGTGGTTGGAAGGTGCTAGGGAGGACTGCTGTCCTCATAGGTTCAAGTGGGTGCTTGAACACATGGAGTTGTAGATTCTATCTAGTTGCAGCCAGAGAAACCAAGGTGGCACGGTGGTGCAAGGGAGAACTGTTGTTCTCTGTTATACAGGTTGGTGCCTGTGTGACTGGAAGTTGGTGGTTCCATCCAGTTGGTGTTGGAACACTCAGGGAGTTGGTGCTTCCTTCTAGTGGGTGCTAGAGAAACCAGAGAGTTGGTGCTCTCAAACAAGTTGGTGCTTGTATAAGTGGAAGTAGGTGCTTCCATCCAGTCGGTGCTGGAACACTCAGGGAGTTGGTGCTTCCTTCTAGTCGGTGCTAGAGAAAACAGAGATTTGGTGCTCTCAGCAAGTTGCAGCTTGCAAAACAGAGGTTGTAGACTCACAATGAGTTGGAGCTCATATGTATGATAATGTACAAAATGTAAATATTACTTATCATACCAAGAAGAAGAGGTTTTTACCCTTTATGGGTTTCCTAAGGACATATCTGTCTCTGTATATTTCATATGTGTGACTAATGTCAAATGTTCTATTTCTTACCTCTTTACATTATTTTGATTATCATTGAGTGCTCTGTAAAGAGTTTAAAATAAGCATAATTGTTTAAGCACTGTAACAACTGAT
>ML799271.1:38573-120427 GCA_009831015.1 Picea engelmannii
CCCCCTTCAGTTGTCCAACACACATGTCACCATGTTGGAATCCCATTTCTTGAAGACGTTTCCTTGAATCCTACAAAGAAGCTATGTTGTTTACAATAAAAGGTCACACTTATTTCTTCAACTTAAATGTTTCCTTTTGTTTCTTAGAAACAAAATGAATATAATTAGAGTTCAGTCTTTTCCTTATAAATTCCAAAGGAAAAAATCTAAGTGTTAGAAATTTAAGCAAGAGAAAAGGTTGAATTTCAACACCATAGATTCTAATTTTTGTGTGATCTTCAAACAAATACCAATATCCTACCTGTTGGCGATGGAAGTCACTCCTGGATTGCTTGCAGGAGCAGAGCCCGACGCCCATCAGTTTTATGTCATGGTAGTTTTTAATGGGTGATCAAATGGACAGGGGCTCGGGGAGATGTCACTCTAACTCAAAGACTGGGTCCGGCATGTAAGAAACAAAGGAGATCTTGATCTAACTTCAGTCAGCGGGTTGATTAAAAGGTGAACAGGTGGAAGATTTGATAAGAAGAGTGAACAAACTACTTCAGGCAATAGGCTTTCAGTAATTTGTAGAAGAAAAACTCTGAAGGCGAGATCCTCTGGTTCAGGGCTTCGAGAAACTGAAAGGGGGACTTGATTGGATTCTCCAATTCCAAGTCGTTTCAGCGTTAGGGGAAAATCACAAGGACTGATTAGAGACAATGTGACTGTCACAGTGATCAAATTCTACATCATCCTATAACAGTGACAGCTCGACTGGATTCTCCAATTCCGAGCTGCTCTAACACAGTTGAACAAAGACGTGAAAGAAACTGACATTCATAAGGCAATAAGTCTCAAGAGTCCATACATAACCAGAAATAACAGTGCTTCATTAAAGCTTTACAATTGGGAGCCTCGCTCAACCATCGATGGGTTACAAAATACAAAGACTGAGTCTATATACTCAGAAAAATTCACCTCGCAGAGGTGTGCCCAGTCACTCAAGGCTTGGTGTCCCTTCAGCCAAATTCGGACGGATAATCCCTATCAGACACCACCTTAATTGTGCATGGCCCTGCAAGGGGAGTAGTTGAGCCATTAAGTGCCAAGTTAGCATGTGCATACCTCCTCTGGCTAATTCAAGACTAAGCATGGCCTCTTTGGATAAAATGGTACACATGACCCTCTCGAGTAGACCACTGGCCAGGCTCTCCATATCTTGCACTTAATGTATGAAGAGAGGTTTCAACCACTCTTTCTTACCTTCATTTACTTCAAGCGAAAACATGCTTGAGGTCGAATCAAATGCCACCCGGAGAACACGATGAACCTTTCGACGAATGGACCCGACGCCTTTGGCCCCCTTTGCATAGCTCTTTTATTTCCCAGGTGACCACGGGCTGTGACCTTGCGTTTACTCTCAAAGGAGATTTCGACGTTCGCGAAATAGGAAGGGGCTGATCCTTACTTCTTGAAATTGCGATGGGCGAAACGGCGAGGAGCCTAATCACGCGCCAGGTGTCTCCTATGGATGGACGGCCAAGACTGCCCCTTGATACTGCGGGCCCAACTTTGGGCGCCATCGGCGCTTCGAGGTTCGGGGTTTCGGAATATACAACGACATAAAACATTCACCCCCTGAACTCGCGACTGCCGAAAAACTGACGCGACTGGATCTCGCGCCACGCGTCCCTCGGATGGATGGATGTTACTCTTCCTTGCATACAATATGGGCGCCATCCATTGCGTTATCTTCGGTGCACCTTTCTATCCACGATTTCCTGCCACCCGTTGATATGCTCATATGGATGGATCCAGATCGTTGACACTATAATTTTGCCCGCTCGCTTGATTTTAAGTCCGAAAAGGACTTCTTATGTTCGCTGCGCTTGGGCGCTCCTCGTGCAACTTGCAGACCCGAATACTCTTGTGCCTAGGACAAGAAATGTCGCTAACATTAGGCTCCATGGGGGATAGAGTCGTCCCTGTGATTCTCTAAGAACTCATTCCGCAGCTTCAGTGCCTTGCTGTTGGGCTATGGAGTCATGCTCAAAACATCGCACTGCTGAAAATACAGGCTGAAAAATAAAAGCAACAAAATAAAAATACATGCTCAAAGGAGCTTATTTATATACAATCCTAAACTAATAAAACACTTTACATGGGGCTAGGTGAAAGCAGACTTCCACCATAGCCAATCAAGCAACTTCCTGAAGGGAAGCTCTTTCTTTCTGTCGATGATCACCAGCAGATGGTGTAACCGTGACAGCATAACGGCTACATTTTTCAACTTCTTCTCACAGGGTGAAGTTAATATGGAATAGGGCGGCTCCAAGGCATAAAGGACATGCCACTCCATGTATTCGCCGACAGGGTCATAGAATGAGTGGCGAATCTCGAAAAATTGGTGACAGTTAGCTTCCTCTGCTACAGAGTTGCTCACATGTGGTTGAATATCTTTGATAAGCACAGGTGAGTGGACAACTGGCGTAGGCTCACTGATCTCAGGTTGTAGTTGCTCGCTGACTGGCTTTAGAATGAAATATGTGCTCAGTTGTTCCTCTGGTTCCTTTTCCTCTTCTTCTTGGCTCTCCCCCGGGTCGGATTCATATTCATCATAAACAACCTCCCCGAGTAAATTCTGCTCTTCCTTGTACTGCTCAACGTCTCCTGAAAGACTGAGATGGTTGATTTTCTCGTGATGATTTTCCTTTGTGAGAAGAGGACAAGGTTCTGCGACCTGCTCTTGGAAATCCAGCATATCGAGCTCAGACTCTGATTTGTAACTGTCATAGGTGGTCTGGTTGCTCTGATAAGCAAAAGGTGATGTGGGGTTCTATTGCTCCTCTTCCAGATAATCATCAAAGTCGGGGGGGGGGGGAAGAGCTTCTCCAACTTGCAGAAATGGAACTATCCCCCGCTCCTCCGTTTCGACCCCAAATGTAAACACATCATGGGAAATCTYGTGAAGGAAAAGAGAACAATCCTCTTCCACAACTACCTCTTCATCRTTTTKATCTGAGACARCAAGCTCATYGGGGGMAGATGSTRAYRCATCCMAGAAATCTTCAATAATCTCTTCAAAAGAGMTGCTCAAATCATCTGCCTTGAAGACTGGAAAATTMTYTCCGTTGCCTTCAGATTCCAACCTTGCATGTTGGGCAGTGAGAGATTTCGCYTGTTCTATCAGTTCACTCAGAGCATATTCTTCCCCCAGTCTTCTATCCTTACAACCCCCATCATCACAACCTTCATCAGACATAATCATATCTGGGAGGATTTCTTCTTCTTGGCTCTCCCATGGGTCAGATTCATAATGACCATAAACAGGACCCGTGGGAAAGATTTTTTCATAATCACCCTCAGTAGAGATGCTAAGGGCCTCTGCTGCAAAGGATGGGAAATCCTCAGCACATTATTTAGCTTCCCACCTGTCAAGTCTGGCAGTGATAGATTTTATCAGTTCCATAACTTCGCCCGAAACAGACGAATGGGGAGGAGAAATAACTGCATTATGATCCAGGTCATTAGGATCATCCTCATAGGCTACATAAGAGACCACTCTATCTTGTATACATTTGTTGTAGTATCCCTTACAACAACTATGAAAAATCAACTCAGAGGGATAAGGCTCCTGACAATAGGCAGTGAAGGCTGCATGGAATTCACTGAGTGAAGAAATGCTAGCAGGGGGTAAAGAATGATACCATTTACGTGCATCCCCTGCTAACGAGAACATGAACATCTTCAGTAATACATCCTCATGATGTATCTCCCACTGACGCATGAGTTCATGAAACTCGTTGAGGTGCTGAGCAGGGTTGTCCCCTTCACATTTTCCAAATCTGGGCAAATAATCGCCCCATTCATCCAGAGAGGGGACAACATTAGGAAAACCGGGAATAGCAGAAAAATCAAAAGGAGAAAACCTGCGAGCCAAGATCTTCTCCATCCGAACCAGTGGAGTCGCCAATCGATCCTCAAATCATGGAGTCTCCAGGTGAAAGACGCGCAGCTTCAAATGTGTCTCCTTGTTCACCATCAAAGGCTAGATCCTAACGTTGTTGTTACCCTAGGAAGCTTCTCAGGCTGAGAAAGCAGCTGCTAAAACCTTCTCGAGAAAGCTCCTTAGGGTCAGCTTTCAGGTGTGCTAATAGTAGCCACAACTGAAACAGTGATGTGGAAACCCTGGAGTCGTCACAGTGGAGTTGCCAGGTGCACAGTAGCAATCTTTAAGGGCTCTGATGTCTGATGCACTTTCAGAATCAGAGGCTCAATGTCGTTCTACCCAGGGAAAATCTTCAATTTCGTCCCCGGCGACGGCGCCAGAAATGTTGGCGACGGAAGTCACTCCTGGATTGCTTGCAGGAGCAGAGCTCGACGCCCATCAGTTTTATGTCACGGTAGTTTTTAATGGGTGATCAAATGGACAGGGGCTCGGGGAGATGTCACTCTAACTCAGAGACTGGGTCCGGCATGTAAGAAACAAAGGAGGTCTTGATCTAACTTCAATCCGCAGGTTGATTAAAAGGTGAACAGGTGGAAGATTTGATAAGAAGAGTGAACAAACTACTTCAGGCAATAGGCTTTCAGTAATTTGTAGAAGAAAAACTCTGAAGGCGAGATCCTCTGGTTCAGGGCTTCGAGAAACTGAAAGGGGGACTTGACTGGATTCTCCAGTTCCAAGTTGTTTTAGCGTTAGGGGAAAATCACAAGGACTGATTAGAGACAATGTGACTGTCACAGTGATCAAATTCTACATCATCCTATAATAGTGACAGCTTGACTGGATTCTCCAATTCTGAGATGCTCTAACATAGTTGAACAAAGACGTGAAAGAAACTGACATTCATAAGGCAAGAAGTCTCAAGAGTCCATACATAACCATAAATAACAGTTCTTCATTAAAGCTTTACAACCGAGAGCCTCGCTCAACCATCGATGGGTTACAAAATACAAAGACTGAGTCTATATACTCAGAAAAATTCACCTCACAGAGGTGTGCCCAGTCACTCAAGGCTTGGTGTCCCTTCAGCCAAATTCGGACAGATAATCCCTGTTAGACGCCACCTTAACTGCGCATGGCCCCTGCAAGGGGAGTAGCTGAGCCATTAAGTGTCAAGTTAGCGTGTGCAGACCTCCTCTGGCTAATTGAAGACTAAGCATGGCCTCTTTGGAGAAAATGGTACACATGACCCTCTCGAGCAGACCACTGGCCAGGCTCTCCATATCTTGCACTTAATGTATGAAGAGAGGTTTCAACCACTCTTTCTTACCTTCATTTACTTCAAGAGAAAATAGGCTCGAGGTCGGATCAAATGGCACCCGGAGAACACGATGAACCTTTCGGCGAATGGACCCGAAGCCTTTGGCCCCCTTTGCGCAGCTCTTTTATTTCCCAGGTGACCACGGGTTGTGACCTTGCGTTTACTCTCAAAGGAGCTTTCGGCGTTCGCGAAATAGGAAGGTGTTGATCCTTACTTCTTGAAATCGCGATGGGCGAAATGGCGAGGAGCCTAATTGTGCGCCAGGTGTCTCCTATGGATGGACGGCCGAGACTGCCCCTTGATACTGCGGGCCCGACTTTGGGAGCCATTGGCGCTTCGGGGTTCGGGGTTTCGGAATATACAACGACATAAAACCTTCACCCCCTGAACTCGCGACTGCCGAAAAACCGACGCAACTGGATCTCGCGCCACGCGTCCCTCGGATGGACGGTTGTTACTCTTCCCTGCATACAATATGGGCGCCATCCATTGCGCTATCTTCGGCGCACCTTTCTATCTGTGATTTCCCGCCACCCATTGATATGCTCATATGGATGGATCCAGATCGTTGACACTATAATTTTGCCCGCTCGCTTGATTTTAAGTCCGAAAAGGACTTCTTCTGTTCGCTGCGCTTGGGCGCTCCTCGTGCAACTTGCAGACCCGAATACCCTTGTGCCTAGGACAAGAAATGTCGCTAACACTACCATTTTATCATGACTCAATTGTAATAGCCTTTTACACTCTAGGAAGATTCTAGGTGGAGTTTCATCATGAAATATTTCAAAGGCCAATGACATAAACTAATTATTAAAATCCGATAACCCTGTATTATGATCTTTATTTCTAATTAAAGGAGTCCAATGAATAAATGAACAGGGATAACTTATTTCAGATTCAATCTTCATTTTAAGGTGTTGAAATCTAGCAGCTTGAGAATAAAGGAATAAGTGTATCAAATATGACTGATATCTAAAGTATCTACTAGCTTTGAATTCATATAGCTAAAAATGAATGTTTTTGGATAAATATTTTTTGTATTTATTGATCCAGGAGGATCTCGGTGGCCACCCACCTTTTCTGACTGGCTCAGATTTTTTTTTTGGCAACTTACTAGTTTTAGCAGTTTTTCTGGTCCCAAACTTTCAGAGCCATTTTGAGGGCCTAAATGATGTTTTTTCATGATCAGGAATGTCAAAAACAGCCAAAAGCTCTCATTGATCCCCCTAAATTAATATCTTAGTCAATAACTTTCCAACGAGCTATCGTGCGCCCTAAACAAAGATCGTATGCAAAAGTTACAACCCCAGGAAGTTGATGTACTAACTTACCCCAATGGGGCCCACGTGACTTTTGACACTTTATCTCCTAGGGTTAGGTTTTTGGATGTCTAGGGTTTTGGAATTCATGTTTATTGTAAAAATTCCTTCAGATCCTCATTGTACTCATCTTCTTACGAATGAGCGTAGCCGTCACATCTCTTCTTAGAGATAAGCTGCCACCATTCTAGCAAGCTTGTTTTCAGTCTGCATTTTACAGTTTTCAACATATTTATTATTTAATAGAAGTCAAGTTTTACTCTATCTCTATTATTGTTCACTGTTTTTTTGTGTTAATATTAAAAATCCGTGGTTTCATTTCGTTCCTCTCATAAATATGTTTTAGTGGTATCCGAGTGGTCCATTCCTTGTTGTTTTTTAATGCATGTCCCCGACGAGGTCAGGGTATAGAGAGTTGGATCTCGAGGTTGTTTCTCTTGAGGAAAACTGCTCTTGCACTCCCAAGAAATCGTCCATCGAAGGTGAAAAGAAAGACAAAGGGACATGATATCCTTTCAAAATGTTGCTCGAGAAATCCCTTGAGCGACAAAGGAACGAGATGATGGAAAAATCTGCACAAATTCTTCGACAACTGCCGACAAGCGACACATCCACCTATAGCGGAGGCGCTGCCCCCTTCAAGGTACAAATCAATTTTGATATTCCTATATTTGAAGTTCAAATAGATGCAGATGTCTTCGATAAATGGTTAAACCTTCTAGAAGGGTAATTTTTTGTTCACAACTTTTTCGATAGAGAAAAGATTACATTTTCATTCCTCAAGGTCGTCCCCCATGTCAAAGATTGGTGGGAGACTTTCTGTGAGAAAAAGGAAATAGAGTGATCCAAATTATTTGTAGTTGCACCCACTTGGGGTTCCTTCGAGGATGATATTAAGGAACAATACTACCATGTTGGAAGTTATGATGACTTGTATACAAGATGGACCACACTACGGTAGGAAAGAGACCAAACAGTGCCAGAGTTCACCAATGTCTTCCATACCTTGCACACCAAGCTGGGTATCGAAGATTCTGAGCGGCATCTGGTGCTAAAATATACTGGAGGTTTGCATTGATACATATAGACAAAAATGGAGTTTTTAGACATCTCATCCTTGGGCATGGCCTATCGATATGCCTTCAAAATCGAGCAGAAGCTTAAACGAAAGACACGATAGTTTGGGTCTGGGAACCCCTCACAGTAGAACCAGGGCAAGGGCATCCCCAACCCGCAAAACAAAGGATAGAGAAAATATGGGAAACCTTAGGACAACTAGTCCAAGCCACAATCAAAGAAGGACATTGGGAAGACGAAGAAAGATATCGGGAAGTGGTGCGACTTCCATAAGAGACCCTGACATAACACTGTTGATTGCCGCTCAATGTAGTCATTGGTGGCTGAGGTAAAATCCTCTGAATCAGATGTAGTTTCTGACTCTGAGTTAGAACAAAAAAAGGGTAGACGGATCATTGACACGGAACCTAGTGCCACCATTACTACCACCAAGATCCGGCCCGATGAACCTGATGAGTCAGAGGAAGGTGGGCACCTCTTTCATTCAAAGATGTGGGTGAAAGACACTTCGCTGCACTTCATCGTTGATAGTGGTATCCATAATAATCTCATCTCAGTAGAGGTTTTCAAGTGGCTAGCCCTGCTGACAACGCTGCACCCACAACCCTACACCATCGGATGGCTCCGTCAAGGAAGTGATCTTCGCATCAGCCAACAATGTCGCCTGTCATATGACATCAAGTGATTCAAAGATGAGGTATTGTGTGATGTTTCTCCCCTTGAAGTTTGTGATTTTCTTTTGGACCAACCTTATTTATGGAAACGACATGTTGTATATGAGTCTAGGCCTCGTAGTGCTATTATTACTTTGAACAAAAAATTGTACAGGATACCCGAGGTAGTCCCACCTAGCATTATTTCCTTGATCTCTACCAGGAAATACATGAAGTTCATTTCTCAGACTGGGAAGTTTGTCTTCTTTGTTATTCACTCTCAGAGTGAGTGAAACGTTGCAGCCACATCCATGGCCTCTGCGACCGACCTCTCCATGCAACATAAGCAAGTGGATAAGGTCGTTGAAGAATACAAATACATCTTCTCATCACCTACTGGGGTACCTCTGCACTGTTAGGTCAAACATCCCATTGATATGACCCCCAACACAATGCTACCCAATGGGCCAGTCTATCATTTCTCTCTGCTAGAAAATGAGGAGATCAAGCGTCAGATCCAAGAACTTCTCCATAAGGGGCACATCTGACCCAAATCATCACCTTGTGGAAGCCCAATCATGTTGGTGCAGAAGAAATATGGGACATAGTGACTCTGTATTGGTTACCGATCCCTAAATAAAATCACAGTTAGGAACCAATACTTGATTCTTCAAATCGACGAACTCCTTGATCAGCTCAAGGGGGCCAAATACTTCAGTAAGATTGGTTTGAATTTTGGCTACCATCAGGTCCCAATAGAACAAACAAATGTATGGAAAATTGCCTTGAAGTCAAAAGAAGGTATTTTTGAATGGTTGGTCATGCCATTTGGTTTGAAAAATTCCCCAACAACTTTCATGAGGATGATGGACGATATATTGTGGCCTTTCTCTAATTATTTTGTGGTGGTGTATCTAGATGACATCCTAATCTAAAACAAAACTTGGGCAAAACACTTGTATCATATTCAATAGGTTATTCACACTCCGCGGAAGCACAAGCTATATGCCAAATTGGAAAAATGCTCCTTCGGCATGGACAGGGTCCAATACGTAGGCTACATTGTTGATGCACATGGTGTGCATGTTAATGCAGCAATGATCCAAGTCATCCGTGACTGTCCAACCCCAAACACACTCACTAAGCTTTAGAGTTTCTTAGGCCTTGCCAATTTCTGTCACAAGTTAATGTTGAGATTCTCCCATATTGCATGGACCCTCAGCCAAATAATCGGGGGTGGTCGTAAGGAAAAATTTGTGTGGGGCCTCTCCCAATAGAAAACATTCGATGATCTGAAGCAACACTTGTGCTCAACCAAAGTTATTTTATTACCTGACCTACAACAACCCTTTGAGATCGAGACAAATGCTTCATACTATGTTGTGGGCGCAATCCTCACTCAGCACGTCCACCCCGTGGCCTATCATAGTGAGACACTATCACATGTCGTCTGTAAGTACCCTACTTATGAAAAAGAAATGTACTCCATTGTGCAAGCCTACCGCTAGTGGAGGAATTACATTCTCGAGAAGGAGACAATCATCCACACTGATCATAAGCCACTGCAGTTCATGCAAACACAAGGAAAATTTTAAAATGATCGCCATCAGAAGTGGTCCACATATTTGCAGCAGTTCCACATCAACATCAAGTATAAAACATGAAGTAGCAACCGAGTCGATGTTTTCCTCAGTAGACCTCCAGTTGTGACACTCACCACGGTGTTAGACTCTTTCAACCACGAGAACTTTGGATGGCCCCACCTCTATGAGACAAATCCTTAATTCGCCAACACCTACCAAATGTTGGGTGCAAACACAACTGTCACTAATTTCCATCTTCATGATGGGATGTTGTGTCATTTGGGCCATATCTATGTTCCATCAAGCGAGCAAGAGAAGATGATTTGGGAATCCCACTACAGTGGAGTGGTAGGACACTTCAGTGTGGAGAAGACAGTGAAAATGCTACAACGACATTTCAACTGGCTGAAACTTCGACAGGATGTCAACAAGTATATCCGGTCCTACACTGCCTGCACTATTTCCAAACAAACCACTAAGAAACAAGGCCTGTACACTCCTTTGCCTACTCCTAACAGGCCTTCGGAATCCATATCAGTAGACTAAATGTCGGTCCTTCCATCCATCAAGCAAGGAAATGACTGTGTTTTTGTGGTTGTTGATCACTTTTCCAAGATGGTGATTTTGGCCACCTGCAAGAAGAGAATCACAACGGAGGCCACTTCCAAGATCTTCTTTGAATGAGTGTGGGTACACTTTGGGATCCCACAAACCATTATCTCAAATCGGGACAACCGTTTCCTCAACACATTCTGGTCGAGCCTCTGTTCGTTACTGGACACCAAGCTCACCAAGCCCACTTCCTTCCACCCCCAAATGGATGGCCAAACCGAGGTCATCAACCAGATGATCGTGTACATCATGTGCATGTAAAATTCCAAGCACCTGTGCACTTGGGATGAGAGTATTCCCTATGTTCAATAGAGCTACAACAGATCCATACATAGCTCAACCGACCACATCCCACTTCAGGTGGGGTTGGGATTTCAACCATTGGGTCCCATGGAAGTTGCACTACCCCTTTCGGCCACCCAGGAAGACTCGTCGCATGCTCCAACTGCAGCTGAAAAATCCACTTGGTTCATTGAGATAATCCAACACATCTGCCAACAGGTTCAAGATATTTTTCAGAAGTCCAATGCCAAGTACAAGCAACGCCATGATCAACATCATGTGCCACACCAGTTTTAGGTGGGAAAAAAAGTTTGGTTGCACTTGTAGAAAGAATTCCTTACAGGTCCTCATCGAAAGCTTTATCCACTATGTTATGAACCTTACACCCTCACCAAGGCTATGGATGACATTTCTTTTGAGCTCAACCTACCTCCTTCCTTGGCTTGCACCCAGTGTTCAATGTGGACCTCCTTCAACCTTATTTTCCACCATTATTGGACACCTCAGAGATAGAAGAATAATTGACACCAACAGAGTTGAACCCTGATTGCATGGAACATGCATCCACTAATCAGATCATGGACACACAATTCAATGACACTCGCCAACATAGGATCCAACTTTATCGGGTTGTCAAAGCAGGGCAGCTCTTACACCAAGGCAAGTGGCTCACCCGGGGCCAAATTCAACAAAAAATTCCTCATTTAATGGGGGCACTCAATGCAATGGAGACCATTGCTTCCTAAGGGGGGAGGATTGATCCAGGAGGATCTCGGTTGCCACCCACCTTTTCCAACTAGCTCAAAACAATTTTCCGACAACTTACTATTTTTAGTAGTTTTTCTGGTCCCAAGTTTCCAGAGACATTTTGAGGGCCTAAATGACGTTTTTTCATAATCAGGAACCTTAATGATGGCCAAAGAATTTTATTGAGCACCCTAAATGAATCTCCTCATCAATACCTTTCCAACGAGCTATCGTGTGGCCTAAACGAAGATCATATGCAAAAGTTACGGCCCCGGGAAGTTGATGTACTAACTTACCCCAACGAGGCCCACTTGAAATTTGGCGCTTCATCTCCTAGGGTTAGGTTTTTGGATGTCTAGGGTTTTGGCATTAATGTTTATTGTGAAAATTCCTTCAGAGCCTCATTGTACTTATCTTCTTGAGAATGAGTGTAGCCATCACATCTCTTCTCAGAGATAAGCTGCCACCATTCTAGCAAGATTGTTTTCAGTCTGCATTTTATAGTTTTCAACATATTTCTTATTTAATAGAAGTCAAGTTTGACTGTATCTCTGCTATTGTTCACTGTGTCTCTGTGTTAATGTTATAAATTTGTGGTTTCATTTCGTTCCGCCCATAAATCTGGATCAATTATACTTAACTAAGGGTTTCAATGTTAGGTGGGAAAATAGAGGTCATCAACCCATGAGTATACTCATCATCATTCCTTAAAAATGAAGTCATCATCGCTATAATCTTCTTAGATATTTCAGGAAACTTATCAGTTTTAAGAATAACACTATATTAAGGAACATTCTTATTTTAACCAAGATAGGACTGAAGTAAAGTAATCCTATCTTGACAACTCAATTATTTGAATCATACGACCAATACATTTTCATTTAATGTTTCACTTTGAGGGTTTGGAGGAAAATTTAACATTTCAGTAATGGATTGAGAATTTATCACAAATAACACTGACCCGCTCTTTAAAATGACAGACCTTTGAGATGAATTTTAATTTGAAGCACACCAAGATACGAACTCAAGATAAAAATCATGAAGGTCTCTGAAATGATAAAGGGATGATTGGTGTAATTCAAACAAATCAAACAATCGTATGGGGTCATATATGTCTTTATCTCTATCGACCAATTATTTATCTTCAACAATAAGAGGTATTTTGATTTTACTAGACTTAGAAGATTCCATTTCTAAATTTAGAATGCGAGAGAAATGAAAAAAGTTTTGAAATACTCGGGAGAAGATTAATCCAGAGAGAGATTCAAACTTTGGTTAAAACGTCACTGGTAATTCGAACAACATTAACCTGAAGTTCTCGTTGATAAGAATAACTTCTAACCACAATATTTTAACTTTTAACCATCAAAACTAACCCTAAATACGTGGAAAAATCTAACTTGTTAAAATGACTAATTTAAATATATAAATTTAAAACGAATCACTCATTTCGCCATTATGTCACTTGACATTGACCTTCCATGTTGCCATTCCATCATCATGCCAACTGTCAATCTCACATTCATTCCAGGGGTCCCTAGCAGTTTTGAAAACCGTTCGAGGGGGGAGCCGAAATTAATTTGTTGTTGCCACGTAGTTCTAGCTAAAACCGTGGTATACACCCCCTCATTATTAAACATCAAACATACGAGGGGGTGGTGGGGGTGGTTGGGTGCGAAATGTTATATGTATCATTGATTTGTTATGATCATGCCCGATCTACTTGCAACATAAACACAATTTATTAACACATATAATCAAAATAAAACATATTAAAATTTTATTCGAATATTTATTTAAACTAATAATAAAACAAAACCTAAAATTAAAACAATATAAAACTTAAACTAAATTAAACTTAAATCAAAATAAAATAAAAAGAAAATTTCAAACCCATTCAACCATATAACTAACGTAACTAATTAATATATATATTTTTAATTATTATTAAAATTTAAATAATGTTACAACAAAACACACCATCCACACAAATGAACACAGGACGTGACTTGGGAAACTCATGGGAGAAAACCCATCTAGGAGGTGAGGCTTATGCTTTGCATTTTTTCTAAGTTAAAAATTGTAAGTGTAAAGAAAGGGGCACCGACTATGGAATTGTCATAGGCACCGTGGCCTGAATGGTTGTTACGTAATGTTCTACCTCTCTTGTTATGCTTCAATATTCCACTCCTAGATACTCTGCTCAACTATGGAACAACAACAGTACCAAAAGAACATAACCCCTTTCTTTTTCTAATAGCTCAGTACTCATCATTGCTTGATAGTCATTTCGAGTTAGGGTTAAGGTTTTTTCATGTCTCAACCCTCAATTAGTGCTAGGATTTTGGACCCTCTAGAATTTTTTTGAAAGCCCATATGTGACCATCCCCACATGTGTGAGTAATGTGAGCTATCGTGGCATCCACTAGGTACCATGGTGGTTAACTTAAGGGAGGCATAACTTCTGCATATAAACTCCGATTGAGGTGATTTTTGCACTGTTGGAAATATTTCAATGTGTAGAACAACTTTGAGGGGATGAGAGTTATGCATGAAAAGTTTTGACTCCAAAAAATGTCATTTGATACCTCAAACTGGCATTGGAAATTTTTGGACACCAAATCACCAAACTTGGACCTACTCCTAAAATGAGCCCTACAAGCCAATTCCTCCAATTTTTCTACCCAAAAAGTACCAAGATAGATGATAAATTATATACTCTATTCCAGATCATAGTATCAACCTATGATCAAATCTATTTTTTTTTTAACACAAAATGGAAAATTTTTATTTATGAAAAGGGCACGGTCGAGGCCGTTGAGTACAAAAGAGAAGGTTGTCAAACAAACCAGAGCCCAACATCATTGTTCTATCCATGTCCAAAAATTTCTTACATAGTTTATAATGTATATAAGTTAAACCAGATTCTATTATATATATAACAACCAACAAAACTTTCAAAAAAGAAATACATATCAGTTTTTGTATAAAATCATTCTAGTGTTCTTCTTTTATCACTTCTTCTGCTGGAGTCTCCACGACCACGTTCAGATCAGGTAACACCCTCCTGTTGTTTTCCTCTTGGATATCATGTTCTCCCAGAGTCTTCTCAGCCACTGACGCTTCTAAAGGAGAGGTCATCAAATCCAATTGTCTTTGCATCGATTCTCCCTTCCTGCGAAGGAAGTCCACTTCATCTTGGAGCTAGCCAATTAACATTTGATGTTGAGCTAGGGTGTCAAGAGCGAATGATATGGTCGAGATGTGAGAGTCAACCTTGATATAAAGACGTTGGGTGGAGGTAAAATTATCCTCCACAGACTCCGCCACCTCCTCTACTTGGGCCTTCATATGCACTTTTCCTTTGGCAATGATTATAATCGAGGTGTCAGGGTCATTTTCAACAATTGATGAGACTGCCACCAAAAGGTTATTGACAAGGATTTCTAACACAAAATTCCAACCCCTGAACAACCAGAATTTCCAGAGAGAGATAGAGCTTAATTGCTTCCTAGGGAATCCACTACAGGTTTTCGCTAAACTTCAAGTCTGAGTGAAAAGAACAAGCTTAGAACCAATTAAAATGAAAGATGGAGAGGCAAGGCTTACCGGAGACTTGATGCGCAATTGGATTCGCAGAGAAGTAGGATTCAACCACAGAGGAGACCAGGTGAAGAAGACGCCTTGGAGATTTCCACCAAATGAATTCAACCAGCCAAGAACAAATCTCCTGAGCATCCACCACTCAGAATTTCGATTCTGAGACAAAATGTGTGATTTTTGCACTTTGGTTATGAGATAAATAAATTGACCCCATTCTGAGATTGATCTTGAAAAGAAAGCATGCATTCATTCACGATCCTGTATAATTTCCCATGCTCTAGGAGTCCAAATGTATCTATCATGACCTATACTTCCAAGTGTCACATCAGATCTTTCTTCCATACCTCTTGTGCGTTCATCAACAAAATCATCATCGCAGGGGGTGGAACACACTCTCATCATACTTCCTATGATAAAGTCGCGATGTCAAAGTACCATCACCATAGAGGAGGGTCCAATTCACAAACGAGAGCATGATTATCAGAGAACGCCACGAGACCATCCCCACGAGAGAGAACTGAATGAGGCGTCTTCTCGAAATCCATTGAGTTTTTAAACCTGGAACCTGGGTTTGCATGTCATGTCGATGTGTCCTTCCCTTGCTAACATCTATGTGGGACCTACAATCCCAAACCTTTGTGATGCTTTTTCCATTAGGGGGGGGCTACAAATTTTTCCCTTCCTTGGAACCTCAAAGAACCAAGAGCCATACCAATTGCTTTGTTTGCCATTTTTTCTGCTTCTTGATTATTTTCCCTTAGGACGTGAAAGAATTTGGGTGTGGTATTGGCTAGTAGAAGACGTATTCTTCCAATAATTCTCTTTATCTTAGCGTCTTTGGGAACAAACCCTGTGACAAGGTATCTAATGGTATTTTTGGAGTCCCCCACAATAGAAAGTTGACTAATCTACTCTACCTACATCAACAATAAACCTTGGTACACCGCATAGGCTTCAACCACATTATTTGATGCAACGCCCAAGTTCTAAGAAAAATCCATATCTCAAATTCCTCTAGGACCGTACAACACCCCTCCCACACCTGCCTTTCCAATAAAATCTAAATTTTCATAATATTAATAACCAACCATTTTAGAATAATCATGATAACTCAAATATATGCATTTTAAAAACAGTGAAGAAAACACCACAACATAATTACATCTAAAATAGTGATGGATAACAAAGCCATAATTAGAACATTCCACCAATCAAATGATAATTAAAAGAACCAATAACAAAACCCAAAAACTTTTGAGTATTGGGGCATTTGTATTTTCAAAGTTTCTCCACGCAAAAAACCTTTGAGTATTGGGGCATTTATATTTTCAAAGTTTCTCCACGCCACTCCCTTGGATGGAAAATGTGCTCAACTTTAATTATTATTATTATTATTGACTAGTTGGATATTTTATTTTTAAAGTTTCTCCATGCCACTCTCTTAATGGAATAGTGATATTTTTTCATTTAACTTGATTGTTTATTTCATCTCTGTTACTCATTATGCTAATGGATGGTGATATATTAAGCAGATGTGGAAATGATTCTCCAGAAGGAAATCCAATGAACAACATTGTTACTTAATATATTCTCACGCTCGAAAACAAAATTTAATTTGATATATTTATGTTTACTAGCAATTTAGAAATGACACCCTTGTCAAAAGTACATATAATCCAATTTTATATGATTTAGGTTTATTACATTATTTTATTATTACATTTAAAAAAATGATAATCTCCTCAAAATAAACTAATATCATATATTAAATTTTTAATATGAATAATTTAAATTTATTGCATTATTTTTAAAAAAATTCATATGTACCAAGAAGTGCGCATTTTATTAACTCCACATGTCTTTATTTTAATGAATGGTTGTATATATATGTTTACTCCAACTAAAATTATTATGAAATTAATTATTAATATATACAATTATTTTGTTTACGCTACACAACATATATTTTGATATTGTTAAGTTAATTATATATATTTTTGGTATTGAATAAATTTTATGTTATATAATGGAAAGTTGTTTAACATAAATCGCTAGTTTTATATTAAGGCTTATTTAGATCTATTTTAATCCTAGATTTATCAAAAATCAAGATTAAATATTTGGAAGTGCAAACCTTTTTTAGAGTACAAAACTTGAGGAAAAGTTATTTTAAATTTGATTAATTTATTATATATATAATCAATCAAATTTAAAATAACTATAACAATAATAATAAAAATAAAAATAAAGTCGGCTTAATAAAATGAAACACACACACACACACACACACACACACACACACACACACACACATATATATATATATATATGGTGAGTGTAATAGTTGCTTCATTCTATTAAGTTGACTTTATTATTATTATTATTATAATTATAACACTTTACCCCTCAACATCTCCCCCATACTGGGTTGTAGAGCAACTCTCGACGCAAAAAGATTAATGCTTAGCATTGAGTATATTTTTGAAGGAAATGTGTGTTTGATACGTTATATAGATTCAAATTGAACTAGAGATGTTATCAAATGACTAATAAATATTGATTGCATTTTAGATTCAATGTGATTTTCTCCTAGGGTAACCCTTTGCACACAATTGTTACCACATAATCAAGTAACCCTTAAATTCACCATTAAATCTAATTTGTAATCAAACAGTCATTTGAAAAACTCTCTAACTTATGACCCCTATGTCCTTCATCAATTTATGAGAGAGTGTAGTGAACATAAGGTTATTAGATTTCATTGGACAACACCATAGTTAGATTAGAACATGACCTTGGTGTTAGGCATCCAAATAATACTCCAAGGTTATGAAAATTTGATGCTAGACATTTACTAGAGTGAAGAGAAGAGCCCTCAAGTAGTGAAATTGTGGTCGGGGACATGTCTTAAAAGAAAGATGGAAGGATTAGGTCGGGCTATGTTAAGGTGGATATTTCACCTCCATACTAATGAATTGTTCCCCAATACACCCATCTACACCTCTCGATTAATGAGTAATGAAGAGGCAACCTAGTGCCCCATATTTAGGTTCCACCCAGATGACATGCTCAAGGATTGTGAGTGGCACTTGAGATAGATAGTGAGAAACCCCCTTGGGTATCAATTGATATCGTTATTTCATTCACACCTTCACTTGGCTTTCACCATTGATGTATTTCATCACTCCATAGGAACATTTGGAAAGCCCTGTTACATATTGTGATTTGCTTGATCTTTGATAGTTTCATAGGAGTATGCTTTTTCATTTTTCTTTTTATCATCATGAAACTTGTCACCAAAAAATCGCCTATATGACCATTGGAAACTGACTTGGAAACCACATTGTTCACCTAAAAATTCATGTTGCCAACCATAACACACTTCTTTGAAAACAATTGGTTGTACAAACAATTATCATGATTCCATTCACACTGCATGATTTTTTCTATGCAAAATTTATGATGGTTGATATATCCTCTTAGTTCCAATAACTACTCGTGTTACCATGAACATAAAATGGAATGTAATTCAACATTGAACATTAGAGAACATTGAAACTAGTGTGCTTGATTAAATGCATTGACTTTGTAAACCAATTTCAAATTTATGAAAAATAAATAACTATCCTTTTTGTGTATATTGGTAGTTGTTCATTGCCTTCATCTCGTATGTGTTGATCTCCAACAACTTCAACTTTATTTAGGTATTCCATAAATGAGCAAGTGGGAGGACCTTATGGAGTTGGAGACTGAAGACTCAGAAGATATGATATTTTTTTCACCAAATCGAGTCATTATTATTGCATATAATTGACTTGAGGGTTTGATCAATGGGGAATAGTTAGATGAAGATGTTCCCACACAATTTGTTGTGAATACAATTTTTTTTATAAATCTAAAGAACTAGAGGAGATTGTACATGCCTGCAATGATGCATATTTTTAATATGTTATATGAGTCTTTATAGATATCATATGTTTTAAGATATTCCATAAATGAGCAAGTGGGAGGACCTTATGGAGTTGGAGACTAAAGACCCAGAAGATATGA
The DNA here is from genome assembly GCA_009831015.1 of Picea engelmannii. Lineage (NCBI taxonomy): Eukaryota > Viridiplantae > Streptophyta > Pinopsida > Pinales > Pinaceae > Picea > Picea engelmannii. Next base: position 57,749 of record ML799271.1, read on the forward strand.
TAGTTTTTTCACCAAATCGAGTCATTATTATTGCATATAATTGACTTGAGCGTTTGATCAATGGGGAATAGTTAGATGAAGATGCTCCCACACAATTTGTTTTGAATACAATTGAATGGATAAGAGGCTCTGATACTAGTCGAAATCTATTCATCCCATTCTGTTCGAACCGAAATGGGATGTATTATTCAATAGAATTGAAGGGTTGAAGTAGATCTAAACGTTTCAGAGGATATTTCGAAAGTAGATTCTAATTGAGGTTCAAAAGTTTGATGTAATAACTTTTGATCATAGTTCTCAGTATGAATACTGAATCTAACATGACGAAACCTATGATTTATCATGAAATATTGTATTCTTTCCTTGTTGGAGCTCGGTCCTCATATACCATGGAGCTCTCTTTTCTTTCATGAAGTTTCATTATAGCATCTATAATAGCCTCTGGTTCAGGTGGGAAACCTGGAAAATAGACATCCACATGAATTAACTTTTCTACTTCATGAACGGTACTATAAGAATCTGTACCAAACATTCCTCTGTGATAGTACATGCTCCCACGACAACTACATATTTTGGTTCAGGCATTTGTTCGTATAATCAATCTCACTACAGAAGGATCCTTTTTCATGGTCACAGTACTCACCGTTACAATGAGGTAAGCTCATCCAAGACTAGATCTTGGTACCAGTCTGTAACGATCAGAGTCGAATCACGAACCTATTAATGAAACGAATTCGATGGAACCACGTACCGTAAAGGAGTGGCCATATACCGGAGAGTCTGACCCAATTCATTCGACGAATTGTTTGGGATAGTTGAAATACATGGATTCAAAATTGTTTGATTGAGTAAAGGTAAATCTATAGGATTCATCATTAGATTTATGTCATTTTGTACTTCCCTCCTCCCCCTCCCCCCCCCGAATACTCGAAAACTAAGAAACATTCCAATGTTCCTTTTCCCCACAGAACCAACAATTAAAATAAGCACGAGAATTGAAGCTCTTATAAATGCAGATATACCCTGTATACTAGAACTCATAGCCCATAGATAAAGAGAGACTGTTCCAACAACAGGAACAATAAGAATTGGAGTGAACATATAATGATCCTAGATCGGATCTAAGTATCTCCCATTGATTCGATACTTGATTTGTAACTAGTAGTCCGGTTCTTTACGAATGGGGGCCAAAGCTCTAGAAATAAAGGATGTAAGAATAGGTAGGAATGAGGCTAGATATTAATGAAGATATCCAGCCATAAAGTATTCTATTCAGGAAATAGGAACATGAATATACTCTGAAATAGATCAAATTCTTACATTTTTCCATCAACTTCTTCATCATTCTCCCATCCACCATGAGTGGATGACCAAAGGACCAAACAATCAATACAATAAATTATAATGGATTCACATATTATTGTTCATTTCATCCATGGCTTATTATCAAATTCATTCAATGAAATTTGATTCGAATGTCTATTGGTAATACTTGACATGAATCAAGTATGAGAGAAAGAATGTGATTGGGTCCTGAACCACCCAATTTCAGATCCGAGTCTATACTAATATTATAGAATGAATATGTTGATGATCTTTATTCAACATCCATGGCTAAATGGTTAAAGCGCCCAACTCATAATTGGTGAACTCGCGGGTTCAATTCATGTTGGATGCAGGAGAACTGCACATATCCATTATTTATGGAATGGGAAGAAGGATGAAGAATAACAACAAACATTTGAAGAATACCAAACCTTTCAATAAAATGAAAGGTTTGGTACTGTTCAGTTAAGAAATACACGATAACAATTCATCAGAGTGTTTATTATCCACCTATTGAAATAGGTTCAACAACAACGAGATCCAGAGAAAAGTTATGAGCATTACGTTCGTGCATAAATTCCATACCTAACCTATGATATATATGTATAATTTAATTGGTATATGATCAGTTATAATAATAGCTACAGGGAAAAAAAAGAGAAAAAATGAAAGGAGGGATAAAAATTGATGGATGAAGTGAAATATCCAGTACTTACGGAGAAAAGTATTCGTCTATTAGAAAGGAATCAATATACTTTTAACGTCGATTCGCAATTGAACAAAACAAAGATGAAAAATTGTATTGAACATTTCTTTGATGTTAAAGTAATAGCTATGAATAGTTATCGCCTCCCTGAAAAAGGAGGAAAGAGAGGGTCAATGATAGGACATCCAATACATTGTAAACGTACGATTATTACACTTAAACCCAGTGATTCTATTCCACTCTTTTCAGAGCAGTAAAATGAAAAAAAAAAATTTGAAACTAAATGGCCATCCGTTCATATAGGATTTTAACTCCGGATACACGCAATAGATCTATATAAGGTTTCGATGGAAGAGTGCAGTTGGACCCGCAGAAGAAATTGACCTCTGGACAACATCATTGTGGGAAAGGTCGTAATGGAACTAGGAATTATTACTACAAGACACATGGGAGGGGGTCACAAGCGTCTGTATCGTCAAATTGATTTTCTATGAGATAAGGAACACATATCAGGAAAAATTGTAACCATAGAATACGACCCTAATAGAAGTGCATACATTTACAAGGGCACTACAAGAATGGCGATAAGATGTATATTCTACATCCCAGAGGGGTCATGATTGGAGATACTATTCTTTCTGTTCCAAACGATCCTATATCAATATGAAATGCCCTACCTCTGAGTGCGGTTTGAATTATTAATTCACGTGATCATAAGTAACCGATTGGGTTTATAACAAAACCTATAAAGCTATTACTGATCCAACTAGGACACTTTTATGGGACGAACCCCAAAGGGAAACTGAGGATAAATGACAATAGGTGATTGGATCCAAAAATTGTTCATATCTGATCATTGGTTCCAAAGATATGATAATATGGAGAGGACCAGATTTTTTGTTTGAAGCATGAACAAACTGGGATAGAAGCACCCTAAAAAAGGACAAGTTACTCACATTTGATCTGATGGTCAGAGGTGTATTTGGAGCTGGACAGTGGTAGTAATTCCCAAAAGGAAAAGATGGGGAGAGGAAAAAAAGTAGAAAGAGAGAGAAGAGAAAAAGATGTTTAATATGCCTCCTACGTTATCCATAACATATGAAAGTATTAGCGTAATTTGATAAAGTCATTCATTCTGAATGCTACATAAAGAATATAAGCCAGATGATGGAATAGAGAGACCTAGGATGTAGAGAATTGAGACATAGAGAATACAATAGATGCCCTTTCTCATCTCGATTCTATTTAATCAATATATGTAAATATCATCTCATATACATCCAAAAAGTTGTATGCCCTGAGAGAGGCTTGTATAGTTTGGGAAGGGATTTTTATTTATCAGAATAAGAGTCTACTTCAACCAATATGCCCTTAGGCACGACTATACATAACATATAAATAACACTTGGAAAGGATGGACAATTAGCTAGAGCGACAGGTGTTGTAGTAGAACTTATCACAAAAGAAGATCGATTGGCCACATTAAGATTACCATCTGGAGAAGTTCGTTTAATATCTGAGAACTGCTCAACAACAATTGGACAAGTGGGTAATATAACTGCAAACAATAGAAGTTTCGGTAGATCCAGAGCTAAACGTTGGTTGGATAAGCGTTCTGAGGTAAGAGGAGTAGCTATGAACCCTGTAGACCATCCTCATTGAGGTGGAGAAGGAAGAACCCCAATTGACAGGAAAAAACCCGTGACCCCCTCAGGCTATAGTGCGCTTGGAAAGAAAAGTCAAAAGAGGAATAGGTACAGTGATGCTTCAATCCTTCGTCGACGTGAGTAAGAATGGTTGGATATCCATAAAAAAAAAAGGAAAGAAAGGTAATTGATCATGGCACGTTCGCTGAAAAAAAATCCTTTTGTGGCTAATCATTCATTGAGGAAGATTAAAAATCTAAACATAAAGGAAGAAAAAAAGATAATAGTGACTTGGTCCTAGGCATTTGTCATTGTACCTGCAATGATCGGTCATACAATTGCTGTTCATAATGGGAGGGAACATTTACCCATTTATGTAACAGATCGTATGGTAGACCACAAATTGGGGGAATTTTCACCTACTCTACTTTTTCAGGGACATGCGAGAAACGATAAGAAATCTCGTCATTAATTGAGAGATACTTGTCATTCATCGGGGAGGATGGATTCAATGGGAAATAATAGTCCAGGTCCAGAGATACGAGCTTTGGTGAGAAATATACGCATGTCTGCTCATAAAGCACGTAGAGTAATTAATCAAATTCGTGGTTGTTCATATGGACAAGCACTTATGATATTGGAATTGATGCCTTATGGGGCCTGTTATCCCATATCATAATTAATTCATTTTGCGGTGGCGAATGCAAATCACAATAACGGTTTGAACAAAGCCAATTTACTTATCAGTAGATTCAAAGTGAATGAGGGTGCTGTTTTCAAAAGGGTTCAACCTAGAGCTCAGGGACGTGGTTATCCAATACAAAAACCCACTTGTCATATAACTATTGTATTGGAGGAAATCTCCAGATCGAATGATTCGATTATGTCAATAGAATCCCAAAAAAGAGGATATGTATGGAACAAAAAATAAATCCACTTGGTTTTAGACTTGGTGTAACCCAAAATGATCATTCCCATTGGTTTGCACAACAAAGGAATTATTCCAAAGATCTTCGAGAAGATAAAAAAATATGTACTTGCATTGAAAACTATGTACGAGCACATATAAAGAGCTCCTCGAATTATGGAGGAATTGCACGTGTAGAGATTAGCATAAAGATCGATTTGATTCAAGTCAAAATATATATTGGATTTCCCAACTTGTTGTTAATAGAAGGTAGGGGTTTTCAAGGAATTTAAAAATTAAGAAACGATGTACTAAATATGCTCGATTCTGTGGACCAAAAACTTCACATTGCTATAGAAAAATTTGCGAAACCCTATAGAAAACCTAATATTCTTGCGGAGTATATTGCCCTACAACTAGAGAAGAGAGTTCCATTCAAAAAAAAAATGAAGAAAGCTATTGAACTGGTTGAACGGAAAGAGGTAAAAGGTATTCAGATCCAAATTGCAGGACGTCTCGATGGAAAGGAAATTAGAAGAGATTTTACATGCTTACAATGATGCATATTTTTAATATGTTATATGAGTCTTTATCTTTTTAATATGTTGTAGCTCCAATTTTTTTGACCATATAATAACATATAATAACATGATAAGCCCATTTATTTTATATATGCCAAGTCATGGTAAGCTCATCAAAAATAAAATATGTTATAAAGGGGCCTTCTCTTTTTTTTTTTATGGTTCCAAATTGGTGGAGTAGCGACCTATACCCTCTCCAACGTATAATCTATAATGTTCAATCACCATTGGCAGTAATAACAAAGGTGTGTTAGGGATCTAATCTAGATCTAATCAAGCTTAAGATCAATAACTATTATTCATTTTTGAGATTAAAAATATATATGTTTATCATTGCCTATATGCTTTGAAGTGGTATATCGTCAATACACGCAGTGCACATTCACTCATCTCAAAGCTCCAAATCCAATTTTTAAAACTAGATCTTGAAAATCTAAAGTGGTATGGGTCTCTCCTAAAGTAGTTTTTTCCCTGAAGTGGTATTGGTCTCTCCTAAAGTAGTTTTCTCCTAGGGCCACATGGTGACAAAAGAATTAATGATGGATCCTTTTAGCATATATCCAAGGAAAATCAAATGAGGACATGTGGCATCCCTACATTGATACAATGTCACTTCAATTATTGTGGTTGGTTGTACACAATTCTTTGTTTGAGGATTCCTTTTTAAATATGGCTGGTTGTACACATTTATTTGTCTAAGGATTGTCTACTAATTCTTTTTTCCCCACAATTTGCATTGTTTAAAAAAGGTTATTGTTGGTTCGAAGATATATTAAAAGTCAAAATTCATTTGGAGATAATCTATATACAAATCTCCCACCAAATTAGAATCATCCATTTTCTTTGGCAAGTCTTATTTTTATCTATATCTTCAATATACAAATAATTCCTCGTAACTTCATTTCTTTGAAAAAATGGTGGAAGAAAGAAACCTTTAACCCTTGCTAAGCGTCCTCTACCTCCCATGGCACCTGAAGACCTAATTGATATCCTATATGACATAATTGATCCTACGATAGCCATTGACATCCATACAGAATTAGACAGGGAACTTATAGAAGGTACGAAGATAAAAATAATTGAACTCCTACATGAGCTAGCAATCTACCAGAGCTATTGTTCCTACCACACACCTATTCCCTTAATTCATCATCTTATGTGCCAAATATTATAATTCAAATCATCAATAATTCAAATCATCAAGTTGTTCCTTCTGTTGATGGTACCCAATAAATTTTCCTTGTTAAAGCTTCAACTATTTCTAAAAATGCTTTTACTTGCTCAAGGTTTGGCTCTTTTGAATGATGATGTTTTAGCCATTGAATTCAATATCCTAATAGTCCAATATAAAATATCACTCTTAGGTATATATCTTCAATTGGGAGCACAAATTTCAAATCCAAACCCTTTTCAAGCTTCCATCTTCCCCAAGCTCTCTATAGAAGTGATTTCAATGATTTATTTGATTTTAGGTTATAACATTGTTGATTTTAGTATTCTTGGTATGATGGAGGGATTTTTTTCACAACCTAATTTAACTTCAATTCAAAATTGTTGTGTTGAATACTTACTTGATGTTATTCATGGTTAGCGGTTTACTTTTTCAGTAGATAAATCCTTTAGGTATCAATATTACTTGATCTATCTACTCTTGTTTTCCCAAGCTATCAACTTTGAACATATACAATTGAATAGGATCGATGACCAAGGTAAATCCCCTCCTAATTTCTAAATGGACTCCACTAGTAAGAAGCCACGCCAAGAATGAATGTTTTAAAAGTTTTATTGACAAATTCATGTATATTACTCATATAATATTTCATGGTGAATATCCTCCTAGAGTGTTGCAAGAATGTAAGAAACATTTGTAGCTATGCATATATACTAGGGTAAGAGATTGGTATATTTACTAGGACCATACAACCCTCAATGTTTATGGTTGTGAAGTTGCACCTTATTTATTGCCAAATTATCATACCCCTATAATATTAGGTAGGGATTAGGCTTAGATTATCTACATTTTACTTCCAATCATCAAATATATTATTTCACTTTACTTGAAAAACTTTTCTCTTTTATAGTTAAGAATAAAGTAGCTCCATCTAATGTAAACATGATTTTAAGTTCTTATGGTTTTAAGTTCAGTGGGTGGGAAAATGGAAGAACCAGAGTCGAGGAATGTTTTGATCTTCGTGGAGGGTGACCTAGTTAGTTAGATTGGAGTCCTGTTTAACATTTTCACCGCTTAGAAGGCTATCTTATTGAGTTTTTCGTCTTCTTGGCTTTTTCTCCTTGTCTAGTGGCTTATTTACCTTCCTGTTACTATTTTTGGAACTTGGTAAGTTTCTTTACAAGTTTATTACTATAGTTTGGGCTCGCTTTGAGGTCTTTTATTAACTTACATGTCTCTTTGTTTTTTCCTGTTTTTTCAGCGGTTTGTGGCTCCATAGCATTTATTTCCACCTTTGGGAACTGGTCCAAACCGGAGGGGTTTTGTAGGTGCTTTCTAGGTGTCAGTCTTTCCTTGTTTTCTAGTGAATATCACTTATTTAATGTTCGCTGCCATTATGGGGTCTCGTTATTCGGGTGGGTGGAAGTGTAATGGATTAAAGACCCCCATCGCATCAAAGTGCAGTGAGACTTTATTACTGGCGTCTACCCTTTCTGGGGTTAAAACTTCTACTAAATCTGTTGAGAGCCTGACTACTACCACTTTCCTTCCTAGGCCTCTGTGTTCCACACTCCAGTCTTATGCCTCTCTTAACCCAAGTTCTTTTCCTTTGGAGAGTTCACCCTCACAGTCTTTAGGTTTTCACAATGCTTTATCTCAGAAAATTGTCCATAGTTCTCCTATTCCTACTGGCAAAAAACGGAAAATCTGGAGACCCAACAAGGTGCCGAGAAAATCAGTTTTGGGGTCGGATATAGGTTTGTTGGAAACCTATAACATGGCACTTTGTGGATTGGTAGGCCAGGTTTCCTATCATTTCTTATCTCAAGAACCTATCCAGGTTTGGATGGATAAAACATGGCAACCTATTCTAGGTTATTCGTCAAAGGTTTTTTTTCTGGAGAAAGGTTGGCTTGGTTTTCTTTATCGGTCTCCCGAGGATACAAAGGTTTTATTAGAAAATTGGTGGTTATTTGGGGCTAGCATATTAATGGTTAAGAGGTGGCATGTCTCTTTTGATCTGCATAGTGAGTATTTTTCTAAGAGACACCTATGGGTTCTTTTACCAGGGCTCCCTCTCCATTTCTGGAATGAAACTGCTCTTAGAGCTATCAAAGATTCTATAGGTACTTTTGTCTCAGTAGACAAAGTTTCACTCAATTCACTCCACATAAAGGTTGGCAGAGTTTTGGTGGAGTTAGACATCCATGGTGGTCTGCCAAAAACTATGGACATTGTATGGCGTGAAAGAAAGAAAAAGCAACACTTAGACTATCTGGGGATTCCTTTAGGTGCAATCAGTGCCACTGTACATGAAATTTACGGAGGGATTGTAAAGGTTTGGAGGCTATGGATGATACTGATGAAGAACTTGAAAAATGGGAAGTACCTGACTGCACCCCGGAAGTGGAACTTTTTGATAAGTTTGACCCAAGCTTTCGGACTACTACAAGGAACCAGGATTTTTCAAGGGAAAATCTCTTGGGTAAGTTAAAATACTTTTGCCCATCTCTGTTTGATTCTCTTACTCCATGGGAAAGGGATTTTTTGGATTCTGCTCCAGTTTTAGTCTCTTACTCTCCTATTAAATCCGGTTCTACAGTAGGTGATTTGGCTATGGGAGTTAAGTCTTATAAGAAGTCTGTCGTTGTAGACACGAGACTGAGGAACTTTATTGAAGTCAAACTTGTTAATGTGACTGATAATGACAATAGCCCACCTAGTGTAGGCCTGGATTTTGAATTTGAACCCTTATTATCTGAACGTCAATCGACACATTCAGGTAGTGAGTCTCCCTTACAATCTGCTATTGATTTAAGTCTGCAAGGTTGCCGAGAATCTGAACTTGATGACAAAGCTCTTTTGGAAGTCTTTGATAGTCTCCTTCCTTCAGGGCAAGGCTTAGATTCGTCCATCCCCCTTCTTGTTTATCTGGGAAAGAGATAATAAATGAGAAGATGGATGGGGAACTTGCTTCTTCCTCAAGGGCTCTTCCTATAAGCAAGGATAAGGAATATGCTTGGTTGAGGGGTTTGGGCATAGAGATCTCACCCATAAAAACCAGAAGCTCACGGAAAAAGGCGAGGGGGGGAACAACTATTCTTGAGGTGAAGGAATCTTCCACTGTGGACAGTGGGGCACTTAGAGCGCTGAAGGCCCTAGAAAGGTAAAAATAATGTTGTTACTATCCCTAAACATTAGAGGGATAGGGGGCTCCCTTAAAGATGTCGCGTTTCGTAGGGTGCTGGATCATGTGTGTCCAGATATCATTTTTTTACAGGAGACTCTTGTGGAGGAACACAAAGCCAGAAGTTTTGTTCAGATTTTTCGGCCAAGTTGGGTTTCTAGTGTTGTTAGTTCTTTAGGAACCTCCGGGGGGCTTTTAGTGTCATGCGATCCGAATGTTTACCCCCTTACTGCATCCCTAACCTGTGGGGGTATTTTATTAACTGGACGAATTACTTCTACTCAGTGCTCTATCTCTTTACTCAACGTTTATGGTCCTTGTATGGATAAAACAATTTTTTGGGGTTCTCTAGCAGATAGTGGCTTTCTCTCTGTTGGCAATTTGATACTTGCGGGGGATCTAAATATTACGCTTTCAGCAGAGGAAGTGTGGGGTAGTACTAATTTCTTAGTTTCTATGTCAGATTATCTAAAAGAAATCTTCAAGTCAAGGAATCTAGTGGATATCCGACCGGATAGGATGGTTCCTACGTGGCACAATGGTCAACATGGATCACAGGCTATTGCGAAAAGATTGGACAAGTGTTTAATTTAAGAAAGTTTAATAATCTCCAAAGATTATTACCGATCGTGGGTGGAATACCCATTTATATCGGACCATGTTCCTATTGTTTTTCAAATGGATATTGTACCAGTTAACAAGATTTATCCCTTTAAGTTCAATCCGATTTGGTCATTGGATGTTGATTTCAAGTCTTTAGTGTATTCGGTATGGAAGGATAGCAAGTATTTATTTGAAGAAGGCTCACAACACAGATTAGTTTGGAAACTAAGAGATTTAAAACAACATACTAAAATGTGGTCTAAAAAGAAGGAAGAACTTTTAGTGAAATGAATGATATCGTTGGAAGTACAAATCAAATAAAGTTTTTTATTTGTTGTTGAGGGTAACTCAACTAGTGAAAATGAGATTCTGTTGGGAAATCTGGAAAAGGAGAGAAACAAAATCTTATTATATAATGAGGAGAAGTGGCTCCTAAGGAGAAGAGCGATATGGATTGAAAGCGGTGACTCCAATACACTTTTTTTTCATAATTTTACAAGTCAGAGACACAAACAAAAATATATCCGGGAAATAACTGATGAGTCTAGTGAGCAATGAAAAGGACAAGCAGATTTGAAGAAGGCAATGACTCATTATTTTAAGAATTTTTACAAAGCCCAGTTAGACTCTTTTACTTTGGGGAAAATGGAGGTTACTAATCTTTTCAAAAAAATGATACAGGCTGATGATTTAATTTCCTTATTAAAACCTGTAACAATAGAGGAAATTAAAAATGTTCTCGATCTTTTTAAGAGGGACAATAGTCCAGGCCTTGATGGCTGGATGGTGGAATTTTTCTCCTCCTTCTTTGATTTGGTTAGCAAAGATTTAGTTCAGGTGGTGGAGGAATCAAGGAATTTTGGGAACATTCCAGGGTGTTTAAACTCTACTTTCTTGACTTTGATTCCTAAAGAGAATAACCCTTCCTCTTTCAGAGACTTTAGGCCGATATCACTTTGCAATCTATGTTACAAATTGATCTCCAAATTCATCTCTAATAGGATCAAGCCTTTCTTGTCTAGTCAGCTTTCAGAAGAACAGTTAGGGTTTTTGGAAGTTCGCAGGATCTAGGATGCCATAGGCACTGCTTTTGAGTGCTTGCATAGTATATCAAAGAGGAAAAATAGTAAATCTTTGATTCACAAATTGGATTTACGTAAGGCATATGATTGTGTGGATTGGGATTTTCTTCATATGGTACTCATTCAGATAGGTTTTGAGTCTCAAATGACAAGATGGATAATGAGCTATGTTACTTCACCTTCTTTTGTTGTTATCATCAATGGGGAGGCCACAAAAGTTTTCAAAAGTGGGAGGGGCCTAAGACATGGCTGTCCCTTGTCTCCGTTAATCTTTATCCTGGTAATGGAAACACTCGGCCTGCTATTTAAAAAGGGTAAAGTGGAGAATAAGATTTCGGGTGTTAAAGTGTCAAGATTGGTAAATATCCTACACCTCTTTTTTGTTGACGATGTTCTGATCATGTCAAATGATGATCTTAATGAATGGAAGGAGATACTTGATTGCATTATCCTTTTCTGTAAAGCCACTGGGTTACAGGTAAATTTCTCAAAGACTACGGTTCACTTTGAAGGTCTGACTGAATCAGAGCTGGTTCCTTTTATATCTTTACTTGATTTTCTTTTTTTATCCCTGCACTTAGGTTTCAAATATTTGGGCTTTCTTTTGAAAACTGGACTGCAGAGGGTGGTGGATTGGTTGTGGATTTTAAACAAAATTGAAAAAAAGATCGGGATTTGGTGTTATAAGTGGCTCTCATTGGGTGGAAGGTTTGTTTTGCTTAAGACGGTTCTGGAAAGCCAATCTATTTATTAGATGGCAGTGGAGTTAATTCCAAAATCTATCCTCAACCAGATTCATAAATTGTGCTTTGACTTCTTATGGAATGGAAATAACACTACTAGTCATATCCATTTATGCAACTGGGAGGCTTTGTTGAGGCCAAAATCTAGTGGGGCTTGGGGTCTCAGGAATTTGGCTCATTTTAACATAGCTTTATTAGCCAATACTCTTTGGCATACGCTCTTCGAAAAAGGTTTATGGAGTAATATAGTGATGGATAAATACTTAAGACACTCTGATGTGATTCAATGGTTCAAATCGACAAATTTCGAAGCCAGTACAACCTCTAGGATATGGATGAATCTGTTGAAGTCGATTCACCTGTTACTTCACCGGCAGAGGTGGCTACCAGGGTCGGGGGAACAAATTCGTATCGGGAGAGATTGTATTCTGGGTATGGGTGTAAACTCCTTATTATCTCAGCCTCTTCGTGAACATCTATCAAGAAAGGAGATTAAGGTGTTGGTAAATGCAAGAAATCCACAAGGGGTAAGTGAGTTAACTGATTTATGGTTATGTAGTGGCTCTTTGGGTTTAAACGATACTCTTGTAGAGGAATGGAATAACTTTACAAAAGGCCTTACCGTAGCTGGAGTTTAACTTGGTGAAGAAAATGATAAACTTTTGTGGGCGGGTGGGGATGCATCCAAAAAAATAACTGTCAAGAATATCTATCTAGCCCTAGTTTCTACTCAAAAATTTCAATCTGCGCCCAGATGGATTCAGAAAATTTGGAGCTGGAATATTCAACTAAAGATAAAACTCTTTTCGTGGCTGACCATTTCCCGAAAGATATTGACTTGGGATGGACTTCAAAAAAGAGGATGGGAAGGGCCCAACCTTTGTATTTTCTGTAATAGGAACTAAGAAAGTTTGAACACCTTTTCATCAATTGTGATTTTACAAAACAATTATGGGATTTGTTAAAGGACCGTTTGAAATTAAAGAGAATATGGTCAGGAGAAGATATTACTGTTTCTTTTTATCAATGGATTTCTGATAAGTCTGTTCATCTTGAGATTGCAACATTAACCTGTTGGTGCTTTTGGATTGAAAGGAATAGGGGTATCTTTGAAAATAAGACGCCAATTGTCCATTCAGTCCTTCATAAGGTAATGGGTCTGTTTAGAAAAAAAAGTAATCATGTTCCTAAATGTGCTATAAAGGAATGCTTTATTCAACATGAAGAGGGGTCGGACATAGCATTTTTCGATGGGGCTGCAAGAAGTGGCCGGTCCTCCTGTGGGGCCGGAGGGGTAATAAAAACTATTGATAATTTTGTTTACAGGTGGTTTTTTAACTGCGGTGGAGGAACAAATTCTAAGGCTGAATTATTAGGAATCTGGGCATCCCTTACTCTAGAAAACTTTCTTGATATTCATAGGCTGCAAGCCTTTGGCAACTCCAAAGTGATAATAGAATGGCTAAATGATAGGGGAAAATTGGATATTTGTACTATTGAAGGATGGAAAAAGCGCATAAAGGTATTATGTAAAAAAAATTAGGCCCTTAGTTTCCACCATATCTACAGGGAGTTCAACATTGAGGCTGATAAGCTCTCAAAAGAATCCTTGCTGGCTCTTGAAGGAAGAATAGAATACTATCAGTGGGAACCTAGAGGGGAGGAGAGAATAATGCATCTGGATATTTACTGAACTACATTGACTATTAAAGGATTTTTGTTATATTTGTGGGTCTTTATTTAGTCTTGGTATATAAGGGGCTGGAGCAGACAGTATAGTCAAACTGGATAAGTTTGTTTTTAATCAGTAGTATTATCTCGTGGAACTTTAATGTTTTTTTTTTTTTAAGGAAGATTCTAGAATGTCCTGAAAAAGACTTATGTGTTTTGTGGCTGTGATGTAGCCGGTATTAGATGTATGACAATATGTAAAGACAATTATATCATTAATATAATTTTGAGCAAATTTTCATTTGGGAAAAGTTGGGTGAGATTTGGCATTATGATCCTTGCCATGCCATTTCCAAAAAAATACCTCTAAATAAGACTTTATCTTATCTTCACCACTCCAACCTAAATTTGGAAAGGTTGAAAAAAAGAACTTGGAGAGAAGTACAAAGTTTTAGATAACAATTTAATGCCATAAGAAGAGAGGTAGTCACTAAAGAATTGATCCAAGCAACAATGAATATTGGGAAAATATAAGGAATGGTTTCAAAGTTGGCCAAGGAAATAAAGAAAGAAAAAAATTGTAAATAAGACTATGAATATTAAAATTCAAGAGTTGGAAGGTAAAATAGTCACCTTGGCCTCTAATCCTAAAATGGATGACTTGGTCCAGGCATTAATGAAGGAAAATAATATTGAGATTAATACATTGAAGACAAAGTTGAGCATTACAGATTTAGATCATGTACAAAATCTAGATTTAGTTGGTGCTTAGGAGGAAAGAGAAACACTTATTCTTGAAAATTCACACTATCTTAGCCTTTAGGTCACTAGCTTATCAATGAAAAGAGGTTAATTGAAGACAAATTAGAAATTAGAAATTTCAAAGTTGCAGAGAAAAATTGAGCAGCATAAATCCCTTATATATTTTGTAATTGAAATTATCAGTGAAAAACTAGCAAAATCATCATGCAATGTTGAAATTTAAAATGATAAGAATGATGAAAATAATATTTCTTTTGAAAGTAAAACTAGTGAGATTATTAATAAACCCATAAATCAGAAGAAAGCGGACAAAAACAAAAACAAAAACAAAAAACAAAAACTTTAGTTAAGAAAGAAAAGGTAAATGGTTTTCGAAGCCTACAAGATCAACTCTCTTCTTAAAAAGAATAAGAAGTTATAGTTTTAAGAGAACAAAAAAAAATAAAAATCCTTAGATGAAGCATGGAATTAGGTTAGAGGATCAAATTCCATAATGATTGTAGCTAGACATATATTAGCTACAACATGGAAGGAGTAATGATTGTAGCTAGACATATATTATGGGATCAAATTCTTCATTAAATGAAATCATTTAGATTCTTTCAACCTGTGCCAGTGTTTGATGTGTATTGCTTAATCAAATATAAATAAGGTATGGAATGGAATATGTCATAAAGCTAATGTTTATAGGAAAGTAATAATGTTTCTTAATAATATGTCTTAAAGGTATTTATTCCCACACTTGGTTAATAATAGAAAAATTGTAACTATGAATGCTGAGAAAATGATTACTAAGAAGAGTTTGATTTAGTTAAAATAAAATAAATGAAATGCTACTAATTATGCTATTAACACCTTCAAGGATAAGTTGATACCTTTGTGTAACCAACCCCTGGAGTACTAATAAAATATTGCTCAACACATAATATTACACTTCTGATTTGATGTCTTGTAGAAATAATGTTCAAGAGAAGGCCTCCACAAATGCTTATGCTTGTCTCAGGTTTGAGTGGTTGTAGGTTTCATTGCGGTTTTTTTTAATTGTTTTAGGCGGGAACTATGTTGGAAGGTTAGGATGGAGGTTTTTGGACATGACTGTCTAGTTTCTACCTGGCAATGGTTTCATGAGTGCCCTGGTCTTTTTTTTTTTTTTTTTCTTCCTTCTTAAGATTGATGGGGCCTTAAGCCTGTAACCATTTTTCTTTTCATCCTTTAGTGGTCTCCGGGAGTCCATGGTGGTTTCCTTATTTTACTGGTCTTGTCAGAAGGTTATTACTCATTTTTTCAACAGTCTTTTTGTAGTCCTTTCTTTCAGGATTAACCTTATTGTGATCCACCGTGGATGCCACTAACGGTTTTCTCTGAACCTTCTCATTGGATGCATTGAAGTTGTTCTTAAAGGCCTTTCTTGTTTTATTTATGGGGGATATCAGTTTACTTCTGGGAGAAGAGCCAGGGGATCCTTGGGATCACCCGAGTTTTATTTCAACGGTTGATGAGCTTTGTAGGATTCGAGGTAGCTCATCTCACCTTAATGCAAATTTATTGCACCATCCTTCACATGACGTGCCTTCTTCTTCATCCATTGGCCTTGTTTATTCTATCCCTTCTCTTCTGGTGTGTCCTAATGCTCCATCGGTTAAGGTATCCAGGAAACTATCGAATGGTTCTACCTTTGGACAAAAGGGTGTGCCTTTTGTTGCGATTGGCGGGGTCACAGGTCCTTCGTCAAAGGTATGCTCTGAGGTATTAGAAGAGAGACGTCTGGTGGGCCTTTTTGCAGTGAAGAAAGCATGTTTTTTGGAGCGAAAGCATTCTTCTACTAAACACAGTCAGAAAGTCTTGAAGCCGAAGAGAACTAAACATTCTCTGGTCTTGGGAATGGATGTCGGGTTGGAGGATTCTTGTTCACTAGCGCTTTGTGTGTTGGTTGGAAGGTTAGTGTATCGCCATCTCTGTTTTAGCTCGGTTTCGGACTGGAAGGAGGAAAACTGGACCTCTGTTTTGGGTTATACTCTGACTCTTCTATCGATGTCGAGGGGGTGGTTTGGATTTGTATTCAAGACTCCATAGGATTCCAATATAATTTTAGAAGGTTTCTAGGCTTTTGATGATGGTAGTTTGATGCTTAAAAGGTGGCATCTGAAGTTTGATCCAGCTTCTGAGTATTTTAGCTTCCGACACTTATGGATACTGTTGCCTGGACTCCCCCTTCACTTTTGGAATAACAGAGCCTTGCAGGCTATAGGGAATGAGCTGGGACGCTTTATTAAAGTGGAAGAAAAGGTTTTGAATTCTAGCGACAGGTGCATGGCCAAGATTATCGTCGAGGTTGATATCCATGGTGGACTATTAGAAACCTTAGAGATTGATTGGCAAGGTTTTATTTACAAACAACGACTAGACTACCTTGGAGTACCGTTCCATTGCTCTTTCTGTCGTTGGATGGGACATTTGAAAAAGAAGTGCCAAAACTCTTTGGGTAATGTTTATGAGGAGCCACCGGAAGAAGAAGCTCCTGGGTTCAATGCTTATCCAGTTGAGTTGGAGGATTCTGCGCTGGATAACTATTCAGATTTGCGGGATTTGGAGTTCCCTCCACAATCCTCTTCTTCTTTTTTGAGTAAGTTGCGCCACCTTTTTCCTTCACTTTTTAGTTCTTTGTCGTCTTTGGAAAAGGAGCAACTCGACTGTCATTTTAATGATCCTGCTAAGATTAGTGAGACTCCGGAGAATCTTGGCTCTCCTATTGGTTTGGAGGTTAATCTCTTGCCTTCTAAGGAACTGGGGGTTTCTATTAGAATTGTTGATAGGGGGAATGAACGGGAGCATTCTGACCCTTTTGCCTCGAGGAGGCCTTCGTCTTCTCCTTTAGAAAATTTGGATTTAATCTAGATTCAGAGTGAGCCTTCTCATAGGTCTAGTTCTAACCCTCCCTCTAGCAGTATTGATGGGGATCATTCTCTACCACCAGGGTATGGGGAGCCTGAGTTAAGTGATGCTTCTCTCGAAAATATTGTGTCTAACCTTGGTAACATTAGGGAGGTGGTTAATCCGATACAGTTGCCATTTTTTTCAAATTTTGCTGAAGTGACTGGTGAGGCACAGGGGCTCTCGACATCTGACCGTTCTAACCCTAAGCTCTTAGAAGAAAAGTCCTTTTCTTGGTCCCGGGGGTTAGGCTTGGAACTATCTCCGATAAAGACTAGAAGCACTCGAAAAAGAGCGGGTCCATCTCCTTCCATTGCTTCCACTTCCAATTTTTCTACTGGTGACCTTGGGGAGCTTAGAGGATTAAAATCCCTAGCTAGGGTTAAACGATGATTTTGTTATCCCTCAATATTCAAGGGGTTGGAGGACCCTAGAATCAACCTTGTTGCGAAGGATCCTCTCTACTATTTCACCGCATATCATTTTTTTACAAGAAACTTTGATCACTGATGTGAAGGCAAGGGACTTTTTATTTTCTCTAAAACCGATCTAGTTAGCTTGTGTTGTTAGTGCGATTGGACAATCTGGTGGAATGTTGGTTTCATGGGATCCTTGGTTTTTTTCCTTGTCACCGGTTCTTACTTGTGGAGGCATTCTATTGATAGGTTGTAGCTTGGCTGACAAGATAAGACTTAATCTTTTGAATGTATATGGTCCATGTTGGGATCGTAAAAGTTCTGGAACCGCTGCATGGACAAAGGTCTTCTATCTGTTCCAGATTTAATTGTGGCAGGGGACTTAAACTTCTCTTTGGGTCCGGATGAGATTTGGGGACTTTCTGTAGTCAATGATTAATTGGCTTCTTTCTTTAAGGATTTATTTTCAAATTCTTCTCTAGTGGATGTGGCTCCATCAAAGTTGGTTCCAACGTGGCGCAATGGTAGGCTGGGGGATTCCAACATCTCTAAGCGAATAGACATATTCTATGTGTCAGAAGGATTACTTGGTCCCTTATCGAGTTATAGATCATGGGTTGGTTCGAGTTATCTATTAGACCATGCTCTTGTATTCTTTCAGTTGGATATTAGGTTTCCAAAGACTGTTTACCCTTTCAAATTTAATCTGATTTGGTTGGAAGACCCATCCTTCTCTGCATTAAATCGGGAGACTTGTCTAGACAATCGCTTTTCTCTATTGGAAGTACCTTAACAAAGGCTAGTGGAGAAACTAGCTTTTCTTAAGAGTAGAGTTAAGGTATGGGCATGCCAAAAGATGGTTATAAGAAAAGAAATTTTGATCAAAGTGGAGAGTGAACTGGAAGGACTTATGCACCAAAAATTAAATATCCCTTCTAGTAATGCAGTTGATCTACTTTGTAAATAGCTGGAGGAAGTTCGTAATAAATTATTGTTGGAAGAAGAGGAAGGTTGGAGGTAGAAGAGTAGGGCAACCTGGATCAAGAGCGGGGATATGAATACAAAGTTTTTTCATAGTTATGCAAGTCACCGAAGAAATAAGAGGTTTATCTGGGAGGTTGCGTATGCGACTAGTCACTTGCTATCGGGACAAGAAGCTATAAAAATGAAAACAACAAATTATTTTGGGACTTTTTTTAATGAACAAATCTAGTCGGATATAAGGACAAAATTGGAGACAATTAAACTGTATCCGAGGATGGTACAGGATGAAGAGGTACAACTTCTGGAAAAGGCTGTGACCATGGAAGAACTCTTAAAGGTTCTAAAAGGGTTTACTAAAGACAAGAGCCTCGGGCCGGACGGATGGACAGTTGAATTCTTCCTATATTTTTTTGATTTGGTGGGACCCGTTCTCCTTGCTATGGTCGAAGACACTAGAATCCGGGGAGAAGTATATAGGCCTATCAATGCTACTTTTCTTGCTCTCATTCCAAAGAAAAACCGGCCACAAAATTTCTCTGACTACCGACCTATAGCCTTGTGTAATCTATGTTACAAAATAGTAACTAAGATCATAGCCAAGAGAGTTAGACCTATTTTGTCAAGATCTTTAGCAGAAGAAAAATTGGGATTTATTAAGGGTCATTAGATTCTGGATGCCATTAGCATGACTCAAGAGTGTCTCCACAATATTAAGACAAAGAAAATGCAGGCCATCATATTGAAACTAGATCTTTAAAAAGCTTATGATTGCATAAATTGGGATTATTTAAGATTAGTTTTGCTTCAGTGTGCTTTTGGTCATGTAATGACTAGATGGATAATGGGTTGTGTATCCTCAGCTTTTTTGGATATTCTAGTTAATGGTGAGGCATCCAAGTTTATAAAAAGTGAAAGAGGCATTCGCCAGGGGTGCCCTCTTTCTCCATTACTTTTTATCTTAGTGATGGAAGGGCTAAGTCTCTCTCTCAACAAGAGTCTTCAGGGAGGTAAGCTTTCTGGTATAAAAGTCTCACGACTGGTAAGAATCCTTCATCTATTATTTGTTGACGATGTGATCATAATGACTTCATCTATGAAGGATGAATGTCGGGAAATTCATAAGCTTTTAAAGTGTTTCTGTGAAGCTACTGGCCTGGAGATAAATAACAACAAATCTACTTTTCTTTATTACGGTGTTGGTGTTCAGCCAGAAGCAATTAAAGGATTGACATACCTGTTTCTTTTTAACTCTAAAATTTTATTGGAGGGTTTTAATTATCTGGGTTTTCCTTTAAAGGTTGACAATTACAAGGCGACTGATTGGCAGTGGCTCATAAATAAGTATGAAAGGCGAATTATACACTGGTGCAATCGAATGCTTACTATGGGGGGAAGATTTGTTTTAATAAAGGCAGTCTTGGAATGCCAACCAATTTACTGGATGTCATTGGCTCACATCCCTATCTCTGTTTTAAGCTGGATTCATAGGATGACCTTCTCTTTCCTTTGGTCAAGATCAAATTCCTCTTCTTCTTACCACCTTTGTAATTGGGAGACTATTGCGAAACCAAAGAGTTATGGAGGGTGGGGTTTCAGGAACATCTTTTTTCTTTTCTCGGGCTTTAGTGGCCAAATCGCTCTAGCGAGGATTGATGTAGCATGGAATTTGGAACCGTGTTTTAAAAGACAAATATCTACCACATTTCTTTTTTATCACTTGGCTTCATTATGTTGTTCCGACTTGACGAGTTGGTTCACAAATTTGGAAAAAATTGATTAATGTGCTTCCCTTAATTGTGAGATGGTTGGCCTGGAATCCGGGAAATGGGGTTGACATTTGGATCGGTAAAGATCCGATCCTGGGAGTGGGAAATGAAGCTTTCCTTTCAGAAGCTCTAATTCATCACCTTAATGAGCATTGGGTTCATTTCCTTTTTCAAGTGAGGGGAGCCATTACCACCGGTGTATCAATTGCGAATTGGTCTACTAGTTCAGACTTGGGACTGACGGGTAATTTGGCTACAGAATGGGATACTTATAGAAGAAACCTATCGGTTGCGGGTATCCTTCCAACTGATAACCATGATGAAATTCGTTAGACAGGTGGGGATGGCACATGTAATATCTCAACAAAGAATTTTTATAATGCATTGGTTGCGGAGCTGTGGCAAAATAATAATGATATTGTGAAAAGAAGAATCTAGTCTT
Organism: Picea engelmannii; assembly: GCA_009831015.1. NCBI lineage: Eukaryota > Viridiplantae > Streptophyta > Pinopsida > Pinales > Pinaceae > Picea > Picea engelmannii. The sequence goes on from ML799271.1 coordinate 78,673, forward strand.
GGGGGTGCCCATTAAAATTAAAACTTTTTACATGGTTGTTGTTGGAAGATAAGATACTCACTTGGAGAAACCTTCTCAAGTGAGGCTAGAATGGTCCTGGGTATTGTTATTTGTGTAAAGGTTATGAAGAAACAACCATCCACCTTTTTTCCTACTGTCCTTTTACGATTTCCATTTGGGGTAGTTTATGTACTCATTTTAAAGTTCAAAATGGTTGGACGATGACTTCTATAAAGGATTGTTATGACTCTTGGTTTTCTAGGAATGAAAACTTACCTTCGATGCCCTCCTTTATCTGTTGGTTTGTATGGATTGAAAGAAATTTAGCTAATTTTGAATCAAAAACTCCTTCTGTGGAAAATGTTTTGTTTCTATCTACAACTGCTATAGCGAGCCTTAAATCAAAAAGCCTGAAATCTGCAAAAAGAAGTGGCTTTAGTATTCAGAAGGATAAAATTACGAGCTGGTTTGATGGGGCCTCTCAGAGGAATGGAGCTTTAAGTGGGGTTGGGGGAATTATTGTCATCAATGAGAAGCTTTCATATAGATGGTCCCTGAATTGTGGAAAGGGTACAAATACAAGAGCCGAACTCTTGGGGGCGTGGGCTATACTCACCTTGGCTCACAAGATGGCGATTTAAGATATTCTTATCCTTGGAGACTCCAAAGTTATTATCGATTGGTTGAAAAATGTTGGCTCTTTGCAGGTTGGCTCTATTGAATGTTGGAAAGAAAGGGTGGTTGAACAAAAAAATCTTTTCAATACAGTCATCTTCGACCACGTCTATAGGGAAGACAATCAGGTGGCAGACTTCCTTTCAAAGAAGGCCCCTTTTGATCCTCTGGGAACTTTAATATTCTATTAGATTAATGATGGAAATGAGGGATACTCTACTCACTTGAAGCTCTTCTATCCCGTCACTTTATCCGTTTTTTTTTTTTTGTGGAAGATTGTCAGTGATCCAGAATTAGGGGGCTCGACATTATGGGTAGAATCATCCCTCTTTAAAGTTTTGTGACTTGAATTTTTATTGAACTTTAGAGCTTTCTTGATTTTCGGATAAGACTGTAATGATCCTTTTATTGTTGCTATCTCAGTTGGATTTTTTGAAATGGCATGGCCATGAACTGTAAGGATCTTTCGACAATGTAAACTGATTATATTTTCTAATATAATTCACAATTTTTATGTGGAAAAGGATTGAGAGATTGGTCAAAATCTCTTAATGCACAAGTGGTTGATTAGTTGCACCATATTTTCAAATTACATTTTTCTTCCATTAATGTTTATGAGGCACCACCTCCTATATTATATGATTTGTACATGAACTTGGATAAATCTGATAAGAATATGTGTGCTTATACCCATCCTATTAAATACCTAGGGATGGAGATTGTATGGTTGGTTTCCAACAATCTAGCAGGGACGGGGCCAAGGAGGCATCTTTGCCAACAACAAATAATTCATTAGGATAAGGATGTTGTATCAAGCCTACAATCAAGCACCATGTTATCGATATTCCTAGAAGAGTGGGGAGTGGGGTGCATTATGGATGCTAACACTAATTATATTTTAGCCCCCACAATGTCTATTTCTAGATATTGGTTATTAGTTGAAATGGTGGGTTTACATGAAGAAGAGAAATAAAATAAAGTTTGAGAGATGAGGTAAGGAATCAACAATTTTGAGATAAATATTTCAACTATTTAATCAAGAAAATGGGTTTAATTGAAAATATTTAAGCAAAGCATCGACACATTTTTTAGATAGGAAGGATTTGCCACTTTGAAAATCCATTTTATAACTTCTTTTAGTTGTTTGTTTAAAATTTCTTGAGTTCCACAATACTTTTCTTATTGTTAATCTATGTATCCCCTGGGAAAATAATCATAGTTATGAAAATAAATTTTGTGGCTTAGTTCCTTTGACTATTGCAATTCTTATTATTGTATGAGATTCTGAAACATCTTTTGTAGTTCATGATATTTATCACTACTCTGTATTTGTGTGATGAATACCTCTATAATGTTTTGAATGTGTATAATGTTATGAACGTATATAAATGTAGTTCATGATATTTACTATCATTCTACATCTATATGATGACTATTCTTATATTTTTTAATATATTTGAACACTATCTAGTTGTTCTGTATTGAATTAGTTTGAATTACTAAATTCATTAGTTAATGCCTCACACATTTTCATATTGTATCAATGAATGATAAATATCTCTATAACTTCTTAATGTTTATGATATTTTGTAAATCTTTAAGTATAAAGGACTTCCACCCTCATTGGTATTTGAAGTATATGTTCACTTTTGAAATTTTTTATATCTTAAATCTTTAAGTATTAAGGACTTCCACTTTCATTGGTATTTGAAGTATATGTTCACTTTTGAAAATTTCTATATCTTCTGCACAAATGTAAGAAACATAAATAATAATAATAATACTTAAAAAATATAATTAGGTTAATGAAAAGTTAAGGGACACATCCCACTTCACTTAGTAACCACTTAATGCATATAAATATACCATCACTATTGAAAGTCATCCATTCATATCAATAATTTATTACTCAATATATCTTAATATACTTACTTGCAGAAATGAATGTTATTGAAATCTTGTGATAAATAAGTTTGTTTCTGCCCTTTGGTATTAGAAACAACTCTTGGCCAAATTCGTGGGTTAATTTACATAGAGAAAATTACATACAATCACTACTCCAACAAATTCCATAAATCCCCCATGCTAACCATTGTACAATCCCATATGCTCTTCCATACACTACCGACGTACAGTCTCGTACATGGCCACAATTTCACTAACATCTATACACATCCACAATTTCACTGACATCTATACACTTTTTCTACCACAATCTTTATTTAGTCATTGTTTTAACTGATTCTGTATAATGAATCTATATTTACTCCATACATTGTACAATCCATACCAAACCACCATCGTTGTATGCTACCTTAGTTGTATTGGCCACCATTTATTAAATTTCATTTGTACGTTTTTCTTTTCTAAGGTCACATCTCTTTTAAAAAAATAATCCATCACTTTATATTTTTTTGGGGAAGATATATATTATATAAAAATATTATTATTTTTCAAAGAAAAAAAAATCCATTTCATAGATTTATAGAGTGAAACTATTTCTTTTCTATGGTCACATCTTTTTAAAAAAAATAATCCATCACTTTAAATTTTTTTTGGAAGATATATATTATATAAAAATATTATTTTAATTTTTTTTGGGAAGATATATATTATATAAAAATATTATTATCTTTTCAAAGAAAAAAAATCCATTTCATAGCTTTATATAGTGAAAGTACAATTAAACATGGATTTTGCAAGAAAAAACTTAGCACTATAAGGGGTAATAATAATGAGTTACATGAAGATCTTCATCGTTACGCGTACAAGGTCAATAGCGCTATGCAAATTATGGATAGGATTGAGAAGTCAAATCAAAATTAGGGTATAAAGTTGATAAATAAATAGAAGATATGGGTGACAAAGTTGACAAGTTAATAGAAGATTATGAAAGATGATGGCTAGAATTAATAAATAAGGGAAATTATTCCCATAGATGTGATAGGAGATGAATTTTAGGACTTCTATGTAAAGACAAGTCAATACACTATTTGAAAATACTGGACAAAAATGTAGGAAAGTGGAACCCAATAAATGAAATCACCATTAGGTACAATTCAGAGTCCAACAAGGATAAATTGTTATGGATAATTAATGAGCATAGATAAAGGAATGATTGAAAAACTAAAAAATGAGATGAGTTAACAATAGAACCCATATTTTATGAAAATCCATCGGTAACTTGGAAGTTTTTAACCACAATTCACGAAAGCGGTTAGGGTTAAACAACTCATTCCAATATATTTAAAATCAAAATACCAACAATTGATAATGAAGCACTGCCAAAAATATCATTAGCTTCAGTTGTACGCACACAAAAAAATAAAAAGGAAGAAGACGTGTCTTAAAAAAATATTATTAAAAAAGACCAAATACAACAACCAACTACAAAATATATTTTTCCTCATCTCAAGAAGGTTGATAAGACTTAGGTTCCATGAAAGTAAGAAAGAAAGTCTACATTCCCATTTGCAACCATGACGATAAATCACAACCTAAAACCCTAAATCTCAAAGGAATCGTAAAAAATACAATTAGAATGATACTTATAGATTTTTGTAGTACTCATAATGATATAGACATCAATTTCACTAAGCAAATAAACATTTTTCTATACCCCACTAAGAACCTCACAATGAGGATCACAGTTTGTCTACAAGTAAAAGAAGTAGGATGATGTCATACAATATGGGTTCAAATACAAGAATTGGGACTACAAATAGGTTTTTATGCTCTACTACTTGATGAGATGGATATGGTATTATACATTAAATGGTTGAAAGTTGGGTACTTATAGCACCAACCTTGAAGGACAATTCATGGAATTTATTTGGCAATGACAACATTATAAATTATATGGGGTTGAAACTTCCCATCACAAGAAAATTGAGTTACAGTTAATAAAAAAGGGGTAAGAAACACATATGAACTTACAACATGGAAGCAAGGAAAGTGTGTTACCAAAAAGCATCGAGGTTTTATGTTAAACAATAGAGTCAAAATACTTTAGAATATGATGCACACAATACAAAGGAATATTGCTAGTGCTCAAACTAAGAACCAAGTCATATGAAATTACAAAAGCAAGGAAATTATGTTACCAAACAAAATCAAGCTTTTACATTAAACATCCAAGTCAAAATAATTTAGAATATGATGCACACAATACAAATGAATCTTGCTAGTGCTCAAACTAAGAACCAAGTCAAATCTCTAAAACTAGATAAAAATAGTGTCACTAGAACAACATGCTCAATGATAAAGAACCCTATTTACTATGCTTTGACAAAAAAACTTTCCTTAAGGGGGTGCAATGTAACAAACATAAATAATAATTGATGATGATGAACAAATATAATTACGTTAATGAAAGGTGAAGTGACACACCCCACTTCACCTCATGACCAATCAATACATATAAGTATACCATCATGAGGCTTATTGTAAATCATTAATTCATATCAATAATTTATTACTCAATATATCTTTATATACGTGTATAAATTGTCTTTCAATATTGTGAGAAATAGGTTTGTTTATCCTAACAAACTACTCTTTATGTTTTTTCGATTAGGATACATGTTCCCTTTTTATTTCAAAATACTGTGATTAATGCTCTATCTCTAGTTGAATGAGTTATTTCTCACTCTTTTAATTAAATTCTTTAATACGATTAAGTAATGGTGATTTAATGCATTTCTTTAAGATATAAGGGTTACCCTCATTAGAGAAATTTTGAGGTAAAAAATGGGTCTCAAAACAAAAAAAAAAATGTACTATCAACATCTGTAATACCCCTTGGGATGAAACCCAATTATAAATGTACATATGTTTATAGGTTGGTGAGCTAGATATTATAGGCCAAAGTGCCTATGTGATTATTAGGCTGAAGAGCCTAGATGCTAAAAGGCAAGTGATCCTATCATTGTAATATGTAATCACTCATATTATTAATAAAATACATCCTTGTTGCAGACCAAGTCAGACGAAAGATTATGGGGGGCTAGGAATCCATGAGAGAGAAAGGGGGATAAATGTTTAAGGATAGGGGGCTAAGTCAAGGGACTTAAGACTATGAATGAAATAATATTATTCCTAAGTCCTAAAGTCATAAAAAATTATGTTATCCTAAGTTTCTAAGGGAAGGGAATGAATGACAAGTGGGGAACATGTTAGTTCCTTGTGTTCCAAGCATCAAGTGAGACACACACATATATATTATTGAGAATTAGTGTAATTCTCATCATTCTTACCATTCATTTTTGTCATTCACTCTATCTGGATTACTAGGGTTGGAGAGTGGAGTTGTGGAGCTAGGGAAACCTTGTAAATCCTTGGTGGTATGGGTTTGAAGAAGCAGGTTGTCATGCCTGTAAGATTTCTCTCTATGTGAGAAAATTGTTGGGTGGGTGTAGCAATTCTAGAGCCGAATTGTGTTCTAGGAGCTACGGTGCTCTGAGACTTCTTGTACGGCCTGTTGCTGAAGCCCTAGAATGGAAGTGGGACATACAAAGGACTATTGAGCAGAGAAGGGGTACACTTCCTGGGGTGGGACATGCATGTGGGGAATGAGAGGTTGTGAGTTGAGAACTGCAGCTGGAGTTGGCACCAGAGCCTGTGTTTTATTGTGTTACTGGTTAGACCTTATTGGGACTAACCTGAGAGAACCTTTTCCCCGGTGGAGTCATAGCCCTAGTTCGAGGGTGACCCACTACCGAGAGATTTTGAGCAATGAGGTCTATGGTTGGGAGGAACTTCTGAGGTCTCCATGCAGTTAGTGTTGTACATCAAAAGATAAGTTTCTCTTTATGTGTATTTACATGTTGATTACTGTGTGTAATATATTTATTTTTGTTGCTGTAACTATATATTTATGCATGGATTGTTGTATGTTATTAGTTCTGCATATTGTTGCATATGCAAGGCATATTAATTAATAAATTGGTATTAGAGAGTCATAATTTTTATGTGGCATGGCCCAAATTGGGGTTGGGGACGTTATAAAGTGGTATCAGAGCTCAAGGTTCAATACTGAGCCTACATGGGCCAGCGAGCAGAATGTTGAAAATAGAAATTGCAAAAAATTAATTTTTAGAGGATGTCTCTGATATGTTTGACGAAATTATTGTAGTGAAATTGGGGGAAATTTCATGAGTAAATTGAGGAAATTTAGCCCGAGATTATAAATCCCCAGATTTTGATTGCAGTCTGAGCAAATTCAGTCCTGTAGATGGCCAAATTTCAAATTTACAGAGGCAATCATGGTGGAATTGGTAAGAATCCTCAATTTTTGAATGAAATTGAAGAAAATTCATGCCCATAATTGTTAATCGACTGTGCATGGAGATAATTGGTGGTTGTAGAGGTTTATTTGGAGGTTATTGGGATTGAATTTGGTCGAATTGTGAATTTGTAGTGCACCCATGTTGAAATTGGGAAAAAAACCCCTAATTTATGCAGTGTAATCCATGGAGAATTCGATGTGGATGAGTTGAATTTTGGATGCAGAGGTTAAATTTATGCTTACAAGGCCGAAATTACCATAGTGAAGCTAATTATAGAGCTTCAATGGTGGCCCAAGGAAATAATTACAAGATTGGGAATTTTTGGCATTTAAAAAAAATCAAAATTTGTAAAAATTTGGGTATTTTTCTGTACGTGATGACAACATGACGTGGAGGACATATGGAGGTGACGTGAAAGAGGTGACATGGTAGAGGTGACATGGAATTCCATGGTGGTAGGTGCATAGTGGTAGTGGGTAGCACGATGGTTGTTGACGTGGGGCTGCTTGAGATAGTGGTATAGCGAATACCAAAAGCCAATGTTGCATGGAAAGCAAGTGGTTTTGGATTCTAGCCCCTTTACCATGCGACTCCATTCAGAGTGTTCCACATAGCATAGGAAAACCATTGTCCCGACCCAAGAATTTTTTAAACCTCAAGCACTTTTGGGATGCGACACGGTCTTTCCACCGTTGCTCTTTCTTGATCTCGACTGTCGGGTCTGGGGTAACATGCAAGTTCACGTGCACCATGGAAAAAGGTGCGGGATGGGACCCTCTCGTCCTCGCAACCAATAATGAGGTGCCTTGTGGAATTTTGACAGCCAAAGTTTGACCCTTATCCCATCTAGGGTTAGAGATATACCAACTGGGCAGGTGGGGCCGTGAAATGTTATTATTTATTGAATTTTAAGGCCCACATAAGGAGAGAAGAAATAAGATATAGAAGGTCGACGAGGTAGGCCCATGTAGTCCAAGAGGCTGATATGGAATCACCTTGGGGTGACATGTGGACCCAGGATACCACATCAACAACCACGTAAGAAAAGATGCCACAGGAAAAATCATTTCACAGTTAAAAACAAATCGTATTTTGGTCATAACGGGAGTAAATTAATTTTGATTGGGATGAAACTTCTGATTTTTGTCCATAGTGAAGATGCCTACAAAACTTCTAGATAGGGCCACCGGCCAATTATGCTCTGATTTTCCAAAACATGCAAATTACCTTTTTTTGAAGATTAGGGTCAAGCTCTGTGGCAGGAGAACAATATCTATTGAAACTCATATGCAGTGTCAGAAAAATAGACATGAAAATACCGTGGGAAGGGATTGATCAGAATCTTAGGAGTTTGGAGTGGAGGCACCAAATTAGGGAAAAATCCACTATTTCAGGCCACTTTTTGGGGATTTTTAGGATTTTCAGAGGAAAGGGGTCCCCGGATGGAAACTATGGAAAAATATAGTTACTCGACAATTTGTATACTCATCAAGCCCTACAAGGGGTGAAAAAGGACAAATTTGTTGTTTCCATAGTGTTGTAGTTTTTAACTCAAACATCATATTGACAATCTGAGAGTTTCTATAGATTTCCTTTCATATTTATTAACTTTGTATCATACAAATGTTTCTTCGATCCCTGACATATTTACTTCTACAAGTGGCAGAAGCGAGTGTCTGGGAGTAATTTCACCAAGATGAAAAGTGTATAAAAATGGGTAAATCAACAATATTCAAATGACTATAACTTGTTGCTCAGAACTCTGAATGGAGCAAGGAAATAGTCATTGGAAAGGTGTCAGATAGAGGAATCCAGTTATGCACCTAGAAATGTGAAGGATTAACATAATTCACAAGGTAGTCAGAAGAAAGTTTTATGATGCACTTAACGGGGGAAAAGTATGCATGCTTTATCCAATATTTAAGAATTATTGATTTTTCTAACAAATTGTGTTGCATGCATATTATACAAAGATTAATTTGGCTGATAGAATAGAGAAGATGCAAGGAAATATGCAGATATGAGGAATAAGGAAGGTGTATATTTTCAAAATGAGAATGTGGTTTCTCTAGGAAGTTACAATGATAAAAAAATTGGGTTCAAAGAAAAATATGGAAGACCTCCAGTGAAATATTATTTTGGGGAAAATAATTCTAGATGAAAATATGTATATCAATTGGGGATCCTGAGTTAGAAAGATACCATCTACAATTCATGTTAATGCATGAATAATGGGTACACATGGAATCATGAAAAGTGGTTTAGTTAGAAGATAAAAAGATTTGAACTTTAATTAAATATGAGTAGGGGCACTCAAGGAAAGAGTGCTATGTCAAGGATTCCTCACAAGATTATCAAAATATAGGAGTGAATAATGTTAATATATGAATCTAGGGAAACCATGAAGGCTTGGGAATCCAAGAAGATAAAATTTTGTGTGTAAATAAATTCACTACAAGAAATCCACTTATGTTAATTAGAGTGCTCAGTGGAATCACATTGCAATAGTAAATCATTCAGTGGATGAAGTAGTGAAATTTCATTCACTCTAAAGGATGCTAATGTAAATATAAAGTAGTACACTATGAGAAGACCTGTTCTAAAAGGATTGAGACGTCAAGATGCTAGTATTCTGATAAAAAAAAGGGACATAATGCATACATGGAGATAAGGAGCATCATCCCCAGGGATCAGTTATGTAGTTTTGGAATAGTACCCCCATTATTTTTATCAGAGTAGTGCAGTGGAAACATGGAATGAATCTCATAACTTTAGGGGTGAAGTAGTGAAGGTGCATGTATGTTGAAGGGTTCCAACAAATGCATAAAGCAGGCATCATGTGAAGGACTTATTTACAAGGATGTAGTCAGACTTAAAGGAAGGGTATTACATACACGGAAGAAGGATTCTAGGATTGAGTCAAGTCCTTGAACATCCTAAGATAATGAAAGAAGGTACCATGAGGTGGATGTGAATATAATAGGAGTGTATGGAAACACTCTAAGAGGGATGAAAACAATAGAAGAGGATTGTTGTTTCATTCCAAAGGTGTGTGCATTCCCAAAGTAGATTTGGATGACAAGTAAAAAGGATTCAATCATGGAGGTGATCTTCTAAAGGGAAATCAATAAGGAACCTTGAAGAAAAAAATAGTTCTATGCTTGGCATAGAAGGAAAAAGAGACAAAGCCTGAAGAGGACCCATCTCAAGTGGGGATGAGCCATTGGTTATATTCTAAAATTCCAGAAGCACCAATGGAGTTTATGATGGAAAGTAAAGGTAATGTTAATTTCTTCTAGTTAATCTTTATGAATATGGAAAAAGAGACATTGTGTAGCATTGCCATATGCTAGAAATTGACTATGCAAGTCAAGTTCAAAACCAAATAGGCCAGGAAAGGAGAAGAGAATGGTGCAAGAACCATAAGAGTTGAAGCGTTCAGAGAGGGAAAGATGAATCAACTTGGCCTAGTAAAGTAAATTGATGTTGAAGATCCAAGGTCAATAAGAGAAGATGGTTGGATATGTAATTTATTCATGTATGTGTTGGGTCAGAGGGATCCAGGTCATAGATGAATGATGAAGATTAATATCAACATAGTTTGTGGCCGAAAATGTTAAGTGTCCAAGTGTGTTTTGGATGGAAAAGGGTGCTTAGGATAGAGAACAATCATGTATAATGATTTTTGGAGGAGCACAAGAGGATACATGAATTCAGTGAGACTTGAGGACAACCAAGGGAAACAAAAAGCAGGCAATACATGAAGAAATAGGTTGCTACAATAATTGTAGCAACAATTATATTATGGCCTGTTGGACAACCATACATAACACACGAAATTTGAAATGTGTATGCATTTATGAGCATGTCAAGGATGCATTATTAGTGCATATAAATATGCATTAGTGAATGTAGATTGTTATATATATGTGTGTGTGTGTGTGTGTGTGTGTATAGTGAATGTAGATTGTTATATACACACACACACACACACACACACACACACACATCATGATTGAATATTGGGTGAAGTCTATTGTTATATATATGAATATGAATGTTGCTAATGATGGTTGTTGTGCCAAGAAAGAGGGAGTTTATTGCATGGCCACAAGTGTTATTAATGATGTTGTTGCATATGGAAGCCATCCATATGAAGGAAGCAACATGAAGTTGAAGTGTTGATTAATAAGTTGGTGAAGGAGGTATGGAAGCTCCTACTGTTATCCACTAATCATGTAGCATCAAATTCATTTAATGGAAACTATGCAGGTATAAAATTCGTGTATTTATGTTGCATAATTGTTGAAGGGAATTTAGGTAAGAATCCCCTTAGCCATAATTTATTGTATAAAGTGACATTATTTTATAATTTGAATGCATTAATGGAATGATATACCACTAGGTGTGGTAAAGGATGGAAGCCTGGAACAATTATAAAAACTTTTTAACTTTTGAATGCATCCTTATGACATAATGGCATGTCATGATTTTGTTGGTTATGGGTTAGTAACAAAATCAAGTAAAGGGGTATGACCTTGTTATGGAGATAAATGCCAATAAACCTAGTCATGTGTGAGACCGTGACATGGTTGGTTATGTTAAGGATATAATGCCACAGAAGTATCCAATAAAATTCCTACTTATAATTAATGTTTGGGTTGCAACCTTTTTGTTAACATTGAAGAACACCACATAATTTTATTTTTGGTGTAGTGTTTGGGTTGAAAAGGAAGGAATCCAAATGGTTGAGTAAGCAATAGGAAGTGTATGGATGATGTGTTGAGGCATTGGCCAGACCTTGTAATTTACCATAGTGGGATGAGTGACTTAGAAAAACGACACTCTGAAACCAATGAGAGTTGTGTATGATTGAAGACATTATAAAATGTCTTTTGGGGGAATGTATGCATATATTATATTTTATGGGAAATAATTATGCTAACAATGGAAATTTTATGATTACTACTAACTCATGAAGTTGAGAACATTTCAGGGGTTGTTAGACATTACAACAAAAGAGTTGCAAGTTAAAGTATTCACATGAGGACTGACTACATGAAAATCTTTGTTAGGGGAATAGAGTAATGAAAATAACTATATCTAGAAGAGAGAAAAACTTGATTGTTGAAAATGCATATAAAACGAATGAAAATTTCATTTTAACTAATAAATGGATTGTTAGCTGTGATTGAATTGTTAAGTGTAAACAATTCTAAGATCACTTTATGAGCTTTTGTAAATATTACATTAAAAACATATTGTATATGAAATACTAATAATCTGTTTAGATGAATGCAAGATGGAAGTATTGCAAGAAAAATGGTCTCAAGTATGGCACTGCTGAAAACTATAGTAAATATTGATGCCTATTTCTGCAAAAACCAAGGAATTATGAGATAGAATCTCATACCTGGGAAAAACCTTAAATTTCCTTATACAACAATTTGAGTTTCCAAATGAAATTGTTATGATATTGTCTCATGTTGAATGTATATGTGCGATACAGATGATATAATGGTTACTAAGGATGGAAATTTCATGAAGAAATGCTACTGTTTGGACACTAGAGCCCTATGACTTCCATAGAGTGTAGACCCTTAGTCTGGTAATGAGTTGGCATTCTCCTTGTGTGTGAAAGCCTTGGAAATATGGTTGTAACACCCTTGTTTCCCCCAGTTTATAATTAATCATAAAATAGGATTACCATGCTAAGGCATGTGGATGATGTAAATGCATTATTGTTTAATTGCCCATAACTGACTGTTTTGGGGGGGGGGGGGTGAAGCCTTGAAGTACGAGCCATTAAATCTCTAGAGGAAAGAATCAGTTATTGAAGGAAAGGAATGGTGGTTGAATAATCAACCACCCCCATGAATAGAAACATGGGTTGTCAGCCCAAATTACCATAGAGACCTGTAGACCCAAGATTCCTTCTGACAGAAGGAACATGATAGGTCAGAAACCTTCCTAAAGAAGGAAGGTAAGATACATACACACAGAAAACAAGAGAAGAGACACCAGACAAGAGTGAAATCTTGTAAGGGAGATGCGTGAACCAAAAGGAAGTGCAGAGAACGTGACCTAAAGGACCCGAACGCGAGCTTGATGCCGAGGAAGCATCTGATAAATCTCACAGGGATATTGTGACAGGGAGAAGGTCTATGAAAGATGGAATAGTTCCTTAGTGATATCATGGCTTGGCACGATGGTGGCCATAGTGATAAGAATGAATGCCTATGAGCCTATGGTTGGGTGGAAAGGCACACACCCATAGTCAGTTGGTTGGATGCAACCTGTAATAGATAAGTATTCTCATACCCTGTGAAATTGAGCTGTAAATATGTAATATAAGTTGATATACTGTGAGTGACCCAGGGATGTGCATGCTTATTTAAATGTTATATCGTATCTCTTTATTCTTGTTAAATTGTGTATTTAAGAAAGTATGGAATTGTCTTATTTGTACACGTAAATGCTCGAGCCCTATGGTGGCTTAAGTTAAAATAAGAGGACTATGAGTTCGTCGACCTTGGGCAAAGTTTTCATGGGTGCATGTCGACACTCCCAGTTGACCTAAGTCTTCGGGAGGATGGAGTCTACTAAGCTCAGGAGAGGTAGTGCATGTATGGACAGGCTTTCTGCGAGGTGGGTAGAGACTGAGAACCTCTTAAGTTCTATAGTTGAGGAATAAGCGCAAGGGGTGTGTGGAAGACCCTTCTAAGTGTTATGATAAGGAGAAAGAAAGCAAAGTTCTTAAGCCTTTCAGAGATAAAAAAGCTCAAGAAGAATGGCAAGATTGAAGTATCGAAAGGGAAGGTTCCTTTGTTTGGAAGACGAATGGAAGAGATTTGTTCAAGAAGATCCAAGGTCTGTTGTGACCATTGGATATAGGGAAGAACGTGGGAGTTAACCCATTGAGTCCTTCGAACTTTGCGAGTTTAGCGAATTGAGCGAGTTCGTCGTAAGGAAGGTAAAATCCGCAAAGTCCTGAAGTTAATTCTTGGCCTTATATCTGCAGATGCCTGAGAGCCATCCCGACCATCATATCTATGAGGTAGTCAACCCGATGTTGATCGCTTCGTGAGAATAGAGGCTTAGTAACGCCAAAACTCCCGAAGAGCAAAGTAGCGAAGTAATGTGGACCGTGGATCTATCGATCCTTTGGGACCCCTCTCGACTGTTCGATCGAGGGAATGTGGGTATCTCGTCGGGAGTACATGGGGATCCACGTGTCGAGTGATGGTAAGGCCATGCATGGCGCAACAGTGAGACCCTAAGGGAGGTTACAAAATGTCGATATAGTGGGGTCTACACGGAATATCCAGGACCATCAGATCTAGGCCTTAGTCATCCCAACGTTGACCAACTCTGGGGGTTTCAGTCGAGGAGTGAGTCAACCTTCCGAAGTCCCAAAGGCCGGAGTAGATCTTGACCTTCCATTATAAAGGACGCGTGGTGATAGATCCTTTAGTCCAAAGCTTGGACACTTAGAAATTTTATGGGTGGGGAGTAGGTGAAGTGCTGATGTCCATCCTAGCCATTGGTGCCAGGAGACACGTGGCACCAGATCCTTCACTTCAAAGGTTTAGTGCTCCGGAGGAAAATGGATTTTGTGGAGCAAGAAGGCCCGAAGGCCTAAGTCCACCTGAGTCGTTGATCTCAGAGGATAAGTGTCATAATATCTGCCACTTCAGAGAAAAGTCACTCCATAGGAAAGCTTGTGGCAAGAGGCGAGAACTCCCGAAGGCCGAAGTGTCGGAGTTCATCTGGACTGTTGATAGTGAGGGACACGTGTTTGGAGTTCCGACACTCCGGAAGGGTTGCACTCTAGATTTTTGCATTGGTGAATACTTTGGGACTCCCAAAGCGTGAAGTCCTGAAGTGATTTGTAGCATTCGATTCTTAGGAGACATGCGTCGATAGATTGTTAACTTTGAGTGAAAGAATTTTGGGAGAAAGTGAGTGTGGAGAGGTAGAAACTCCCGAACGTCGAAATCTTGAAGTAAACCATGACCTTTGATTGGGAAGGATGTGTGGCACTTGATCTAGAACTCTGGGTATGGGTACTTTGAAGGAAAAGAGTTGGAGTCCTCAGAACTCCCGAATGCCAAAGTCTCGAAGAAGATCATAATTGTCGATGATGAGGGACGCGTGGTGCTTGATTTGTGACTCTGGGTATGAAGTAATTCAGAGGAAAAAGGTGCATGAATATTTGAAACTCCCAAAGCATGGATTTCTAGAGTAAATCAGAGCCATCGATACTCTGAGGAAGCGTGGCATCAGATAGTGCACTTTGGAGGATTAGTACTCTGTAGGTTTTGCGAGGAGATGCTTCGAATTCTGCTAAAGCCCAGAGGCCCGAAGTCATTGAGGGTCGTTGATCTTGAGGGAGAGTAGGGACCGTTGATCCCTTCATACCAGTTCAGAACTTCACCACTTTGGATTTTGGAGGAATTGGAGTGTGACGAATCAAAAATTCTCGAAGCCCGAAGTTCCAAAGTGCCGGAATAGGTGTTGTGGCCTTGGCATTTGGTCATAGCCCGTGGTAATATGCGATGGTCACCGAAGAAAAAGGGGTTAGGCCTTGATTTTCCAAATTAGAGACCATGGATGGGGGATTTGGTTATTTAAGGAGAACACAATTTTTATGCCCCGTCGTGGGTGTGTTACAAAATTGTATCAGAGAATGGTTACAACACTTGGCCTACTTGGGCTCATGCACGAGTCGCATAAAGAGGAAAAGTGAGATGGGTAAAACCCTGTGGACGTTGAGGCACAAAGGTTTTCTTGCTAGAGGTTGTAGCATAAAAAGGAAAGTGACCCTGGTGGGTTATTGCCATGAGAGAAGGCAACATCAATATGAGATATGAATGTGAGATTAGTCTTGTAAGTGATTGAAATCTCAAACTAAAGGACATTAATGATGAAATTAAACTATCAAAGTGAATGCATGAGGTAAAAATGTGCAAGAAATGCACCTACATATACACGAATGTGTATACATGATCATAAGGATGATTGGAAGATCCTTGGGAAAATGATATAGAAGCCTGATATGTCCATGTGTGCGAATGACATGGAAAAAGGTGCAAGGAATAAGGTAGCATGATGAATACTCAAATGTGTTTAATTATGCTTGAGTGCATGGGTTTAATGCATTGTGGAGCTTATTAATATGAAACCTGATATTAATACTAGGTAGGTATGAATGATATTAAATGTGCAAGTGATGTGTTGTTCCAAAGTATGTACTTAAGGATTAGAAAGTACAGTGTCTAGGCATCCGAAAGTGAGTAAAGGATAAAAAAGGGAGAAGAGTCAACCTTCGGGAAAGGAAGCTAAGGTTGATTTCTAGGTTGTCTATGTCTCGCTTCCAATTGTTCCTGGATGTTTATATCCCATTCAATTGCGGCCCATGAAAATTCGAGTTCTACCCGGGTGGTGGTTGTTTTAAGTATAGTATCGAAAAGGTTTAAAGCGATATGGGTTTGGTCCAATAAGCTGGGTTCAATATTAGGCTGTCTTACAATGGGGACAGTCATAGAGGAACAAAATAATTTAAAAGAGAATTCAAAGTTTTTATGCTGTATCAATTTGATTGTATAAAAGAGAAATTTGAATCCGATAATAAAGATAAAATGAAAACCAAAGGCCTTTTTCCGTAACTGAGTTATATTTTAAATAAATGGTGTGTGAAATGTGAGAAAAAAATTAGGCTGTCTATAAAGCGAGGCTCCTATCAAGGGAGAATCTCACCCTATAAACAGAAGAAGAAAATAAGATAAGAAGATATCCAACGAAGCATAAAATATGACAATCTAAAGGGTTCATAGGTCTTGTACCTGCTAATAGCCGATATAGAGGAAAAACTATAAACGATATAGACGACTAAAAATTGATCACCACAGTAGAGGTTTTACTAAATTGCAGTAAAAACATTCATCAAATATATATATGCGAAATGAAATTGAATATGAAATCATAGAGGAAACAAACTCATAACATAGTCTTGATGGAATAAGGAATCTTCAGATTTGCTTTGTATTAATTCTCAAAAAGGAGATAGTCTCTATTACAATCTACCAAAAAGGTCCATCCCCATGTCTTCTTCTAATTACATATTTATACAACTTCTACATGCTAGGATCTCAATCGTCACAATAGTTTTTTGGTTACAAAAAAGGAAATTCATGCATTCCAATTCTTTGCTTTTGTCTTCTTTCGGGTGGATGGATCATCTTCTTTTCTTTAAACTTTGGGTTCTAAAAATAGAACAAGTAGACACTTGTCATTATTTGGTACCCGAAGACTTCCCCTTCGCCTACTGTGTGCAAGTGATGCACTTCTCCACCAATTGGGCTATCACTCTGGAAGGTTCTTCTTGATTATTTGCCTCAAAAGTGTAACAATCCTTCACTAATTGTAGCAATTTTCTTTCTACCTGTCGATCTTCGGCGCTAATAGAATATAAAAGTACACTTGGTTTGATTAGCCATCTGTCTACTTGAACTATATCTGTTTGGGTTGTCTGTGATATTTCAGCCAACTCTCTTTCCTCATTTTCCTTGATATTTAGCAAGTGTTTAGCTATATTGATCTGACCCAGCGTCTCAGTACTGATTTCACCATCGAGACCCAACGAAATCCCAGCTACGAAGTCAAAATTTTCTTCGCAAGATTTTCTTACCTCTTTAGCTTGTTGTTTGCCTTCTGATATGTTACGCTCCCATTCCTTCAACAAGATGTTACCTCGGGTCTGCTCTGGGATGGAAAACCTGAAACTACTACCCGTTTCCCTTTTTGTCGTGGCTATAACAGCCTCTTGGAAAGCGAACCAAGCCACCCCAGCTTATTTTTCTCTGAAAGAGATGTTTTCCAGTACTTGATCAATGAGTTGACAATTTTTTTGAATAGCTTCCACCTTAGGAAGTAAATCTTGCTGAGATGTCGATACTCTTTTTCGGATTTCTTTGGCTTGGGATTGAAATATCCCGATATCTATCACCTGGCTTTCGACGAGATTCAATTTAGCCTATAGCTTCTCTATCAATTCTTCTTGTTGGCTTATCTATGATTGGCTGGTCTGGGCCACCTGCTGTGTTTGTTCGATATTGGTTTTGAGCCTCTCGATTTCCTTTTGATCAACTGCTCTAGATTTTTCTATACCTGAATTTGCCTGATCTCTGGCAGCTGCCTCTCCTGTATCCAATTTAGCCTCCAAGGTTTTGATTAAGTGGTTTTTTCGCTTTAATTGATCTTTTAGGGACTCGACAGAATATTGGTTGGCCATAACAAAATCCCCCAATGTCCCTGCTATCTGAGTTGCAAATTCTTGTTTCTTCATGTCTTTTCCATCAGCTAAGATTTTAAATTTCTTGGCTACCTTTCCTGCTTCTTGATAAAGCTCTTTCTTTACAATGTCCTTTCTCTTCTTATCAAAGAAAAATTCGTTCGGCGGAAACCCTTCCACAGTTATGGGCGATAGTTTTTCTCTGAAAATCCATCCAACACCTGGGACTCCCTTTGTGGATTGTAGGGGAGTAACAGAAATGATGGGACTTCCGATATGCTTGGATGATTTCCCTGGAATAACAATCGAGGTTGGTTTTATTGTAGGGTTGGGGGTCTCGGCTTCCTGTTTCAGGGCCCCAATTTGCTTCTTCTTTTCGTGGTGTTCTTCTTGGTTTGGTGCAGAATCTTTGGAGCCCTTGGCTTCTGTTTGCTATACATCTGGGGTCATCAGGTTCTTACCTTGTAAGACCGGGGGAAGGCAGCTCCGCCGGTGTTCCTGGAATTTGAAAAAATCGGCCATCTCTTCGAGCGACATGACTTGTATCCGACTCAAGACCTCTGCATAGGATCTCGCGCCTTGGAAAATATCATCATGAGGTGAATTCTTGTGTTCATATCTTTTAAGGCCACAACTAGCCATGTGATTACTCACGACCCTGTGTGGGTTGTGTTTCTTGAACTCAATGTGGACGAATTTAATATCTTCCAAGGCCGTTGCCTCGACCTTTGCATGTCCAAAATCTATTAAAGATTAAGTATTCAAATGAATGGGAAAAGGTGGCCATACCTTTTTCAAAAATCCTTTAAGCTCTTTGCTTATGCCACCAATCATGGTTTGCCTAGCGATTTCGCGACAAACCAGCCTATCTGGTACAAATAATGGTAGGGCATATGGAGGAATAGAGACGCTGAAAACCCTGATATAGGAAAATTTTGCCTCTATGTACCAGTCGGCCACGCTGCTCAAGTTTGTTGCAATGCTATCTGAAATCCTGGGCAGTGGATTACTAAAGATGATGACATGCATCAACACCATTACCCAATTGAAAATCTCGTATATGAAATCTGCAGCCTTATCCTCCCAAAGTTTTGAATGGTAGACATGGATAGGCTTAGCATCAGAAGGAATCCAACTCCAGCTCATTAGGGGAAAAGGTGTCATGAAACAAACGACGTCCATAATATATGCGGACATAAAAAATGAAGCAACCTTCCCACTTGCCCTCTACGTCCGATATTCTGTAATCCGACTGGTTAGACTGTCTGACAACAGTTTGTCCCAGTCGAAAGAACAACCCTCAATGAATGTATGAATCAGAGGCACCTAAGGGAGAAAGAAATGTGTGGTGTCCTCCCTCCCATACAATCTACAGGTCATCATTGCTATGTATTTGAATTGTGGTTCCAAAGAAGAGATTGAATAAACTCCATTACCGTCTGCCCTGAACTTTGCTGGGTGCGAGACCTAATCCTTGATCATATTAGCCAAGTTTCTGCCATATTTCTCACATTCCTTCCACTTAAAACTTTCCAGAAACTTGGCATCGTGTGAGAAGTTTGGTGTGGGTGAAAATTGGTACATCGCCTGCAAATGTTCTAGTCTAAAGGTCCCAATGGCCACCTTCTGCTCGCTAATAATAGTTTTGGTTGGTATATCCACGTGATCTAGCGCCCATCGGATCATATCATAGTAGGGAAGGAGTCGTGGCCTAGCTGCTACCTTATTCATCTCTTCTTGAACAACGATCTTGTATTTGGTGGCCAAGTCGTTTTTCTCATTATCACTAGAATCGTCTGAACAATTCACTAATTCGGACTGCAGAACCTCAGAGATGTATGACCAATTGATTATGACATAATCACTAATTGATTATGTCAGAACTAATTGATTAAGTTCTGACATAATCAATACTTCGGGGTGAAGTATCAGAAACATTATCTGAGCCTTGCCCTGAACTCTCAGCACTTTCCTTGGACGCTTTTCATGGGACCATGATAGAGGACTCTGACTTAGCTCTCCTGTAGTAAAAATGTGCATACATACAAAAATCAACTTGCTGAGAAAATCTTCTCTGTGCAAAATAGAAATGAGCTTTGAAATACTGAAAGAAAGAGATCTATATCTTCGACCATTTAAAACCTCGACGTCCTTATGAATAGAATGGTCAAATCATTTTTAGAGACAGATTTAGCAATAAAAACCATATCCTTACCTGTCGCTTCGCCTCATTTCCAATGAATGCCATAAATTTCAACGGTTTGTGACACAAGTTGGTGCAAGAAACATTTAAATTTACCTCGTAGACTGTGCATATTAATATTTGTATTAAAACATTGATTTATCTGGTTTAGGTTCTTTAATTAGATTTTCTTTAAACTTTAAGCACCTTTTCGGCATTCGCCGTATCAGGAGATTTCACTCATATCTTTCGAGCCCCTAAAACCCGAGATCAGGATGACACGATCAGGTTAAGAAAAAACGAAATCCGGGTTAAGTGTTTAAATGATATCGTGACTTTGCGACTCCAGGATACGAAGGTAAAGTTTCTTGGAAGAGTGAAAGGCGAGTCGCAAAACCTCGACAGTCTTTAATTGATATCGCGACTTCATGACTCGGGGCTACAAAGGTAAAGTTTATTATAAGAGCGATCACCGAGATGAGAAATCCTGACAGAACTTAACTAAGTTTTAAGGAACTTTACTCTCGACGCTAACCTGGGTAAGCTTTCGAGGTTGTTTCGCGACTTCGTGCATCGGGGCTTGGAAACTGTGTGACTTGTAACTCCCAAAGTGTGATATTCCGAGGTATATAAAAGTGAAAAGTATCGTTTAACGATAAAAAGGAAATGACTTGGAGTATGAAGGCCATCGTCACTTCGCATATCATTATTACTGAGGTCTTCAGTGGGTAAAGATCACGAAGTAAAAGTCAGTTTAAGGGTCAACTTTTGATTTCAAAATTACATTTAAACCATTTGAAAAGGCGGCTCCAAAATAGGCTCCAACTAGGGATCCCGTTTTCCTGCAAGATGGGAAGAACAGTAGACCACGTGCCTGTATTGGGTAAATGGAGTCATTGGTTTTACTTCTGTGAAACCTGCTTAAGGAAAGGGAAAACAGAGGGAAGAAGAGATTTCGTCTTTTACTTCTGAATAGCTTTTCAATACTCAAATGCGTTTCAAACTCAGTTGTAGTCTCTTTCATGACTTTCTCTTTCTCGTTACTGAATTTAGGTTTGCATTAAGACAATCAAAACAGTCCTAGGAAATCCAACAGATCTTGTGGCTTTTGGTTTTCATCAAACAAAGTTTATTACATGTTTTTAATCAGGGAGCCCTGTCTGAACTTAGGATGTAGATCCGATTTCGAGAATATTGATTACCAGAGTAGAGTGAGATTCATGTATACCAGCCTTACAGATATCTTAGATGTTTCTTCACTGCCAACGAGCCTGTTCAGTACCCTAGTGAAGTTATCTGGCCCTTTTTGCTGAATTACCTTTCACCACTTCCAAAAATATTTATGCATTTAAATGCTGAGATGAGGGCAATCATTTTTGAATTTCCTTTCATCGTCTCTTTGGACTAGATGGACAATTAAATATGACTTTCCTTTCACCATATATCTTATAATTTACTTTTTAGAACACGAAGTGGGGGCAATCAGTTTATATGAGGGATGATATCTGTGTAATATTTTCATTGGAGGTCTGTCAACTTACTTTGATTACTCAAATAATATAAACATTTGTGTAGCCGGATTGATCTGAGTCATGATTCTAGGGTTTTGCAGTTGCTTGGACCTGCGTAGCTCCTTCCGTAGCCCCGTTGGGGCTCATGTCTCACAAGGAGGGAGGGCCAATGGGCACCTCCTACAGCCAAGCTACGTCGAATGGGAATGTTGCAGAGGGAATAAAACGGCCAACCTTCGAGCCGCCGTCAGAACTACGTTCAAAACTAATGGAGGAAGGCACATTCAAGGACCGAGAAATGGACATTGACCCAGAGAAAGATGCCATCCCTTCTACTGCGTCAGCTCCTTGGTTTCCAGGTAAATGTATTCCTCAAGCAACATAAGCCCCAAAGTATGTTATTAGCTCACCACGCATAGAAGAGCAAAAACAGTATATGAGGGATTATTCCTTAGTTGGAAAATTCCTGGGTCTCTGGCCTTCCGAGCGGGATCTGATTAAATGGATACAATATTGGTGGAGGCCAAAAGGTCATTACGAGCTACAACTAGGATCCAAGGGGTTTTTTACAATCATCTTCCATAACCTTGAGGATCGCAACCACATCTTTGATGGGGGGCCGTATTTCTTTAACTCGACGGGTCTCTTCTTGCGGTTCCGGACATAAAAGTTCAGCCTGGAGAAGGAGGAATTTGCTCATGCACCTGTATGGATCTGACTATACTCTCTCCCATAGGATTTCTGGTTAGAAGAGGTCCTGGCCGGCATAGGCAACACCATTGGCATCTATGTCAAATCTTCTGAAGCAACCAAGCAGAGGCGCTATACCTCCTATGCGCGAATCTATGTGTATCTGAATATAGCTAAGCCACTCCCAGGAACCATCATATTGGAATATCAAGACGAAGACCGGACCCAAACCATTGACTACAAACACATTCCGTTCCGATGCAGGAAATGCCATGAACACGATCATCTTTTTAGGGAATGCCCCCTCAACATGGTTCAGAAAGATGGGAACTCTGAAAGCAGCAAAGACAAGGA
This sequence comes from Picea engelmannii, assembly GCA_009831015.1. Lineage (NCBI taxonomy): Eukaryota > Viridiplantae > Streptophyta > Pinopsida > Pinales > Pinaceae > Picea > Picea engelmannii. The sequence continues at coordinate 101,665 of ML799271.1, forward strand.
GGGAAAAGACAAGGACGAATTTGTACAACCAACAGGGAAAAGACGACAAGGAGGAAGAAAACAACCAGCCCAAGTAAGTAAAGATCCCTCTACTAGCAATAAGTTCACAATATTGCAAGATCAACCGGAAAATCACACTACCCCCTCGAACCCAAACGCAACACCTCCGAACTTGGGACTTCAAGACTCAAGACAAGTATTTGAATTACCCCAGCAAGGAAAGGATGCCGATCTCCATCTCCCAAACATGGCTTAGAACCTGCAATATCTACAGGAGACAGAGGACGGGGACGCAGAAATGGAGCTGGAGGAGCACGACCTAGCAGGGGTGGATCTGGAGCACCTAGAGCACGCTTACAGGCAGCAAAAACTCTACACATTACCCAGAGACCAACTAAGGAAGGTACACAAGGTCTTTCTTAACTCCTCATCCAGATCCTCAGCCCGAGCCAACAAAGCCTTAGGAATCCAGAGTACTCAATCAAAAAACCCAAATAAAGCTCAGAAAGACGAGAAAAAAAGAGGGAGGAAATCCACTAACAAGCTCATACAGGAAATAGGCAACTACATGGTAAACTCGGGGAAAATCCACTTGATTTCGGATAGCTTCCCTCCACTCCCCACCCCCCCGTCATTATGAAGATCATCTCTTGGAATATCATAGGCCTCAATGGACGTAGCAAGCAAAAAGTGCTACGGGATCTGATCATGACAGAAAAACCAGACATAGTAATGCTGCAGGAAACAAAATGCACTTTAGAAGACATGGATAGGCTTCTTCCCTATTGCTGGAAGCAAGGGGGCGCGGCCTCAATTGACGCCATAGGTACTGCCGGGGGACTGGCCATGCTCTGGAACACCAATGCGGTGGTACTGGAAAACTTCTTCACCACTAAATGGTCCATCACAGCGGACTACAGGTGCATAGGTTCAAACAAGCCTGGACACTTGACTAATGTATACGGTCCAGCCAGCCCAAGGGATAAGCAGGCTTTCCTCAGAAGCCTGAATTATATATCTACTCTAACAAAGTATAACAAATGGACTGTCGGGGGAGACTTCAACATCATTCGCGGTCTGAAGGAGAAAAAAGGGGGATCAAGACGACTGGAACGAGATTCCGGTGATTTCAATAACCTCATTGACGATCTTCACCTCATTGACTTGGACGCCATCAATGGTACTTACACTTGGACAAACAGAAGGACCAGAATACACCAAATCGCTTACAAATTAGACCGCTTCCTCATCTCAGATTCCCTTATGATGGAAGGTATGACAATGGAAGCTACTATTCTGAACCTCTCTGGCTCAGATCATTGGCCCATACAGTTGTGGATGGATGTCCTAGCCACACCTGGTAAGAAACCTTTCAGATTTGAACAGTTTTGGATTGACCATCTGGACTTCCAAGCAAACATCCAGGACTAGTGGAGGGAGGCAGAGGTCCCACGTGGATCTAAAATGTTCAGGTACCAGCAGAAATTAAAGAATCTCAAACATATTCTTAAACTCTGGAACAAGCATACCTTTGGCAATATCTTCGACTCCCAAAAGAATATGATAGAACAAATGGGCGAGATCCAGCATCAAATCAGACTGCATGGGTTAACTAGTGAGCTAAAAGCCTAGGAAATAGAAATAAACCAACAGCTCGAAGCCAGAAAAAGACAAGAGGAAATCTTATGGAAGCAGAAATCGCGCATCCAGTGGCTCAAGGAAGGGGAACGCAATACTAAATTCTTACATTGAACTGTCATCCAAAGGCAGCACTCCAATAAGATCACGCATCTTATCTCGGATGAGGGGGAATCAATTCACTCCCATGAGGACATGGAGACAACCTTGATATATTATTTTCAAAATCTCCTTACAGAACCTCTCCCGGATAGGCATGAAGCCATCAATAAAGTTACACGAAATGTGCCTTCTCTGGTTACCCAGGAGCAAAACTCAACACTTCTCCGGCCCATCACAATCGAGGAAGTGGACGAGGTGCTTCAGAACACACCTAAATGAAAGTCTCCTGGCCTCGATGGCTTCACCAATGATTTTTTCCACCATTGTTGGCCGATGATCAGAACAGAGGTCTGGGAAATTTTGGAAGACTCCAGATCCACTGGACAAGTCCTCCAAGCCCTCAATGCTACTTTCCTCACCTTAGTTCCCAAAGAGGGGAAGTCACATCATCCCAAGCAGTTCAGGGCTATAGCTCTGTGCAATGTCATATACAAACTCCTCACAAAAGTGATAGCCCGAAGACTCAAGCCTATCTTGCCGTCAATCATATCCCCGGAACAATCAAGATATGTGGAGGGAAGACAAATCCTGGACAACGTCATTCTAGCCCATGAAGTGATTCACTCTCTGCAAAAGACCAAAACTCCAGGTATGCTCCTTAAATTAGACCTCTCTAAATCCTTTGACAAGATAAGCTGGGATTTTATGCGAGAAATGCTCTTATCTTTTGTCTTTGATCAGAGCTGGGTGAGCTGGATAATGAATCTAACCTCCTCGACCTTCTTTTCACTTCTCATCAACGATGTTCCCTCCCGACCCTTCTCCCCCTCAAGAGGAATTAGACGGGGGGATCCTCTCTCCCTCTTCTTCTTCATTATCCTGGCTGAAGGTCTCAGCCGCTCGATCCATGCTGTAGTCGAAAATAACCTTCTGACAGGTCTACCCTTGCATGGTATCTCTCCCCCTATTTCGCACAACCAGTTTGTGGACGATACCCTCTTGATGGGAAACCCGACTGTCTGCGAAGCCAACTCTATCCTGGAGATTCTCCACTCTTTCTCAGACGCCTCGGGCCTGGACTGCAACAAGGAAAAATCCCAAATCTTCTTCTTCAACACGCCCCCTCTTATCCAGCGGCATATCTCTGTTGTCTTAGGTTTTACCCGAATCTCCCTTCCGTCCAAATACTTGGGAATTCCCCTAATTGATAATGCCCTTCGAAACTCCTCCTGGGAGCACCTACTCGCATCCTTTACAAAGAGGTTGTCTTCCTGGACCTACAGAGTTTTAAACCTCCCCAGTCGTCTTACTCTCCTCAGGGCTATTCTCCAGGCCCTCCCGATTTATTCCTTCTCAGCGTTGGCTGTCCCCAGGTTCGTCCTCACAACTATCAAAGGCTTACGAAGAAACTTCAATTGGCAAGGTCTCAACACAGGGAAGAAAATGGCGTTAGTCAGCTGGGACAAACTCTGTCGCCCAAAGGCGCAAGGAGGCATGGGTTTACGAGACCCCTTCATCATGAACAAGGTTCTCAGTGCCAAAATTTGGTGGCGCTGGTTAAAACATCCCAAGGACCTCTGGGCCAGACTATGGAGGAAGAAATACACCCCAAATGTAGCCGAGAAGAACCTAATTAGGTGGAATGGGGACAACCCGGGCTCCCTAATTTGGATAGCGGCCAAGCAGAATAGACAGCTGGTGACTCGACATGCCTTCTGGGAAATCAGGAATGGGGAAACAACTCCTTTCTGGAAAGACTCTTGGCAACAATGGTCAGTCCTGGATACAGAGGATTGGGCTCGAGACATATGCACCCAAGCTATACGAGCAGGCCTGACAACAGTCGCTGACTACTGGCAGGACACTCCCCAGGAGGACACCTAGCGTTGCTGGCACTTGGATAGGGAACACATCAATCTGGAGGCACATGTGGACTTGGAACCCTGGCAAGAAGAGATGGCCAAATGGAAAATTCCTAGAATTGAGGGGGAGGATATCCTCCGGTGGGGATACCGACCGCAGGGCACCTTCAGCACGCAGGAATCCTACCTGGTAAAGACTAAAATAGACCCCGACTTGAATACAACAACTTGGCACAAAATATGGAATCTTAACTATTGGCCAAAAATCACCCTCTTCCTTTGGCTTGTTCTCCACTCAAGCATCCTAACTTGGGATAATCTCTCGAAACATGGTTTTGTGGGGCCCTCAATATGCATACTATGTGGAGAAGCAGAGGAAACTATGAACCATCTCCTCAATACTTTCCCTTACACTGCCCAAATCTGCGATGAAGCAACGCTTATCATGCGCACCTCGGACCGCAATAGGGATAGCATCCTGGAGACCATAACGAACTGGAGGGACAGGGCTTTCCAATCCCCCCTCCTAAATCATATTTGGCAACTTATCCTAGGCTTTATCCTTTGGAAAACTTGGAAATAAAGGAACAAAAGAATTTTCAAGGGTTGCTCCCTCCCATGGCAACAGTGCTGGCATTATTGCCGTAGTAATATCTTGGAAACTATCCACATCCAACAATGGTCTGATGCAAACCTGAATGGCACGCCCTCCGAACTCCCCATCTTTCAGCATTGGACGTCGCTTCCCTCTCTTCAGCCCCCCCCCACTACTTGTCCACCTCCGTCCAGAAGTCCCTCCTCTTGGTCTCCTCCCTCGGAGGATTTCATCAAGCTCAACTTTGACGGAGCCTCCAAGGGAAACCCTGGTGCTGCAGGCTATGGGGTCGTCTTCCGCAATCATCATGGGCACATCCTGATCATAAGTGCAGGCTCCCTTGGTCATTCTATGAACAATGTAGCAGAACTTTGGGGACTTATTAAAGGACTGCACTTAGCCAAAAAAAATGGGTTCACCAAGATAATCGTCGAGGGGGACTCACAAATCATTATCAACCTCTTGCGCAAAATGGTAAATGGAGTGCATCCGGATAGACTAACACCTAGCTGGAGACTTTCCCATGGGTTGCAACTTGTCTCAGATTTATTGCAACCGAATCAACCTATCATCCCTGCCCACATCAGAAGGAAAGCGAATCAAGTTGCAGATGATCTAGCTAATTTGGGTACCACTTGGAGGGGACCAGAAATTCTATGCAACTCAGACATGGATCCTGATCACCCTGTTCTCCAACGTTGTATCCGCAAAGCTGAGTCAGTAAACCACCCCCCGGATGGGGTGTTACTGGGACACATCTGGCAAGTAGAGGAGGTCGACACCAGCCCACGAGGCATGGAGCCACGTGACGGGCTCGTGCCACCGCCTGCCACCCCCCTCCATCATTAATTCAAACCTCACCCGACGTAAATGCTCATTTACGTGCTTCCCCTCTTCTATGAGCGCCTTAGCATGGCTCTGCCGTAGATGGACTTCTCCTGACTTTGTTCGAAGGTCGAAGGGATCCTCCCTTTGCGGTCATGGACTGATACGACTTGCTTCCTACGGCTTTTGGCTAGCCTTACCCGTCTCCACGCCCTCCACTTCAGTCTGCTGCACCTTGCTACCTCGAACAGCCAAATGCCACGCCCGAGGGGGAGGGCGAGGCGAGGCTCCCCATGGAAACCTCGCAGGCCCTCACTCTCGCCTCCTGACTCACCTTCCATCTGCTCCTCCCCTCCCATCCAACCCGAACTTTCCCCTCCACCCCTTCCACTGGTGTCGTAGTTTCACTCTTTGGCAATTATCCCACAGTTGATGGACGCACCCTCGCGTCTCTGTATCGCCTCCACCCTGCCTGTACCAGACCCTACGCCAGTTTTTGATCTCCCAAGAAGCTCTTGCGACACACCCCCTCCTCCCCGTAGGCTAGGGAACTCTGAAAACCAACCATCTGAATCCTACAATGGAGTGCAGCTCCGAGATAACTTAGACATTATCTATGGACTGGTGTTTGAACTTCGCCAGGGGGTGGAGGACCTCCACTTCCGCTTGCAGTCCACAGATGATAAGTTAACGACCCTTCTTCAACTCCTTGCCTCTATGCGTGAGGCCTTCCCCTCTCACCCGGCTGGAGCAACCTCAGAGGAGATGCCTCGTACAACAACCGAGGGTGGAGACGCCAAGGAACAACACTCAGTGGAGAAGGGGCTGAAGCAAACTGGGTGCAGGAAAACGGAGGTAGACTCGGCAAGTCGACAGTTGCAGGATATGACGACAGATGCCGAGGGAGCTGCGGACAAGGTGACAAGCGAGGTGCTATGGGCAATGGAGGTGACGCATGTCGAGGAGGAACCTTGGCTAAGGGACCTCACCACGTGGCCAGGCTACTCGCCAGGTGTTTAAGCTTGTATTTTTATGTGCAGTTATGGTAATTTCTGTTAGTTTCAATGGGGGAATAGTTCACCTAAAACTTTTCTGTCTTAGTTATAGAACTACTCTGCTTAACTCTTATGCTGGCTGGAATGGACTGGTTTCCCCTCTATTGGGGCAGTCCAATAATTACAGTATGACTATGGATGTAATCTGGAACTCCAACTTGGTTTTGGCAGGACTTTAATATACAATACTTCTTACTTAAAAAAAAAAAAACTTACTTTGATTACTCTGTACCAACCTTCCTTTCACTTTCAACACACCTTAGCCCGTAGGGAAAAAGGGAAAGATTAATTCCAGGGGCCATCTTTCGAGCAAGCCTCAATCCTTCAAAACTGTTAAAAAACCTAGAAGAGTCAGGATCAACCTATGCATAGCTTTGTTTAGTAAGAGACTGAGGAGTCGTGAAGACTGGCTTACTTTCTAAAATCTGCTTTACAACTTCCAAAGCTAAAACGTAATCTCGTCTCCCTATGTATAGAACCCGGAAAGAAGCTTGGTTTTTTAAGAAGGTATGTTTGCGGACAAAAAAAAGATGACAGAGAGAGATCTGGGATTCAAAACATAGGGATTATAGACTAAAACCGACCTTTGGGACCCTTTTCCGGAGACGCTTTATTTTCTCTGCTTACTTTAATTACCTCCTATCTTTGTCTAGGTGAAACTTTTAGGGCCCAAAGTAAGGAGTCATTCTTTTAATCACCAGTCAAGTGAAAACATCGTATTTATGAGATTATTACAATGCTTTAGAGACCTTTGTTAAAAGAAAAGAAAAATTCTCAGGATTTTGTACCTTTGCCTTACCATTTCGTTTTCTTTTAAAATAACGGAAAACTTTTTCTATCACCTGTTTTCGGTGAATTTAGTATCCAATATATGACTTTATGTTTTCTCCCTTTGCTCGTGTGGACTGCTTCCGGAATCCTGTAAACATGAAGAGTTCTTTTTAAAAGAGTTGAACGTATTGAAAATTTCGTATCTCTATTTCTATAAAAGTCACTAACCTAATTAATTAGAGGTGAAAGTAAACTTACCAAAGAGAAATTGTGAAATAGATAAAAAACACAAACCGATATATACAATGGAAATTTTTTGGGAACCAATTATTGCATAAAGTGTTTTAAATAACGCCCGTTGACAGGGGCGTTGAAGATTTTACCGTCTAGATTTTCTAATAGAAATGAATTTTTTCCTTCGGGAGCTGCGACTTTGAACGGTCCATACCATACATGATCGAATTTACTGTGTTTTTCCAAATCTTCCTTTCTAGCATCCCATTTCAATACCAAATCGCCAGGGAGAAACTCTCTGTCTTTTGTCTTACGGTCGAATAACGTTTTCATGTCGTCTTGGTATTTTTGCAACCTTTCGTCCACTTCGACCCTGTGCTGTTGTACTTCGATCAACTGATTTATCCTTCTTGTGACATGATTTCGTTCTTCTTTCTCATCTTTCCACAGTTTCATTACGGGAAGTGCCAAGTTTATGGGTAGTACCACGTCGGTCCCGTACACCATCTGGAAAGGAGAAGTTCCAATATATTTCTTCGTGCCTATCCAATTTGCCCATAAAGCATATTTCAGATGCACATGCCAAGATTTTTTGTTCTCGTTCAACACTTTCTTAATTATATTGATCAGACTCTTGTTTGAAGACTTGGCTAGTCCATTTTCTTGGGGTTAATATGTCGTGGAATGGCCGAGCACGATATTGTATTTTTAGCAAAAACTGATCATAGCCATAGATTTAAAATCCTGGGCGTTGTTGGTAACTATCTTTCCGGGGAAGCCAAATCTAGATAAAATGTTCTCTTCTAGGAAATATATTACTACTGAATCAGTTTCCCTTCTGGTTGGAATAGCCTCCACCCATTTAGTGAAGTAATATGTGGCAGTCAGGATCCATTTGTGTTGAGCGCTAGAATGGGGGTTAATTTCACCTATAAAATCTAATCCCTATTGCTGAAAAAGGAGCCTCTGTTTTGACTGGGACTAATGGTAGCGCTGGGAGTTTGTGCTTGCTTGCGAACAATTGGCAAGGGTTGTAGGTTCTGACTTTGACATTGACATCTGAGAAAAGTTTTGGCCAATAATACCCTGCCCTCAGGATTTTATAAGCTGTCGCCCTCCAAGCGTGATGTCCCCCGCACACTCCTTCGTGAAATTCGCTTATGACCTTCTCTGTTTCCGATTCAACCAAACAAACCAAAAGGAAGCCAAGTGGGTCCTTCCAATACAATTGACTTTCAGATATACAGTACTTGATCGCATGCAGTTTTAGTGTCCTGGCTTTGGATGGGGATAAATCCATCGGGCATTTCAAAGTCAGTAGGTAGGACACTATATTTTTGCACCAATCAGAGGATGCAAACTTTTCTTCGATTCCGATTGCACTTGTTTGCTCATCAAGCTCGTTCATATCCTCACCCTCTTCATATCCCTGTAATCTATTTATGTCGAGGGATCTGAAATTTGATTCAGCTAAAAGTTTAGCCAAACCTTGTCCCTTTACCAGTCTCGTCGGCTTTATCTCTAGATCAAATTCTTAGATTTTAGCAAGCCACCGTCCTCTTTTTCCATCACTGTCAGACTGAACCAAAATATCTTTTACAGAGCTGGTAGGTACGTATGCGATTACCTTGGAATGCAACACGTAAGTTCTGAAAGCCTTTAATGCCTTCACCATAGCGTACACTTGTTTTTCCATTATATCATACTTGAGTTCAGTGTCTTTGAGACTTTTGCTGAAAAAAGATATCGTTTGTTCGAAACCTTCTTCATTTTTCTGGAGGAGTACCGCGACAATTGTATGTTCAGAGGCGAACGAGAAAATAAGAAAATCTTTTAGATAGTCAGGGCTTGCCAGTACAGGTGCCTCGCTTATAACCTTCTTGATGTGTGAAAATGATTCTTTGGCCTCTATCGTCCATTTCACTTTGTTGTTTTTCTTTAACATACCTATGATCAATTTCACAATTTCAGCAAAGTTTGGGATAAACCTCCTCAAAAAATTTATCTTTCCCAAGAATGACTGAATTTCCTTTACATTTCTAGGAATATTTATTGTGTCTATAGCTTCAACCCTGCTAGGATCAATTTTAATCCGTCTTGAGACACAATATGGCCCAAGAGTTTACCTTCTTGCATGGTGAAGTGAGACTTTTTGGGGTTTAAAGACAGACCAAACCTGCGACATTTTTCAAAATTTCTCTTGAGATGTATTAAATGATCTTTGTCAGATTTAGAAAAAACGGTGAGATCATCAAGATAGATAACCACAAACTTGTATCTTTCGCCGATGAAAGTGATATCCATAGAATGTTGGAAGGTGGCACCTGCATTCATTAGACCAAAAGGCATCTTATCATACATGAATGTACCCCAAGGGGTAGTGAAGGTTGTTTTTTCTTTATCATGTTCATTTACGACAATTTGATTGTACCCAGAGAACTCGTCGATCATCGACATCCTATTTGCCCCGACTACCTTTTCTAATACGTGATCCATTTTGGGTAGAGGGTAGTTGTCTTTGAGGGATGTCTTATTTAGATTTCTAAAGTTGACACACAGTCTAATCTCCTCGTTCTTCTTTCTAATCGGGACCAGGTTTGCTACCTAATTAGAGTATCTCAATGGTACTATTATTTTCGCGTCTAAGAGTTTTTTAACTTCCCTTTCGACCACAGGCAGTAAGATAGGGTTGATTTGTCTAAGCTTTTGTCTAAAAGGTTTGACACCAGGCTTCAGGGGTATCTTGTGTTCGATCAAAGTGGTGTCGTAGGTTCTTAGTTCTTCGTAAGACCAAGAAAAAATGTATTTTTACCGTGCGAGTAAATATTTATACTTTCTCTTTACCTTAGGAGGAAGATACTTTGATATTTTTACCATCCTAGGCTCCTCTTTGGTCCCTACGTCGCAGTCTTCAACCTCTTCTGGTTGGGGTTGCAGAGTGGATTTTAAGGGCATATCATTATGATCAAACAGTCTCTCCAGGGGGATTAGTCCCTTTGGAATCTGATTATTCTTTAAAACCAACATGCGATGGTTAGCAATTTTTTCTCGGAACTCCAGAGGATCCTCTCCCTCTTGAATAATCCAGGTATGATCATTTTGGTCTTCCTGGTCAATGTGGGTTTTGGAGAAATCGTCTACCATTTCTAGGAATTTTCTGATCTGTTCATCATCCTCGAAAACCTGCTAGTGTTGTATATTGATCGGTATGGATGGTCTGTGCCTTACCTATATGTGGTACTTTAATTTGAAAGTGGTGGGAGGTACGAAAGTTGAAGCCGCTTTGGCCAGTGAATCAACTTGCTATTTTTCGGCCCGGGGATAAAATGTACCTTTACTGATGAAAAGAAATTTTCCATAAGATCCCAGGTGAAATTTCTGTAAGATCTCAATCTTGGGTGCTTGTCTCGGTAATCTTGATTTATCTGCTTCACTATCAACTCTGCATCTCCGTAAACTTCCAGGTTCTTTATGTTCAACTTCCTGGCAGCTTCCAACCCTAAGACTAAGGCTTCATACTCACATACGTTATTGGTGTAGTCTATGTCCCATTGAAGCCTGTAAGAGAAAGGGACAACAAATTCGTTTTTAGGTGCCACAAAAAGTACTCCTGCACCCGCTCCTTCACATGACAGGGCACCATCAAAAAACATTTTCCAGATCTCGGTGCTATACATATTTTCGTTCATATTTCTAGATTCTTTCTCATCTATGTAAGTTTCTTCGGTGCAACTATCTATACCATCATCAAAAGAAAAAATACAATTTCCTAGATCTTGATCGGCAATATAAACAGGAAAGTTGTTAGGATTCTAAGGATCGCTCACTGTGTAGGCTAACCTCGTTTCCCTGTATAACCAAGTAAGTTGTCCACCAAACACAGGAATTGTGGCGTAACTCATATCCAGTTGAAGGGACCCCCCAAGTTTGGCTCCCCACGACCTAGATAGCAGTAAGCCATACTTTGGGGGTATATCAACAATAACTACATCCATCAAGACGCTTTTGACTGGGACCTGTGCAAGGGTGACTACTAAATCCTTTATCATACCCATGCACTTAACTCTTCTCAAATAAAAAGAGTAGAGATCTCCATAAGGCCTGGTGATCTTGAGGCCTAGTCTATCCATAATAATTTTGGGCATCACATTATGTGAAGCTCCAAAGTCTAACATGCAGCTATGCAACAGTCGATCGTGCACACTCATAGTGATATAGAAAGGAGCTATGGTGTCTCTGGAACCTTCGAAATGTGGAACAAAAGTGATATTGGGCTTATCGTCTTCTCGTAATCTTCTTTCTTTAAGTAAGGTTGTGTACAGTCGTCACCCAAATTCATCACATCTTCATCCAAATCTTCGAAATCTTGCAGGTCATTTCCTCCTATAAAATTTTCATTTTTTAAAGGGGTTTGAATTTTCTGCTCTTCATTTTTAATCTTCCTATGTTGATTTTGAGGATTGGGGTTTCTTCTGAATTCCCTCTTAGCGAAAGGATCGGCCTTGGATTGATCTAGCTCCATTATAGAAATCTTATTCGATAACTCCTTAATTATCCTAGCCATATCATCCATTTTGTCGTCTGTGGATCTATTTGACCTTGAGGGTCCTTCTTGTTCCTTAAAACGTTTGTTTTATCGGTTTCCCATTTCTACCTTGGTTTTCAATTTTCCGAAATCCATCATATTAGATTCAATTTCTATGGCATCATCTTGCATTCGGGTTAGGGTGGCCCCCCTCCTTTCTCTCAAAAGAAGCACGAAATCAGGTTCGAAGGCCCCCACAAAGGTTACCTTGGCTACAGGTTGGGATGGTTTAACTTCGACCGGGATCTTATTATACAACTTGTTAAAAATTTGAATGAATTCCATAACGGTTTCTGAATTCTTCTTATTTAAGGAGCCGAACTCGGTCAAATAATACAAGTGATATTTCCTTTCACCCCATTGTCTAAGGAAGGAGTCTTCTAGGGCATCATAGGATAATATCGATCCTGCGGGTAGGCTTCGAAACTAGGTTTGTACCTGTCCTTCGAAAGTTTGAACAAACAACCTTGAATATACATCTTCGTGCTCAAGACCTAGGATATCGGTGAACTGATCAAATAAGTTTATATGTTCAGCTGCAGTCAAGTCCCCTTCCCTTGTAAATTTAGGTAAGTTTTTTATATAATTTTCCAGAAGATCGTGGAGAGGGACGGGCAGAACCAAAGGCACATATCTCGCAACTACTTTAGCAAAAACTCTGGGAGGCGGGGGAGGCCCTTGGCCCCCCACTCCTCCTCCTGGAGCCACTCCACCACCTCCTCTGATGGCTGCCATCGGTACTACCGAATAGGGAAAAAGTGTGTTATATAGAGGGTTCTAGAAAACCAAAAGCGAATTTCTAGCTTCTTCGAGAGATGAGAAAAGCGAAGATGGGTGAAAAGGGATGCGAGGACTTGTCTCCTTCGATTTGCAAGAGATAAAATTAGGGGAACCTGCGGGTGTAGAATATGAGTATATAGTGTACTCTTCGAGACTTGGTGGGGTCATGAAATCTAACGGAAGAGTCGGTGGGATATCGACTGCTGATAAATTTACTGCGGGGTTTTTACCTTTGTGTACGAAACAGGTTGTCGGATGGATTTCACTTTTAACCTCAGAGAGAGTTAAAGTTGGGTTGATGGTTTCAGGGAGGGGATTGTGCGAAGTTGAAGGTTCTAAGGAACTCTTGGTATTGGATTTTGGGTACTTAAGCTGGTAGACCGCAGTGGTTGGCTTAAGGGAACCTCTAGCTTTCAGTATTTTTTCAGGATCAGAAACGGGCTTGGTCTGTTTACCCTCTGGGTTTTGTCTGGTATTTCTTCGTCCGAATGCCAGCTTATTTAAATGTGGAGTCACCAAATGAAATATAATAAAATCCTTTAGAAGGTGCTCACTCGTTCACTATTAAAGGGTGAAACTTGCAAAAATGTCGTTCTTCCCAGGGAAAAGGTTTCCTAACTTCATTCCCCAACAACGACACCAGGAAGATGTTGTTCTAGAGTCTGTACTTAAGGCTTAGAAAGTATAGTGTCTAGGCATCTGAAAGTGAGTAAAGGATAAAAAAGGGAGAAGAGTCAACCTTCGGGAAAGGAAGCTAAGGTTGATTTCTAGGTTGTCACTGTCTCGCTTCCAACTGTTCCTGGATGTTTATATCCCGTTCAATCGCGACCCATGAACATTCAAGTTCTACTCGGGTGGTGGCTATTTTAAGTATAATATTGAAAAGGTTAAAAGTGATATGGGTTTGGTCCAATAAGCCGGGTTCAATATTAGGTTGTCTTACAACGGGGAAAGTCATAGAGGAACATAAAAATTTAAAAGAGGGTTCAAAGTTTTTATGCTGTATCAATTTGATCGTATAAAAGAGAAATTTGAATCCGATAATAAAGATAAAATGCAAACCAAAGGCATTTTTCTGTAACTGAGTTATATTTTAAATAAATGGTGTGTGAAATGTGAGAAAAACATTAAGCTGTCTATAACGTGAGGCTCCTATCAAGGGAGAATCTTACCCTGTAAACAGAAGAATAAAATAAGATAAGAAGATATATGACGAAGCATAAAATATGACAATCTAAAGGGTTCACAGGTCTTGTACCTGCTAATAGACGATACAGAGGAAAACCTGTAAACGATATAGACGACTAAAAATTGATCACCACAGTAGAGGTTTTACTAAATTGCAGTAAAAAAATTCATCAAATATATATATGCGAAATGAAATTGAATATGAAATCATAGAGGAAACAAACTCATAACACAGTCTTGACGGAATCAGGAATCTTCAGATCTTCTTTGTATTAATTCTCAAAAAGGAGATAGTCTCTATTACAATCGACCAAAAATGTCCAGCCCCATGTCTTTCTTCTAATTACATATTTATACAACTTTTGCATGCTAGGATCTCAATCGTCACAACAGTTTTTTGGTTACAAAAAAGGAAATTCATGTGTTCAAATTCTTTTCTTTTGTCTTCTTTCGGGCGGATGAATCATCTTCTTTTCTTTAAACTTTGGGTTCTAAAAATAGAACAAGTAGACACTTGTCATTATTTGGTACCCGAAGACTGTCCCTTTGCCTATTGTGTGCAAGTGATGCACTTCTCCACCAATTGGGCTATCACTCTGGAAGGTTCTGCTTGATTATTTTCCTCAAAAGTGTAACAATCCTTCACTAATTGTGGAAATTTTCTTTCTACCTGTCGGTCTTCGGCGCTAATAGAACATAAAAGTACACTTGGTTTGATTAGCCATCTATCTACTTGAACTATATCTGTCTGGGTTGTCTGTGATATTCATCCAACTCTCTTTCCTCATTTTCCTTGATATTTAGCAAGTGTTTAGCTATATTGATCTGACCTAGCGTCTCAATACTGCTTTCACTATCGAGACCCAATGAACTCCCATCTACAAAGCCGAAAGTTTCTTCACAAGATTTTCTTACCTCTTTAGCTTGTTGTCTGCCTTCTGATATGTTACGTTCCCATTCCTTCAACAAGATGTTACCTTGGGTCTGCTCTGGGATGGAAAACTTGAAACTACTGCCCATTTCCCTTTTTTTCGTGGCTATAACAACCTCTTGGAAGGTGACCCGAGCCACCCCAGCTTCTTTTGCTTTGAAAGATATGTTTTCCAGTACTTGGTCATTGAGTTGATAGTTGTTTTGAATAGTTTCGACCTTAGCAAGTAAATCTTGCTGAGCTGTCGATACTCTTTTTCGGATTTCTTTGGCTTGGTATTGAAATATCCCGATATCTATCACCTGACTTCAGCGAGATTCAATTTAGATTGTAGCTGCTCTATCAATTCTTCTTGTTGGCTTATCTGTGATTGGCTGGTATGGGCCACCTACTATGTTTGTTCAAGATCAGTTTTGAGTCGCTCGATTTCATTTTGATCAGTTGCTCTAGATTTCTCTATACCCGAATTCGCCTGATCTTTGGCAACTACCTCTGTTGTAGCCAGTTTAGCCTCCAAGGTTTTGATTAACCGGTTTTTTCACTTTAACTGATCTTTTAGGGACTCAACAAAATATTGGTTGGTTGTAGCAAAATCCCCCAATGTCTCTGCTATCTGAGTTGCAAATTCTTTTTTCTTCATGTCTTTTCCATCAGCTAAGATTTTAATTTTCTTGGCTACCTTGCCTGCTTCTTGATAAAGCTCTTGCTTTACAACGGCCTTTCTCTTCTTATCGAAGAAACATTTGTTCGATGACAACTCTTCCACAATTATGGGCGATAGTTGTTCTCTGAAAAT
The DNA here is from genome assembly GCA_009831015.1 of Picea engelmannii. Classification (NCBI taxonomy): domain Eukaryota; kingdom Viridiplantae; phylum Streptophyta; class Pinopsida; order Pinales; family Pinaceae; genus Picea; species Picea engelmannii. Next base: position 117,027 of record ML799271.1, read on the forward strand.
CCATCCAACGTCTGGGACTCCCTTTGTGGATTGTAGGGGAGTAACAAAAATGATGGGACTGCCGATCTTCTTGGATGATTTCCCCAGAATAACAATCGAGGTTGGTTTTCTTGTAGGGTTTGGGGTCTCGGCTTCCTGTTTCAGGGCCCTAGTTTGGTTCTTCTTTTCCTGGTGTTCTTCTTGGTCAGGTGCAGAATATTTGGAGCCCTTGGCTTCTGTTTGCTGTACATATGGGGTCATTGGGTTCTTACCCTGTAAGACTGGTGGAAGGCAGCTCCGCCGGTGTTCCTGGAATTTGAAAAAATCGGCCATCTCTTCGAGTGACAGGGCTTGTATCTAACTCAAGACCTCTGCATAGGATCTCGTGCCTCAGAAAATATCATCATGAGGTGAATTCTCGTGTTCATATATTTTAAGGCCACAACTAGCCATGTGATTACTCATGACTCTATGTGGGCCGTGTTTCTTGAACTCAATGTCGATGAATTTGATATCTTCCAAGGTCGTTGCCTCAACCTTTGCATGTCCGAAATCTAATAAAGAATAAGTATTCAAATGAATGGGGAAAGGTGGCCATACCTTTTTGAAAAATCCTTTAAGCTCTTTGCTTATGCCACCAATCACGGTTTGCCTAGCGATTTCACGACAAACTAGCTTATCTGGTATAAATAATGGTAGGGCATATGGAGGAACAAAGGCGCCGAAAACCCTAATATAGGAAAATTCTGCCTCTACATACCAGTCAGCCATGTTTCTCAAGTTTTCTGCGATGCTATCTTAAATCCTGGGTGGTGGATTACCGAAGATGATGACATGCATCGACACCATTACCCAATTGAAAATATCGTATATGAAGTCTGCGGCCTTATCCTCCCAAAGTTTTGAATGGTAGACATGGATAGGCTTAGCATCAGATGGATTCCAACTCCAACTCATTAGGGGAAAAGGTGTTATGAAACAAATAACGTCCATAATATATGTGGACATAAAAAATGAAGCAACCTTCCACTTTCCCTCTACGTCCAATATTCTGTAATCCGACTGGTTAGACTGTCTGACAATAGTTTGGCCCAGTTGAAAGAACAACCTTCAGCGACTATATGAATCAGAGTCACCCAAGGGAGAAAGAAATGTGTGGTGTCCTGCCTCCCATACAATCTATAGGTCATCATTGCTATGTATTTGAATTGCAGTTCCAAAGAAGAGATTGAATAAACTCCATTACATCTGCCTTGAACTTTGCGGGGTGCGATACCCAATCCTTGATCAGATCAGACAAGTTTATGTCGTATTGCTCACATTCCTTCCGCTTAAAAATTTCTAGAAACTCGACATCATGTGAGAAGTTTGGTGTGGGTGACAATTGGTACATCTCCTGCAAATTTTCTGGTCTAAAGGTCCCAACAACCACCTTCTACTCGTTGATAATAGTTCTGGTCGGTATATCCATGTGATCTAGTGCCCATCGGATCATATCATAGTAGGGAAGGAGTCGTGGCCTTGCTGCTACCTTATGCATCTTTGCTTGAACAACGATCTTGTATTTGGTGGCCAAGTCGTGTTTCTCATTATCACTAGAATCGTCTGAACATTTCACTAATTCGGACTGCAGAACCTCAGAGATGTATGACCAGGTTCTGACATAATCAATACTTCGGGGTGAAGTATCAAAAACATTATCTGAGCCTTGCCCTGAACTCTCAGCACTTGCCTTGGATGCTTTTCATGGGGCCATTATAGAGGACTTTGACTTAGCTCTCCTGTAGTAAAAATGTGTATACATATAGAAATTAGCTTGCTAAGAAAAGCTTCTCTGCGCAAAATAGAAATGAGCTTTGAAACACTAAAAGAAAGAGATCTATATCTTCGACCATTTAAAAACTCGACGTCCTTATGAACATAATGGTCAAATCATTTTTAGAGACATATTTAGCAATAAAAACCATATCCTTACCTGTCACTTCGCCTCATTTCCAATTAATGCCATAAATTTCGACGGTTCGTCACACAAGTTGGCGCAAGAAACATTTAAATTTACCTCGTAGACTGTGCATATTAATATTTGTATTAAAACATTGATTTATCTGGTTTAGGTTCTTTAATTACATTTTCTTTAAACTTTAAGCACCTTTTCAGTGTTCTCCGTATCAGGAGATTTCACTCATATCTTTCGAGCACCTAAAACCCGAGATCGCGATGACGCAATCAAGTTAAGCAAAAATGTAATTCAGGTTAAGTGTTTAAATGATATCGTGACTTTGCGACTCAGGGCTACGAAGGTAAAGTTTCTTGAAAGAGTGAAAGCCGAGTCGCGAAACCCCGACAATGTTTAATTGATATCGCAACTTCGTGACTCCGGGCTACAAAGGTAAAGTTTCTTGGAAGAGCGATCATCGAGATGCGAAATCCCGACAGAACTTAACTAAATTTTAAGGAACTTTACTCTCGACACTAACCTAAGTAAGCTTTTGAGGTTGTTTCATGACTTCGCACATCGGGGCTTGGAAACCGTGTGACTTGTAACTCCCGAAGTGCGATATTCTGAGGTATATAAAAGTGAAAAGTATCGTTTAATGGTAAAAAGGCAATGGCTTAGGAGTACGATGGCCATCGTCACTTCTCATATCAGGATTACCGAGGTCTTCAATAGGTAAAGATCACAAAGTAAAAGTCAGTTTAAAGGTCAACTTTCGATTTCAAAATTACATTTAAACCATTTGAAAAGGCGGCTCCAACATGATGCACATATATGATGTAAAAGTATGGTTATAGGTACGATATGGTTGCCCTGATGAGTGAAATATAAAGCAATAATTGCTCTTGTCTATATTAAATGAATACTATGGATGCATGGTTGAATCCATTCTGAAGAGTCATGAAAGTTTTATTCCAAATAATAGCTTGAGGGGAATGCATTCCATTTCCTCAGGGAATACCAATATAATTAGATAAAAAGGGTAAATGAGCAAAGATGCTCTGTTGTCACAATAAGAGGAAAATGATTATTCCTTTGAAGATCACATGAGAAGGATTGTGAACAATCCTGAGTTGACTGATCTTAAAAGTAAAGATGTATGTGGGTTGTGAAACATACCTATGATAGCTACATGCAGGCTTAGGATTATGAATATGGTTAATTACATCATGGATGTAAGTTAACAAAACTAGAATATGTATGGAGACATAATTTGGGTACATGACAAAGATGCATGTTTATATTCCTTATGGAATATTTGGTAAACAACTAAAGCTAACTCAAGGTTGAGTCCATCACAGATAGTGATGGACGTGCAATAAGGAAGTTGCATGTTGAGAGAGTTCCCTATGGAATAACTGTGTGAAAACTCTGTCAGGAGGCCAGAGTCATAACCTTAATAACTACTGAGAAATTGAGCAGTGAG